>JAKSZT010054396.1:17385566-17834890 GCA_026826555.1 Tolypeutes matacus
TCCTGTCTTTTTCTTTCAGGTTCTAAGGCTTCCTTTAATATTTCCTGCAAAGGTGGACTCTTTTGCAAACTCTCTTAGTTTCTGTTTGTTTGTGAATACTTTATACTCACCTTCATATTTGAAGGACAGTTTTGCTGGATAAAGAATTCTCGGCTGGCAGTTTTTCTCTTTCAGTTTCCTAATTGTATCATACCACTGTCTTCTTGCCTCCATGGTTTCTGAAAAGAAATCTGCACTAAGTCTTACTGGACGTCCTTTGTACATGATCATTTGCTTCTCTCTTGCTGCTCTGAGAATTTTCTCTTTATCTTTTACATTTGACATTCTTTATAATATGTGTCTTGGCATAGGTCTATTTGGATTTATTCTCATTGGGGTACGGTGTGCTTCTTGAACATGTAAGTTCATTTCTTTCGTGAGAGTTGGGAAATTTTCAGCTATTATTTCCTCAAATACTCTTTCTGCCCCTTTTCCTTTCTCTTCTCCTTCTGGAACTCCCATGACACGTATGTTGTTGTGTTTTGTGTTGTCATTCAACTCTCTGAGCCCCTGCTCAATTTTTTCCATTCTTTTCTCTCTCTGTTCTTTTCTCTCTTCAATTTTATCTGCTCTGTCTTCAGTATTACTTATTCTTTCTTCTATCATTTGAGTCTGCTATTGTTTGTCTCAAATGTATTTTTGACTTCACCTATTATGGCTTTCATTCCCATGAACTGTGTTACTTTTCTGTTCAGGATTTCAAATTCTTCTTTGCGTTTGCTCAATGACTTCTTGATGTCATTTATCCCTTTAACTATATTCTCTTTCATCTCATTAATTTGATTTTGGAAATTTGTGCTCATCTCTCTGATGAGTTCTCTCAAATTCTGCATCTCTTCTGGGACTTTGCTGTATTCCTTTTCTTGGGCCATGTCTTCTATTTTCTTAGTATGGCTCATAATTTTTTGCTGGTGTTTAGGCATCTGGTTAGTTTGTATTTTACTTAGATGCTCTATCTCTTTCTCTTTTATGGGGTTTTAGTGGCAGGAGGCTGTGAGTTACCACCGCTCTTTGATCTTTGGCTCAACCTTGATTGTTAGGATTGTCCTGCTGGTTGCTCAAAACTGGGCACTGGACCCAATAATTGGCTGTAGGGTCGTTTCCTAGGGCCTTGGGCAGGGAGGCTATAGAGGCCAGAAAAAGCCTCTCTTACTTATTAATTTTCTTATGTGCACTTCCGTGGTATGCCAGGAGATGGCAATCGTTGGTAGTGCTCAATTCAATGCCTGGTCAGAGTGTATTTGTTGTGACACAGACCAGATCAATGTGGTAGTGCTTCCTGTCTGGGGGCTAAGAGCCTTGTAATTCAAACTTTCTGAGACAGTTCTCCAGTCTTCTCTGGTAGCCCTCTCCCTTTTCCCAGCTAGGAAATATTTCCACTCCCCTCTGAATCCTCAACAATCAGTTCCTGTTAGTAGAGAAGGAGATTGGGAGGTTTGTATATCTTTAGTCCCTTGCAGGCTCCAAGGCATACAATGGCGCAGCCCCACCCAGCCTGGAAGGGCTCTCGGGACAGGGCAGACCAAACCTGTGAGTCAAAAGCAGGGTCAGCCCCAGGCTCTCTCTCCCCTCTCCTGTGGAGTCCTCAACAATAAGTCCAGGCTAGAAGAGAGGGAGGTTGGGAGGGTCGGATTTCTCCAGTCCTCTGTAGGCTCCCAGGGCAAACCACTGTGTGGAAGGGTCCGTGGGGCTCCACAGCCCAAATTTGCGGGTCAGAACCTGAGTCAGCCTAAGGCTGTGTCCCTCTCTCTCCCTTTTCCGGGAGTGGTAGATCCCTGGAGCCCCCTTTGTCTGTAGTCGCAGGCCCATAGGCCCAAGAATTCTAAAGAACGTGGGGGAAGGTGCCAGCAGCAGTAGCTGCTGCTGGTTCCAACTCACAGTTCTGTCTTGCGATTTCCCTCTTCTGTCCCTCTCTCCTCTGGGTGGTGTGCAGCCTTCACCTGCTGTCCTAAACCCTAGAAAATCTTTTTCGGGGCTGTTTCAGCCTGTCCTCTAGCTATTTTTCTGGAAAAGAGATTCCCGTGTCTTACTAGTCCTCCATCTTCCTGGAAGTCCCTGTTTCCCTATCCCAATATTTCTTAATAATGAACAGCATCTAGGAAGTCAGCATTGGATCATCAGGGCTGGGCATGCCTGTTGAACTTTCCTGCCAGTGCTTTACCCAGCCCTACGATAAGCAGGCATTTAACACCGTGACCCTCCTGGTATCCAGACTTATTCATTTTAGGGTTCTCGATTTCTGGATAGTTTCAAATATCCTTAGCTAATGATAACAAGACCAAAATGATAACCCTGAGGTTGTAACCTATGTATATTTGACTGAGTGTGTGTGTATGTGTGTGTGGGGAGGATTAGAGGTTTTAAAGGTGATGAGAAATTTCTTAAACTTTAATGCTCTTTAATAAATGCAAGGCCATAACTTTAAGCCTGCCAAACTCAAAAGATGGTTATAAAGTTCCTTTCATTTATCAGTTTGCAAAATAGAGGAAACTCAGTCTGGGATGCAGTTAGGCTGGAGCAATACAGGAAGCACTTGAGGCTTAGGGAACTGGAATGCCCAGAGGGGCTGTGACCAGGGAGACTGCACATTTAGAAGTGGGCGTAGGCAGAGGGATGCTCCTGGGGGGTGCAGACCTGTGGGAGTCCTGCCCACGTCCACCTGCCCGTGCTGTGCCCGAGGACGTTGTGGTATCAGAGCCGACCTGCCCATGAGCGCAGCGGGCAGAAAGCAATGGGGGTTATTACCTCCAGGAGGGGCCCTAAACCAGAGGCTGAAGGGAGTGGGTGTAAAATGCCTCAGCTCCCTTCCCCTTGGTGGGATAACTTTGTTTCAGGGTTTCCAGGGGGCTTCAGCTCCAGCTAGCCAGTGGTAACTTGCTTAGTAATGCATCCTTCTGTGGTCTTCTTCCTTCCCCCGTCTCACTCCCCACTGGTGTTTCCTGGGATCATCTCCCAAGCAAACTATTTGTTCTCGACTCCTTCTCTCGGGCTCTACCTCTGGGGGAACCTCAGCTTCCTCAGGCCACCAGGATGTGATCAGTGGCTAACCGGAGACTGAGGACCACTTGGGCTCATACACAGCTGAGGAGGAGGTAACTGAGGGGTCCAGCATAAGAAGGGAACACAACGGGGTAGGCAGGGGGCACTAAGCTTGACTGGATGCCCCTATCCCTGGCCTGACCGTGTGTTTGGTGTAAGACACACAGCATCTTAAACACCCTTTATCAACACCATAAACTAAGAAAAAGCCTTATTTTACATGTTAGGAAGCTATGATTGAAAGAAGCTAAGTAACTCACCATCACACAACTAGTGAGTGGGGTAGAGAAGGGATTTGAACTCAGGCCTGCCTGGTACCAAAATCTACAATCTATTCCAAGAGTTCACCAAACAGCCTACACAGAATGAGTATCTGTCAGGGACCTGTCCGTGTGGTCTTAGAAGAAGAGCCAGAAGTTTCTCAGGACAAGTCCTGCTTCCCAGCATCGAAGGAATTTAGAGAGGTGGAAAAGTCAGCCACACTGGTTCTCAGCTTAACAGGTCCAACAACTTGATTTGTCAATGCCCCCAGTGGTGATCTGGCTTGGGGGAGACTGAATGATACCAAATGAACTCTCCAGAGGCTTGTGTATGATCCAGGTACTAATCTGTTGACCACATACTCATGTTCATTGGTGTATTAGCTTTCTACTGCTGCTGTCATAGATTACCATAAACTTAGTGGCTTAAAACAACTCCAGATTATTACCTTACATTTCAGGAAGTCAGAAGTCCTAATACCTAGGTGTGGACAGAGCTGTTTCTTTTGGAGATGCCAGCAGAGAATCCATTTCCTTGCCTTTTCCAGCTTCTAGAGACAGTCCTCATTTTGTGGCCCCTTTAGCCATCTTCCAAGTTCTCTGACCCTGAGGCACCTGCCTCCTGTTTTTAAGGACCCACTTGTGTAGTCCAGGATGCACTCACCATCTCAAAATCATTAACTTAATCACACCTGCAAAGTCCTTTTTGTCATGAAAGGTGACATTCACAGGTTCATATATTCACATATTCACAGGGGATTAAGACACTGATATCTTTGGGGGCCATTATTCAGTCTAGCACAGTTGTCAGCTCTTTCTCTCCCCAGAAGCAGGAAAGGCTACTTGCAAAGCCAGTTTCTGATAAGAGGCTGCTTGGGGAACCTGAAGCCAGAAACTATATAGGAGTATGGATGATACCCATGGACAGGGCCATCGGCCAGTGGAGCCTGCTGGGCACCAGTCCTCATCCAGCAAACAGGGAGTGAAAACTTGTGACAATCAGGCTTCCCTCCTGGGAGACACCATGCACTTTTGTCAGACAGACTGCAAGAACAGTTCTCAGGTTGCAGCTCTTTCTACTTATAGGTTTGGTGTGGCTCCCAACTCTCGAGTCCTGGCATATGCATACATCATCTTTTATGGTTAGTTGGGCCCATTAACTTACCTTTCTAAGGAATCACGTTACAAACCATCCCTTGGCAGCCCAGGTTTGCCCAGGACCTCACTGCTCCCTGCCCTTCTTTCCCTGCCTGTTTTGGCCACATACTCTGTCTTTCCAAATCTACTCTGGCCTTCTATGGTTTTGACAACCTGTTAGGATTCCGCCCCCCCCCCCCTCGGGATTCTGTGTGTAGGTAATCTCATCTATTATGTGTTGATTTAGATGAGTAAACTTGTCTTGAAGTTTTGGGAATACCTTACCCATATGTGCTGGCTTCTTTTTTAAAAAAACAACAACAATGGATTCTCTGTTGCCTGTTTCCCACTTGGTGCTTACCTCTGAAATTCATTCAGTAAATGTTCTGTGAGAATCTTCTTATGTGCCAGGCATCAGGTAAATCCCTAGGGATACAATGATGAGCAGACTTGCCCCTGGTCTCATGGAACCTAGAGACCAGTAGGGAAGATGTATCTTTATTAAATAATCACACTCAAGAATATGTAATTATAAATGGAGATAATTGCTCTTAAGGAAAGGAAGGTGGTTAATGAAATCTTCAGACAAAGTGACCTACTCTAGATTGGGGGTCCTCAAGGGAAACTTCCCTAAGGAAGTGCCATTTGAACTGTGACTGGTTGGGTGCAGGGGAGAGGTGGGGGCAGCTGGAAGATTAATGTGACTGTAGGCAGAGAGGAAGGGGGAGCAAGTGTCAAGATGAAGTTGCAGAGGCAGGCAGGGGTCAAGTGAAGGGATTTTGAGATTTAGGCTAAGAGCAAAGGTTTTAAGTAAGGGGAGGGTGGTGACATGATTAGATTTGTGTGTTGAAACCATCACTCTGGTTGCAGTGTGGAGAACAGATTTAGGGTATGTGGGGAGAGGACAGGATAGGTGCAGAGACAGCAGTTAGGAAGTGCTTGCAGTAACAGAGGCAAGACATGAAGGTGACTTGGCTGGGGTGGTGGCAATGGAGAAGGACAGAAGTAGATTTCTTGGGGTAATTTGAAAGTAAAAATCAATAGGTCTTGGTGAAAGTTTGAATATGGGGGGCAGGGGAGTAGAAGGTTTCAAAGATGAACTCCAGTTTAATGGCTTACATAAGTTACAATTAACTGGACCGATGTTTACATTCAACTGCAATGAAACATTTTTAACAGGATGAAATGCCGGCTCTTGTATATTTTATGATGCACCTAATGAGAACAGCTTTCTTCAGTGTAAGGCGGTTGCTCCATCCTTGTGAACCTCAGACATAAACATTGTGGTGGCTTTTGGGGGAAGTTTACATTCAAGTTCAAGTCCTTGAGTGGCTGCAATGGTTGATGCTTCTACCATCAGGCACCCCCTGACATTCTTTGTAGTGGCTGGAGAACTATCTCTAAAACCAAACCACCAGCTAGAGGAGCCTGACCTTGGAGTGAGAGGCTTACAATAAATTGGAGAATTCTGGGAAGCCAACCCCAAGAATGCTGGCCTCTTTCCCCACTTGTGACTGTCTTTTGAACTTTCAGGTTTGGCAGTCAGTCAAACCAAAGAATCCAGAACAATTTCTCTCCCTTTTTGTTTCAGACTAGATGTCCTTAAAGGGCATGCCTGAGAATCCTTGCCCTTTTCCCTTTGCAGTTACAATGAATTCTCTGGCATAAGAAGAGTCTGCATGGACATTTTTTCTCAACATGCTTTTCTATAGAAAGGAATTTGGTTGCTTCGTTGGGAGAGAATTTCCAAGACTCCAAATCTGAGTATCCGCTCCTGGGGTACCACTTGGATGCCCTAAGTAAAGTCACTTGTTAAAGTGAGGGGGTCCTTTGGGAACAATCAGTCAAATTCTGCTACCCACGGGTCAGAGAGCTGGCCTCCAGCTTGGCAGAGGGGTGGTAGGGGAGATGAGTGTGCACCCTGGGGTGAGCCCTGAAGGCTTCCGGAGAGAGAGATCCTGGCCAGTGCCTCAGGATCATTCAATTATTTTTATTCAATTATACATTCTAGGAAGGAGAAGCATTGAGGAAAGCAAATTACTGCTTAATAACAGTTGCACACGATGCACATCTAAGGCCCCAGCATAGCTGAGCTCTATGCCTGAGCTATAACCCCTATTTCTTCCCACCCCCTACCTTATCATTTACATCTGTGATTTTCAACCTTGGCTGCACTTTGAATTGGTGGGAGATGGGGACTTTAAAACAACTGATGCCTATGGTAATGATTTTATTCATGACCACAGGATATGTGAGCCATCCAGACTCACCTCATTTGCATCTCACCTGATGGCCTATAAGACAAGCTCTGGCCACTTCAGTTTTGTTCTCTGCACACACCTCTGCATGCACAGCTTCGCTCTGTTCCACCAGCTGAGTCTTGGCGCTGGAGCCTTGTGCTGTTTAAGAACATGGGCCCTCACTCATCCCTCTAGTTCTCTCCTTTCTGGCCTTCCCCAATTCCAGCCTCTAGGGATATGATCAAGGCCCTGATCTGCTTGGATGGTGCTTAGGCCTCCCATTGGGAATTGGGAGCAGATATTTAGATCTGCATGAGCAATTGGTGAAGTAGAAACTAATATTCCCATTTACAGTTGAGGAAACCGAAGCTCAAAAATGTTAAGTACACTGGCTATTAGGGAAATACAAATCAAAGCTACAATGAGATATCATTTCACACCTACTAGAATGGCCACTATTAAAACAGAAAACTATACGTGTTGGAGAGGATGTAAAGAGATAGGAACACTTACTCACTGTTGGTGGGGATATAGAATGGTACAGCCACTGTTTGGCAGTTCCTAAGGAAGTTAGATATAAATCTACCATGTGACCCAACAGTCCCGTTTTAGGTATATATGCAGAAGAACTGAGAGCAGTGACACAAACAGACATCTGCACACTGATGTTCATGGCAACACTATTAACAATTGCCAAAATATGGATACAAATGGATAAACAAACTGGAATATACACACGATGAAATATTATTCAGCTGAAAGAAGAAGTGAAGTTGTGAAGAATATGACAACGTGGATGAACCTGGAAGACAGTATGTTGAGTGAAGCAAGCCAGGCAAAAAAGGACAAATATTGTATGGCTTTGCAATTATGAACTAAATATAATGAGCAAACTCATGGAATTAATAGCTGGAATATAAGTCACCAGAAAAAAGAATGTAGTTAGAGAATGGAAAGCTGAGGTTTATTCTGTGCAGAATTGGTAAAATTTGTTTGTAAATGTTTGGAAATGAATAGAAATGGTGAAAGCACATCACAGGATTTGTATTTAGTAGCACTAACATATGGGTATGATAGAGGTTTGTTTTTTGTTGGTTGCTCTAATATTGATTGAAATGATGAATGTGCAACTCGGTGATTATACCAAATGCCAATGATTGTACACTTTAGATAAATTGTATGGTTTATGAACAACAACAACAAAAATTCAGTGGGTTAGGGGAAAAATACACCAAATGTAAGATACAGAATATAGTTAGTAGTAATAGTTTGACAATGCTCTTTCATAATTTGTTACAAATGTTTCACAAAAATGCAAGGTATTTGTGGTGGGATGATGTATGGGAGCACTTATGAAATTATGCATGCTTGTTTTGTAAGTTCACAACTTTTACAATGCACTTATTTTATATATGTTCATGTATGAATGATATACTTCAAGAAATTGTTTCTAGGGAAGCGACTGTGGCTCAATCAGTAGGGCTCCCGTTTACCATATGGGAGGCCCCGGGTTCGGTTCCCGGGGCCTCCTGGTGAGGGCAAGCCCGCCCACATGGCGTGGTTGGCTGACCCAGAGAGCACAAGCAGCAAGGGGGGGATAAATGAATAAATAAATAAAATCTTTAAAAAAAAAAAAAAAAAAGAGCTATAGATATAAATCTAAAGAGATTAGCATAAATAAACCTGGGTCTTTGGGAACCATCTGAATAAATGGTGGGCATTAAAAATATCCCTCCCAATATTGCTACAGAAATCATTAAATCTCAGAGGTGGAAAAGAGTAAGATGACAGTGTTTTTATGTGCACATTCCTTCCCAATAACTCATTTTTCTCCTCCTCTCCTGGAATGGGAGAGGAGCACCTTTCTGTCTAGATTCTACCCTTGGCTCCAGGAAAGGTTGTCCAAATAGACTTGCAGAGGCTTTTCCTGCCCTTGAGTTAGTTATTCCTTCAAAAGGTTCAGAAATTCCCAGAAGAAGCCTCCAAAATCCTAAGAAGCTGGCTTCCACCCTGGATTCAATACCCTGTTGGATAGATCACTCCAGCCAATTTTTCCACCATCACAAGGAAAGGGGAAAACTGAAAATTTCAGGGCAGATTTTATTATTCCCAGAGTCATTTTAACATTGGGTGTAAAGGATATTGGAAAACAATCCCAAGTGCAGGCCTAGAGGACTCTTTTCAGTGACAGCAACAACCGCTGAAAGTACCCTCCAAGGTAAGTGGCCAAAGGTTTAGCTTCTCTCTGAAGGATCATAAATTCCCAGTTTTGTTTTAAGAGCCTTTTTCTTATTAAGTTGTTAGAAGTGGGCTTTTTGAGAAAGTTCTAAGAGTCTCTTACTGTTACAGTGCAGCTGTATCAGCAGGGAAGGGAAATGTGTTATCGCCACTTTTGTTCCTCAGTTTGACTGGACTTCAGAATGCCTCAGTACAGTGACCAGACGTTTATTTGGTTACAGCTCAGTGTTGTGGCTCAAGCCTGGTTGGGGCGATGATGGAAGCATCCCCAGTATTACCGCTTAAGCTTGGCTGAAGTGACGAGGCGAAGGTGGAGTTGCACAGCTCAGTGTTACAGCTCAGCTCTGGTGTCAGTCTGGCTGGGGTGAAGATGGAAGAAGTGTTCCGGACTTTGGGGCTATGCTATATATAGGTTCACTGTACAGCTGCCCTGGGGGTGGAGCCTTAAGTTGCGATGCTCTCATTGGTTAATCATTGGGTTCCATTCAAGAACATTGGCTAGGGTTTGGAGGCTAGATTAACATTTTTTTTTTTTTTTAACTAGGAGGTCCTGGGGATTGAACCCAGGTCCCTCCATGTGGGAGACAGATGCCCACCTGTTTGAGCCACATCCATCCCCCTAGATTAACATTTGATGTTAATGGGGTATGCTAACTGGGAAGTATGGATTTGCTGATTATTAATTAGGGTAATGGCTTGAAAATCTCTTATCCTATTGGTTGGGCTGAAAATCTCTTATCCTATTGGTTGGCTCTTCCTCCCTCTGCCTAGGGGTGACAGTTCGCTTACCAACCCACTCCTTCAAAATGTTAGAACATTTCAGTGTGTCAGGGACTTGCAATCACAGTTAGGAAAACAATTTGAGAACTTTCTAGAATGGGGTGGGCAGTTCTTCAGAGAACTGCACCATCTGGACTGGGTAAAGGGGTCAGAACCCTGAGGAAGGAAGCTCCACGGTCCCTTCCACTTCAGGGAATCAGCTTTGGCTTCACCAAATGGACCAGAGGGTGATTTCCATCTGTGTTGCTTACCACTTTGTTGCCAAATTATCCTTTTTGAGCTTCAGTTTCCTCAGCACAACCCTGAGAGTGAAGGCCTCCTTAAAATCTGCAAGCTAGGTACCTTACTCTCCTCATCCTGGAAAACAATATCTACCTCACAGGGATTTGTGAGGATGAAATTATATAATATATTTGAAAGTGCCTCACACATAATAAACATACAATAAAAGTTAATTTTTCTTTCTTCCCCTCCTGCTAAAAGTATTATTTTGGGAGGGACTATATCTTCAGTTATCACCTGAAATCTGAATAATCATAGTTAACACTTACTTAGCTCTAGCGTGCGGAGGACTGTGTTAACCATAATGATCATTCATTGCAATCTATGTGTCGTGTACTTTATATAGTCTTCTAAATAATCTGCTCAACAATTTGTGACATAGATATAGTTACCACCACCAATCTACAGTTGAGGAACCTGAGGTGAGAGATTACATAATTTGTTTCAGGTTACACAGATAGTAAAGGTTAAAATCAGCAGTTTGGCTTCGGAATCAGCCCTAAGAAACAAATTTAGGACACAGGACAGGTCCTGAAAGGGGAGAGGGGAGAATGAAAGAGGAAATGCTTTTTAAAAACTTCTTCACCAAGAACTGTTATGCACTCCCTCTTCCAAGTGAATCTTTATAATAATCCTGAGAGGTAAATAGACCCCTATTTTACAAAGAGGCTCACAGTGATGAACTTCCTTGTCTAGGATCACCTCAAATTGCACAGCCGTGGTCACCTGCTCAGAGATCCATATTTGTGCCTGCGTGAGTTTTTTTTTTAATTTTTGCCTGTGTGAGTTTTTAACTGTGAACAATGTTATCATCAGTCTATGCTTGGTTCTCAAACACCAATCAAGTGTTTATTCTCTGATTACACTTGGTTTTTTGGGGGTCAGGAATTCTTCATGGTGCCCCCGTTTCAAGCAGACATTACTTTTGTTTTGTGGTTCAGTAGGTGTATAATATATTTTGCTTTTAACGGCCATGAAAACAAGCATAAGGAGTTTGTATATAATTCCACATTAGTATATATTTAAATAGCATCCTAATAAAATTAATTTTAGTAAGCCTAGCAGTCCATGAGAAATACTTCCCTTTAAAAGTACGTAACCACAAACACAGAATAATTCAAATTACAACATTAATTGAAAGATGTTTTGCTGAAGCTGAGTTGCTACTAGCAATGTGAATCTGATAATGATGCTATTGGTAAAACTGCAGGTTGTTGAAGGACAACTGATTCTGAAAAAGCTAAAATTGTGACGCTCATGCAAATATAAAACGAGCATGTGTCAAATATTTTATTCAACTCATGAATTAATGAGAGAAGCAGGAAGATGTAAACACCAATTTAATTTAAAGAGTATTGAGGAGCTAGGTATTTATAATCAATTTAATAAAGGAATGTTAGAATATGGTTACTAGGTTAGATATAGAACTAGATAATGTCCTATAAGGCAATAAATCGTAACCTTTGGAGTCACCTTTTCTTCTGGACAAATATTTTCTGCATCTTTACCAGCCAAGAAAACAAAAACACCACATTAAAGAGAACTGGGGTGGGGGGTGGGGTGGGGGAGGAAATAAATCATCCAGAATCCTACTATCCAAACACAGCTCTTTGTGTAATTTGCTCATTACTGCCTAGTTGTTGTCCATAAGCACAGACAGTTTAAGATGGCTGCAATTATGTTGTAGAGACCATTTGGTATTGTCTTTTTTCAGGTAAAATTATGGCAAACATTTCTCCACATTTATACATAGCCTGCATAATTATCATTTTAATGGCCAAATAATTATCTTTTTTTTGTTCAATCTCTGCAGATTTATTATTTTTTTAAACCTTGTTTTGTACATTTAATAATTGAAAATATAAACAATAATTTAAAAAGAAAAAGAAAACACAGTTGAATAAAAACATACTTTTCTCAATTAAATGTACTGGATACATATGCATTTTTTTTTTTAATCGTACAATATGTTACACAATATATTTGTTTCATAGTAACACAATCATACAGTATTTGTCCTTTTGTGTCTGGCTTGCTTTGCTCAACAGAATGTCCTCCAGGCTCATCCATGTTGTCAAATGCTTTACGACTTCATTTCTTCTTACAGCTGCATAATATTCCATCATGTGAATGGACCACAATTTGTTTATCCATTCATTCATTGATGGACACCTGGGTTGTTTCCAATTTTTGGCAATTGTGAATAATGCTGCTATGAACATCGGTGTGCAGATGTCTGTTTGTGTCACTGCTCTCAGTTCTTCTGGGTATATACCCAGTAGTGGTATTGCAGGGTCACGTGGCAAGTCTATATTCAACTTCTTTAGGAACTGCCAAACAGTCCTCCACAGTGGCTGTACCATTCTGCATTCCCACCAACAGTGAATAAGTGTTCCTGTCTCTCCATATCCTCTCCAGCACTTGTAGTTCTCTGTCTTTTTAATAGTGGCCATTCTGATAGGTGTGAAATGATATCCCATTGTAATTTTTAATTGCATTCCCTAGTCATTAGTGACGCTGAGCATTTTTTCATGTGTGTGTGTGTGTGTTTTTTCCATTTGTTTTCTTCTTTAGACAAATGTCTATCCAAGTCATTTGTCCATTTTTTAATTGGGTTGCTTGTCTTTCTATTGTTGAGTTGTACATCTCTCTATATATCCTGGATATTAAACCCTTAGGGGACATGTGATTTCCAAATATTTTCTCCCATTGTGTCGGCTGCCTTTTCACCCTTTTGACAAAGTCCTGTGAGGTGCAAAAGTGTTTAATTTTGAAGTAATTTTGTTGTATGTGCTTTGGGTAGAAACCACTACCTACTACAAGGTCTTGAAGATGTTTCCCTACATTTTCTTCTAGTAGTTTTATGGTCCTGGCTTTTATATTTAGACCTTTGATCCAATTTTAATTGATTCTTTATAGGGAGTGAGATAGGGGTCCTCTCTTATTTTTTTGGTTATAAATATCCAGTTCTCCCAGCACCATTTGTTGAAGAGACTGTTTTGTACCATTAACATGGACTTCATAGGTTTTTCAAAAGCCAGTTGACTGTATAGGTGAGGGTTTATTTCTGGATGCTCAATTTTATACCACTGATTGATATGTCTGTCTTTATGCTAGTACCATGCTGTTTTGACCCCTGTAGCTTTATAATATGTTTCAAGGTCAGACAGTAAAATTCTTCCCACATCTCTCTTCTTTTTTAGAATGCTTTTGGCATTCGGGTGCACTTTCCCTTCCAAATGAATTTGGTAATTGCTTTTTCTAATTCTGTTAAGTAGGCTGTTGGAATTTTGATTGGCATTGCATTGAATCTATAAATCAGTTTGGGTAAGATTGACATCTTCACAATATTTATTCTTCCAATCCGTGAACATGGAATATCTTTCCATTTGTTTAGGTCTTTTTTGATTTCTTTTAGCATTGTTTTGTAGTTGTCCACATATAGGTCCTATATTTCTTTGGCTAAACTAATTCCTAGGTATTTGAGTCTTTTTGTTGCTATTGTAAATGGAATTTTCCCCCTGATTTCCTCCTCAGATTGTTGAGTACTAGTGTACAGAACATTACTGATTTTTTTTTTTTAATGGATCAAAGTAGACTTATTATTATCCTAGTAATGGAAGAACTTATGACATTAATATAAAGACAGTGGTAACTAGCTGTTCCGAGGGGAGAGGGGGAAAATAGGGGCAACATGGGCATTTTGGGGACACTGGATCCACTCCACACGATATTGCAATGACAGATACAGGCCATTATACATTTTGTCAAAACCTACACAATTGTGCAGTGCAAAGTGTAAACCACCATGTAAACTAAAGACCATGAAAAAAAAATCTTATGGGATGCAGCAAAGGCAGTGCTGAGATGGAAATCCATACTGTTAATGACCAATTTAAGGATGAGATCAGGAAAAATATTCCTTTTACAATAGCAACTAAAAGAATCAAATATTTAGGAATAAACTTAACCGAGCATGTAAAGGACATGCATTCAGAAAACTACAAAACATTGCTAAAAGAAATCAAAGATCTAAATAAATGAAAGGGTATTCTGTGTTCATGTATTAGAAGACTAAATATTAAGATGTCAGTTTGACCCAAATTGATTTACAGATTCAATGCAATTCCAATAAAAATTCCAACAGCCTACTTTGCAGAAATGGAGAAGTGAATTATCAAATTTATTTGGAAGGGTAAGGACCCCGAATAACCAAAAGTATCTTGAAAAAGAATGAAGTTGGTGGATCTCGCTTCCTGACTCTAAAGCATATTACAAAGCAAAAGTGGTAAAAACAGCATGATACTGGCATAATGATAGATATATTGACCAATGGAATAAAACTGAGCATTCAAAAATATATCTGCACATCTATGGTCAATTAATTTTTGACAAGTCTGCCAAGTCCACCAAACTGGGTCAGAGCAGACTCTTCAACAAATGGCACTGGGCGAAATGGATATCCATATCCAAAAGAATGAAAGAAGACCCTTATCTCACAACTTATGCAAAAATTAACTCAAAATAGACCAACATCATAAACAGGCAAAGCACGAGCAATGAAAGAAAAAGTGGATCTCTTCAAAATTAAATACTGTTGTGCTTTAAAGGACTTTGTCAAGGAGGTGAAAAGGCAGGCTACTCAATGGGAGGAAATAATTGAAAACCATGTATCTGATAAGGTTTTTTTAAAATTTTTAATTAAAAAAAAAAAGATATTTAGATTACATAAATGTTACATAAAAAATACAGGGGATTGCCATATGCCCCACTCCCCATACCGCCCACATTTACCCACATTAACAACATCCTTCATTTGTGTGGTACATTCATTGCAATTGATGAACACATTTTGGAGCATTGCCACTAAGCATGGATTATAGTTTACATTGTAGTTTATACTCTCTATCACCCAATTCTGTAGGTTATGGCAAGATATATAATGGCCTGTATTTGTCATTGCAATTTCATTCAGGACAATTCCCAAGTCCCAAAACTGGCCCCGTATTACACCTGTTTTCCTTCTCCTTGACCTCAGAACCTCCAGTGGCCACTGCCTCCACATCAATGATGTAAGTTCTTCCATTGCTAGAATTACAATAAGTCTATAGTAGAATACCAGCAAGTCTACTCTAGTCCATAGTTTCTTCCACAATCCTGAGGATTCTGGGATGGTGATGCCCACTCTACCTCTAATTGAGAGGGGGCTTCAGTCCCATATGGCCGATGGATGGAACTCTCTTGTTTACAGTTGAAGACTCTTTCGGTTCCTTAGTATGGTGGTTGTCCATCCTCACCTCCTTGTTAGTCGTCCTGGGTGAGTCCAATGAACTGGAGAGTAGGTGTTGCAACTCTTTTGAGGCTCAAGGCCCAGCTGGCATATGGACAGCCCAAAGATGCGTCTCTTGGATGTACACCTGCCAGGTTTAGCACCAACCATAGGTTCAAATAGAATGGGCAGAAGAGCAATGTGTAGGGAAACCACAACTGAGTCCAATTCTGTCTCACTGGAGAGCACAAACCCCAAAGTAGGGCCCACTGGCAAGGCACCAAACTCATGAGCTATCCGCCCTGGCCATAGTGCTTGGGTCTCCAGAGCCCTCAGGAGCCCCACTATTTGGGGTAGTGTCTAATTTGGCAGTCAATGAACATTATTGATTTTTGCATGTTGATCTTATATCCTGCCACTTTGCTGGACTCATTTATTAGCTCTACTAGCTTTGTTGTGGATACTTCAGAATTTTCTAAGTACTGGATCACGTCATCCGCAAACAGTGAGAATTTTACTTCCTCTTTTCCTATTTGGATGCCTTTAATTTTTTTTTTTTCTTGTCTAATTGCCCTAGCTAGAACTTCTAGTACAATATTAAATAACAATGGTGACAGTGGACATCCTTGTCTTGTTCGGGATCTTAGAGGGAAAGCTTTCAACCTTTCCCCATTGAGTACGATGTTGGCTGTGAGTTTTTCACTTACGCCTTTTATTATATTGAATTTTCCTTCTATTCCTATCTTTTGAAGTGTTTTTTATCAAAAAAGGATGCTGGATTTTGTCAAACGCTTTTTCTGCATCAATTGAGATGATCATGTGGTTTTTTCCTTCGATTTGTTAATGTGGTTATTACATTGATCGATTTTCTTATGTTGAACCAGCCTTGCATACCAGGAATAAATCCCACTTGGTCGTGATGTATAAGTCTTTTGACATGCTGTTGTATTCGGTTTGCAAGTATTTTGTTGAGAATTTTTGCATCTATGTTCATTAGAGAGACTGATCTGTAATTTTCTTTTCTTGTGGAATCTTTATCTGGCTTTGGTATTAGGGTGATGTTGGCTTCATAAAATGTGTTGGGTAATTTTCCGTCCTCTTCAATTTTTTGAAAAGTTTAAACAGGTTGGTTTAACTGCTTGGTAGAATTCACCTGTGAAGCCATCTGGTCCTGGACTTTTCTTTTCTGGGAGGTTTTTGATGATGGATTCAATCTCTTTCAATGTGATTGGTTTGTTAAGTTATTGTATTTCTTGTAGCATCCGTGTAGGTTGTTTGGGCATTTCTAGGAATTCATCCATTTCATCTAGGTTGTCTAGTTTGTTGGCATACAGTTTCTCATAATAACCTCTTATAATCCTTTTTATTTCTGTGGGGTCAGTCATAACTTCCCCCCTTTCATTTCTGATTGTATTTATTTGCATCTTTTCTCTTTTTTTCTTTTTTAGTCTAGCTAGGGGTTTGCCAATTTTATTGATCTTCCCAAAGTACCAGCTTTTGGTTTTGTTGATTTTCTCTATTGTTTTTTTTGTTCTCAATTTCATTTATTTCTGTTCTAACCTTTATTATTTCTTTCCTTCTGCTTGCTTTGGGATTGGTTTGCTGTTCTTTTTCTAGTTTCTCCAGTTGTTCAGTTTGAACTTTGATTTTAGCTCTCTTCTTTTTTAATATAAGGTGTTTAGGGCTATAAATTTCCCTCTCAGGACTACCTTTGCTGTATCCCATAAGTTTTTTTTTTTCCCATAAGTTTTGATAAGTTGTGTTCTCATTTTCATTTGTCTCAATATATTTACTGATTTCACTTGCAATTTCTCCTTTGACCCACCAGATATTTAGGAGTGTGTTGTTCAGCCTCCACACATTGGCAGATTTACTTTTTTCCTGTCTGTTATTGATTTCCAGTTACATACCATTATGATCTGAGAAGATGCTTTGTATAATTTCAGTCTTTTTATATTTATTGAGAGCTGCATTGTGCCCTAACATGTGGTCTATCTTGGAGAAAGATCCAAGGGCACTTGAGAAGAATGTATAGCCTGCTGAGTTTGGATGCAGTGTTCTATATATATCTGTTAGGTCTAACCTGTTTCTCATATTGTTCAAATTCTCTGTTTCCTTGTTGATCTTCTGTCTAGTTGTTCTATCTAATGATGTGAGTGGGGTGTTGAAGTCTTCAACGATTATTGTAGAGATGTCTATTTCTCCCTTCAATTTTGCCAGAGTTTGTCTCATGTATTTTTGGGCACCCTGGTTAGGTGAATAGATATTTATGACTGTTATATCTTCCTGGTAGATTGTCCCTTTTATTAATATATAATGGCCTTCCATATCTCTTATAACTTTTTTGCATTTAAAGTCTGTTTTGGGGAAGCAGGTGTGGCTCAAGCGATTGGGCTCCTGTCTAACATATAGGAGGTCCAGGGTTCGATTCCCAGGGCCTCCTGGTGAAAAGGAAGCTGGCCCGCACGGTGAGCTGGCCCGAGCAGAGAACTGGCCCATGCAGAGTGCTGGCCCACGGAGAAAGCTGGTGCAGCAAGATGATGCAACCAAAAGAGACACAGAGGAGAGACAATAAGAGATGTGGCAGACCAGGGAGCTGAGGTGGCGCAAGAGACTGAGCGGCCTATGTCCACTCTGGAAGGCCCCAGGAGCAGTTCCCAGTACGACCTAAAGAGAAGACAAACAAACACAGAAGAACACACAGAGAGCAGACAGAAAGTGCAAAACAATGAGGGGAGAAATAAATAAATAAATCTTAAAAAAAAAAAAAAAAAGTCTGTTTGGTCTGATATTAGTATAGCTAACCCTGTTCTTTTTTTTTTTTAACCAGGAGGTCCCAGGGATCGAACCCAGGTCCCTCCATATGGGAGACGGATGCCCAACCATTTGAGCCACATCCATCCCCTCCCTGTTCTTTTTTTTCTTTTTTCTTTTTTTTAAAGATTTTATTTATTCATTCATTTATCCCCCCCTTGCTGCTTGTGCTCGCTGGGTCAGCTAACCACGCCATGCGGGCGGGCTTGCCTTCACCAGGAGGCCCCGGGAACCGAACCCGGGGCCTCCCATATGGTAAACGGGAGCCCTACTGATTGAGCCACAGCCGCTTCCCCCCTGTTCTTTTTTGATTACCATTTGCGTGGAGTATCTTTTTCCAACCTTTTACTTTCAGCCAGTTTTTAATCCCTGGGTCTAAGGTGGGTTTCATGTAAGTAGCATGTGGACAGCTCATTTTTTCAATCCATTCTGTCAGCTTGTATCTTTTGATTGGGGAGTTTAATCCATTCACATTCAATGATATTACTGTAAATGCATTATTTACTTCCACCATTTTATTCTTCGGTTTTCATATGTTGTATCATATTTTCATCTGTCTTTTTACTCTTTTGGTTGTCCTTTCTGCTATTCTTTCTTCTATACTCTCCTCCAGCCCTCTCTCTTCTGTCTTTTTATTTCAAGTTCTAAGGCTTCCTTTAATATTTACTGCGAAGGTGGATTCTTTTTTGCAAACTCTCTTAGCTTCCGTTTGTTTGTGAATGTTTTAAACCCACCTTCATATTTGAAGGACAATTTTGCTGGCTAAAGAATTCTTGGCCAGCATGCAGATTTATTATTGAGTAAACTTATCTTTAATAATACAGAGGAGTTTTTAAGATGACTAAGTGCAACAGATAAATAAGTCTGCTGATTATACATATACTTGTCTATCAACCATATATGTAAGTTCAGCCAGTTAAGTCAAAATTCCAAAAATAAAGCATCCAAATAACTCAGACCACCAAATAAATTTGAGGGAGATCAGCATTCCCAAAATGCAATGTTAGCTAATGATTTTGTGGAAAAGCATAAAATGGACACCAGTTGAGTCATCTTAAAAGTCTTCTTTTGCACCAAGGTTAGAGAATACCTGGTAAAAGCTTGACCAGAAAACTCTCAAGTTACTGTGAACTGCCCTTTTATACTTAAGCATATTTTATTTAAGTCTGAATAAAGAAACTAGTAGCTATAAATTCTGTGTACTACCAAAAAAACTTAGCTACATGAAATGTTGCTAAATGTAGGTGCGATTCACAAAACTGCTGGGATTTCACATTAACATTTCTGATTAACATCTTTACTTTGAGTCACCCTGGCAAAAATAGAGAAATTATGTTGGTGATCAGAAACTGAAAAACCTATCTTGGAAATTAACAGATCTCCTCTGCTCAAATTAAGGCAATCCACTTGAAGAAATTAGAAGAATAATTGGGTAAGAAAATTTTGTAAAGCTGGTTTACATGAAAATGTTTTATCCCAAATTCAGGCAAATCTTTTCAACATGCACTCCTTTAGTACAAAATTAGTTGACTGAGGTTGAAAGAAATAAAAGCTCAGTAAGAACTCCCCACATTTAACTGAGAAATGTATATTTTTATTCAGCTGTGTTTTCTTTTTGTTTTTAATTGTTTATATTTTCAATTATTAAATGTACAAAACAAAGTTAAAAAAAGAAAAGAACCCCCCAAAATGGAGAGTTTTAACATCATCCTACCTAAAAGTCAGAAAACTTCAATTAGTTACTAACCAATAGATGTCAAGAGTCAACTTGTTTCTCTAGCATCAGGTCCAACTATTTCTTACACATTTACTTTAATAAGCTCTTTGCTTAAGTTCCTGTCAGGCAACTCTGTGGTCCCTCAAGGTTAACAGAACGACATCATTAATGTGACAACATCTATCAACTTCAAATAGCTCTTAATTTAGGACTTGTCATGATGCATTCATGCTATTATGGGGTACTCAAGATCAGATCATCTTACCCAAACCAATAAAGGCAAAATGAAACTTTCAAATTTCCCTAAGACCATGGCCAAGTGTATGTAAAGAATAGTTAATGATGTTCACGACTTAACCAACACCATTAACTTTGAATTTCTGTAGGAATATGGTTAGCAACAATTCAGGAGTTTGACTCCTGAAGTTTACCAAGTTGAAAAGTATTAATATTGAACAGAAATTGAAAATCTAGTTATAAAAATTTTATTTAAAGGTGCCAAATAAAAACCCATGTTTTCAGGTCATAGGATGTTAATACATTCAACAAAAAAATTATCTTACTGTGAATTTACAGAGCATAATAATCCACATCCATTTGATTAGATGGTTAAAACACCGTTCCTAGCTTACACTCTACAGTCAGCACAAATCCCTTATTATAATGTAAACAAAATAACTTCCTCCTAAAAGGTGAACTTGAGAATGTCAGTCTATTCTTTCAGGACTTGCACTTCTGTATGGACTTCCTGATGGAGAAGGACTGCTCCTTGGTTGTGAAATAGACCTGGATCTTGACTTTGACCTTGACCTTGACCAGGATTGGAAATACCTCAGTCCTTTTTCAGAACCAGACCTAGATCTTCTGAGTGAAGCAGATCTTGATCTAGAAGAGACACAGACCTTGATTGTCAAGGAGATGCTGATCTTGACCTCTGTCTTCTGCTCCTGCTGCGTGAGTGAGGGTTATTACCTTCCTCTGGATCTCAATGTGAATGTGATGTAGACTGTGACCTGCTCCACACTGTTCATAAGGGACCATAATAACTGAAAGCCCTTTCTAACTCTCCTTTAACAGCACCAGTTCCCAGGTTACTGGGACTGCCCCAATGGTCCTGGCGGCACTCAAGAACTTAATTATCTTGATCCCTTTTGGGTAGGATTTAGATTGTCTCCAGGATTTTTCTTTTGCTATTATTAATAATGCTGCAACGGACAGATTCTTGAATATAACTTTTAACCTTTGTTGAAAAAAATCTTCAAGAATAGAATTATCAGTTCAAAAGGGATGAAAAATTTTTGATTCTTGTAAATGTTTCCTTATTGCTTTCCAACAGAATTTCACAAATTGCAATGCTACAAGCATCTTTCAATTTATCAGTTTCATTGCAAACATTCCCACATTGAGCAAAGTTACTGTTTTATAAATTTTTACTAGTTTAATGTGTATAAAATGTTTTCTAATATTTTCACAGATTTTTTTTTCTCTTGTTTTTGTTAACATTTAAAAAATCTGTATGGCATGACAACTGCTTAAGCGGGGAAGATAAGATCTCTTTCTACTTTGAAGCATGATACTGTGATACTTTAGGCACTAAGACAGGACTAGTAGTTCTTTTCTCATTTCATGTTGGCTTATTTTTACTGATTGAGATAACATTTGTTGTAAGATGTATGTAGCCTAATGTTAACTTTGTGATCGCAAGTATTTAGCTAGCAAATGGATTCCTTAATAGACCAAATCTCCTGTCATTTAAGTGTGTATTCTGAGGTATATACTTTGATGTTTAAAAGAGAAATCTTTAATGACTTGAGTTTCATCTCAGAGGATCTACATTTTTTTTTTTAAGATTTATTTATTTATTTCCCACCCCATCCCCCACTCCCATTATTTTGCGCATGCTGTCTGTTCTCAGTGTGTTCTTTTGTGTCTGCTTGTCTTCTCTTTAGGTGGAACCAGGAACTGATCCTGGTACTTTCCAGAGTGGAGAGAGGCTGCTCAATCTCTTGCACCACCTCAGTTCCCTGATTTGCTGTGTCTCTTATTATCTCTCTTCTGTATCTCTTTTTGTTGCATCATCATGGTGCACCAGCTCTCTGTGCGGGCCAGCATGCCTGCACGGGCCAACACTCCTGCACAAGCCAGCACTCCACCTAGGCCAGCTCTCCTGAGCAGGCCAGCACTCTGCGTGGGCCAGCTTTACACTCGGGTCAGCTGGCTGAGTGGGTCAGCTTGCTTTTCACCAGGAGGCCCTGGGACTCAAATCCTGGACCTCCTATATAGTAGATGGGAGCCCAATCGCTTGAGCCACATCCGCTTCCCTCAGAGGATCTACTTTTTTTTTTTTTTTTTTTTAATCAGCAACATATTTCTAATTGTGTATTCAGCATGTTATCACATAGATTATGATGTTTGAAAAAAGTGATCACTGGAGTTAAAAAACTGCCAATATAACTAAAGATTTCGCGTTATGAACAATTGAACAGTTGCAAAATCAATGTCATAAATCAATATCTCCAGGGCCTATGAAGCAGCATGAGCAGAGCAGTTTTATTACCAATTGAAAGAAGCCAACTTGAATGCTATGCCCTTTCTCCTCATCTTGGACCCTTGATTTTTTATCATTGTTATATAATCCATCTGACTGGAAACCATGATTCTCCTCTCCAAATTTCTTCACGCTGCAAAGAACGACTGAGTCAGACATAACTGCAAGTTGCAGTCAACTACCTGGGATGTAGAGACTGATGATTGCAGGCAGGAAGTTTATTGGGAAGCTCTCCCAACAGAGGGGGTCTGAAGAATAGACTTCAGCTCTCCCACTGGCATGGCGGGGGTCTGAAGAGAGACTTCAGCCCCAGGATCTACTTTTTAAACCTTCCATTCCCTGTAGTTAACAGCTTTGCAGGTAGTAGTACACTAGAAATTAGTATTTTAAACAACCAATTCAGTGGAAACAAATTTCCATAGGGCTTGTTTTCCAAAGAACAGTCTTTAGAGTAGCCCAATTACAAGTCCGCCTAAGCTATTGTAAAGCAGTGAAAAGACTCACTGGCCTTGTGAGTAGAAAGGCAGTACCCAAATCCTGTTCTGCTTTAAAAGGTGGTAACAAATACTGGGGAATAAAAAGAAAAGTTGGGGAGCAGATGGGGCTCAAGCAATTAAGTGTCCACCTCCCACATAGGAAGTCCTGGGTTCAGTTCTCGGTGCCTCCTAAAGAAGACAAACAACAAGCAGACATTGAGCAAAAATAACGAGCAAAAACAATGAACAGATGATGAGAAAAAACAATGAGCAAAACAATGAGCAAACAACTAGCAAACAACAACAACAAAAAAAACTGAGCCGACAATGAGCAAAAAAACCCCCAAAACAGAACAGACAATGAGTGAAAACAATGAGCAAAAACAATGAACAAACAGATGACAGAGCCATCTCAGGGGGGAAAGAAAAAAAAAAACATAAAGAAAAGTTGAAAAAAAAAAGTTATCTTAGCATTTCCAGTTGACAAAGATGGCAGCCTAAGGTGCTATAGGATTCTGTTCCCCACAGAATTTTTGAACAACTAGCAAAAACTGGCAGAACCATCTTCCTCAAAACTCAGTAAAACAGTTAAAGGGTTGTAATAACTGGGTGAGTAATGAATTTAAAAATGCAGCTTAAAAATGGTAGGAGATTAAAAAAAAAAAATTGGTAGGAGAAGCTTGTGGCACCCTTGCTGGTCCTTCCCTCACCCTGACCCCTGCATGGAGTGGTGCCAGCCTGAGCTTCCATTGTGGTTCCCTGGCCCTATTCCAGAGGGAGCAGAGTAACCCCTATGCACATCCTGGGTGCCTGGATATTGGTGCTAGTCTAACTGGTAGAAGTCTGAAAGACTGAACCAGGACACTAGTCTCCCCTCACCCTCCTCAAACTTGCCCTGTAGGCAGAAACAGCTTGCAAACAGCTAAAGTAGCTTAAGAACAATTAGACCAAAGTGGCTGGGGCAAAGGATTACCTACTTTAAGTCATTCAATGGAGCATCAGGGAAGGGGAGAAAGTCTATTTCATAGGGAGAGGGAGCATTCAAATTCCTGTAATCAGGGGAATTCCTAGAGCCACCAGTGAGCACAAACCCAGAACAAGAGCAGGCTCAGAAAAGATGGAAAGGATCCTGCACTTTGCATTCACCTTGGGTTGATCTTGATAAGAAGGCTAAATGCCAAAGGAGAGCACCAGCCAATCCAGAACCAATTTGTACTGCAAAGACTGTTAAAGGTGTTGTTTGTGTTGCTTTGTTTGTTTTTGTTGGCTCCTAACACTCAAGGAAATCCCTGTCATATCACTAGCTAGATACAAACTTAAGGAACAGACAGCTCAGGGACAAAATCCCATAATTAATAATTAAAACATCAAAATAGTATGCAACAAAAGATTACGAGGCAAAGAAAATGCTCTTAGAATTGCTTTATTGTTATTTCCATAATGTAAAGACAATTTTCAAGGGATATTTTTCAGAGGGAAAACCTTAGGCACAAAAAAGAGAAATCCAAGTGGCAGATAGTATCTTCATTTAGGCACTTTATCCATGTCAAGGAGGTGGGAGACTAGGTTGGCCCACAATCTCCTTTTTAGAGGATGAGAACAGCTAGATTTGCCCCTCTGCTTCCTGGAACTTGCCAATAGAGAGTTTCAATTTTGGTGACCTTCTAAAGCACCAACATAATGGATCCAGGAAAGAATGTTAGATTGGCAACATGCAAGTTGATCATCATTCAACTACTGGTACCCAGACCCAGTCAGCAAGAATTTTCAGGCAAACAGAATCTGCTGCGATGTTTATAGCTTGTTAGAGGAGGACAGGCCTCTTCACTTTGCTATTTGCATCAGTTCTTAAGGGAACATTTGGGGGGAAAAATCCCATTCCAGCTTCCTCGGTTTGGGGCTTCCTATTTGCTAAGTGCCTTCCTGAAAGAAGTGATATGAAACTTGTGGACCAGCATCTTGGAAATGCTTTGATGATCTCAGATGGAAGATATAATTTTAATTATGAAATCTTTTCCATTAAAAAAATCAGATCCTTTTTTCACTCTTTCATATTCTGGTTCAGATACTCAATAAAATATAAAGAAAATGACTCAGATTTAATTTTGATAAATTTCAAAATCTGTAGCGAAATATAAAGGGAAATGCTTTACTAAGAAAAATGTTCTTAAAAAATCTAATATGTGAATGTAAGCAGAGGTGATTTTAGGTATTTAGGGACATTTAATTGTTCCCCACCCTGGTTTGCCCTTTATATAGCTAACATTTTTCTGGTAGAAGGGTAGATTGTAGATGGGGAAAAAGTCATGCAGAACTTCAACAACTGATAGAGTCCAGTTTGTCATATGATCTTAATTCATCTTAACAACAGTTGTATGAACCAAATATTATTATTGTTGTCTTCATTATGATGAGGAAACAGACTCCAAGAGGCTAAGGGTCTTGCTCTGAGGTCACAAGGCTCAAACATGTATCCTGACTCTTTATCCCAGCACTTCTACTTCTGCTGAGGGTTTACCCTTCCTGCATCTGAAATTGAGGAAAGGTTGAAATTCTTTTACCCTGCCCATAAAATGGATCTGGGAAAGACAGTAATGAAGATCACAAGAGGATCTGTAGTGAAGACATTGGAGAGAGGCTGTTGGATGGAGAATGTCTGAACAGCAGGTGGCAGCAGTGTCCTTGGAAAGCAAGGTCAATGCCTATCACAGAAGCCATGAATCTAATGCCGACCTGTGATCTCTGACCTGGCTCCTACCCCTCACCCACCTCCTGGCGAGCAGGTAGACTGTTGGCCATCTAGGAAGGCATTTCCCATTCTCTGCAACATCTCCCACAAGGAACAAGTCAGGGGGAGGATTGAGAAAGAAGATGAACAATGAATCCCCAGAAGTCATTTGCAGTGGAAAGGCTCCCATCTAGATAACTACGATAATGTATAGTTGTGTAACTTTGGCATGTTACCCTTTCTCTTCCTGGATTTCCTTTCAATCTTAGGAAGATTAAAGGGACATGATGGATGGGAAGCGGCTGTGGCTCAGTCAGTGGGGCTCCCGTTTACCATATGGGAGGCCCGGGGTTCGGTTCCCGGGGCCTCCTGGTGGGGGCGGGCCCGCCCGCACGGCGTGGTTGGCTGACCCAGCGAGCACGGGCAGCAAGGGGGGGATAAACGAATAAATAAATAAAATCTTTAAAAAAAAAAAAAAAAAAAAAGGGACATGATGGAGGCAAGGCACTTAGAAGGGCACACTGCCTGGTCCACAATGTACATACAGTACATGTCACGCACGATTATTCTCTCTGTAGAGGGCTTTATCATTTGCAGGAGACTTTCATACCTACCATCCCATTTCATCCTCCCACCATATTTTGAGATGCAGATATTATACCCATTTAAAATAGAAGGAAATTTAGGTTGAGCGAGAGAAGCATGAGGATTGAAGTTAGACAAACTGGAAGTCAGACTTCTCTGAGGTGTAGGACCTAGTGAAATAACTTAATACCCCCAGAGCCTCGGTTTCCTTATATGTAAAATGGTGATATTACCTACCTTGTGAGTTTATTATGAAAATTAAATTAAACAACATAAATGAAGCCATCTGGTGTAGTTCCTCTTACCAAGTAAACACTTAAAATTATTGAAACATTGCATATAAATAAAATACCTAGGAAAGAATAAAGAAGGCAAGTAAAGGAATTCACAATCCCACCACCCAGAAATAATCTTGTTTTTATTGTGGTGTGTTTCTTTCCAGTAATTGTAGGTAATATAGCTGAGATAACACCACGTGTGTTCTAGTAATTTGACCAAGGTCCTGCAGCTAAGAGAGTGGTAGAGCTGGGCTCGCAAGTCTCCAGGTCCTGGCTTGACCACTTCTCTGAAATTAAAACATAAATGCCTTTTGAGAAACAGTTGAGAAAATATTTAAAATGTTTCAAGTGTGAAGATATATACTTCCACATGTAAAAAAAACATGTAAAAAAAACAGAAGTCACCAAAACAATCCTATCGTATAGTAAAGGCTGGTATTTGCTCAGAAAAGCAGTGTTTAATATGGGAAAAAGTGTTAATTTCTACAAATGTCTGTTTAGCCAACATTTTCATTGTTAAAACATTACTGTTCAAGCTATCACAACTCTAATAGTAAATTTCATAAAATTAGCTAATTAATCATTTCACAAATTGATCATATTGACCAACTGAGTGAATTAATTATTCAGCAGATTGTGTCTCTGGGTGCATTGATTTTTGCAAACTGACTTATGCCTATTGGACATGGAGTAGTACTCAACATGTGTATTTGTGGATGAATAAACATGTGAATGGATAAAGGAATGAATTGGATCTTGCCATAAACTCTGGCCATAAACTAAATTCCCTCTAGAAATCAATGATTTACATGATGTTTGCATTTTAATAGCCTTGGAAAAGCTTCCTGAGACAGAAATTCTGGCTCTAGGTTCATGAGAGAGCATCTGAGAGTATTCACAGCATTTGTATTCCCACCCTCCTCCCCTACACTCTTGGTTTCCTCCACGGGCAGCATTGTCTTAGCTGGTGGGTTCTTAGAGCTGGTGCTTCTCTGTTGGTTTTCAGGGTTGGGACCACACAATAAGGGGCTTGGTCAGAAAAACAAGATTGAAATCTCGCTTGGCTCATCCACTTACTGGTCAAGTCAGTTTGCCCTTGAACAGTTTTCACATTTATAAAATGGGAATCATCTTGCTCCTAGCATCACTGTCAGGATCAAATAAAATACATGACAGTTCTCTGGGAGCAGTTAAGTGCTGCTGAAGACCATCAGGCCTCAGAGTCTAGGGGTAGGAGGGCCAGGCCTGCTCTGGCGGAGAGTCTCTCCTTCCCTCGTGCTTTGTTATCTGCCTTTCTGGTCACTGACACCCATGGAAGAGAGGCACTTGGACCTATTAAATACCTATTAAACGCCTCCCCTTGCCAATGAAGAGCAGGTAGGCACAGCCCTGTGTTGCCCATGCTAGCCATGACACAGAGGTCATCTGCGCAGAGCCCCTGGGGCTGGGGTGAGGAGATAAAGCCTGGTTCTCCCACAGTCCCTCCTCAGCCTGGCCCCTCCACCACTCACCGCCCTGAACCCAGCCTGAGAGGGCTCTGAAGGGGAGTCTGCTGGTCAGCCTTGCTGCCTCACAGAAAGAAACCTACAGGCAATGGACCTGGCTGGGGAAGGCTGGTGGGGAAAGGGAGAGCAGCGGGGTGTGGCAGGAAAGGGGGTGTAACGGTATGAGCCTGAGAGCAGGATCAAAGAATGAGGGGAGAAGAGAGCTGTCTGGAGAACGCTGTTTTTTTTTTTTTCTCCTCCTTTTGCTCAAGTGAATTTATAAGAGTGAAATGATTAAGAAAAAACCCTAAAAGACATCCTTCAAAAGGAAAATTGCAGTCAGGTTGGCTTTTAGAACTTGAGTGGGTGATAATACATTCAGTTTGTCACCAGAATACCTAGCATGACCAAGTGAAGGTGCAAGCCAGCTGTCAAGGCCCAAGGCCCCCAACCCCCAGCCAGAGACCCATACCACCTGCCCTGGGCAGGCTAGCCGCCAGTAAGCGGCTTTTTACCACCCACTCCTCCTGGTTCACCTTCTCCTCCATGAGTTACCTTAGTCCTAGTGGAGACAATATAACAGCGCATTGCATTTGGAAGGTGCTTCTTCTTTCCAGAGAACTTCACATCCACCACCTAAAAGCCCATACCTCTGTACCCACAGACTCGATGTTTCAGGAGGTTGGTGACTTAATAAATTCTGAGGGTCATGGAGAGGGACCACATACATACCTCTCAACCTTCCACCACCTGTTGAGTCCCACCCTGGCCCACCTGCCTTAGTTCACACCCTCTGATCTGCCTGTGCCAGCAGCATGGCCACCCAGCCATGGACAGCTCTTCAGGGAGCTAAAATCATGGTGTCCACTTCCCTTTTTTGGTTGCTTCTCTCTTAACCAGCAAACATGCCAGGAATGCTTGCACTCTCCAGCCCCTTTCAATTCTGCCCAATTAGCATTTTTTCCATCCCCCTAAAGAAGCATTATCTGATGCACCAACCCCTTTGAGAGCTTCCTGGGCAGGAGGTGCTTTGGGGTGGGGACCTTCAAGCCAGTCTCAACTAGAAAGTCAAGAGATTAAATCTTTTTTCAGGCTTCCTTGAACACTCATGTCGGCTCCTTGTCCTGCCTCTGGGCTCCTTTTACCTTCAACATACCCAGATGCAACGTTGTATTTCCCTGGGGCAATGGAGGAGTCAAGTGGTAAAGTCCCAACTAAGACACAATCCTGGGCTTTCTCAGTTTCACTTTTATCTCCCTGCTGTCTTTTATTATTGGGCTTTCTTCAGGGAAGAAATAGATTCACTGCACTGTGAATTTCCATCAGCAAATACAGAATTAAACAGCACCGTGGGGGGTGTGGTAGGGGATGCAGAAGTGGGCAGCAGGCCACCTTCTCCATTAGGCACAGTAGGTATAGCGCCCAGGGCCCACAATACTTTTAGGGGTCCATGAAAATGTTTTATTTTCTTTCAGAATCATAAGAAAAGGAGAATGTTTAGGTCAAAGAAAATGTTTTAATATATAATATTTATATGTCTATCTTCAAACTAATACTGATGTAAAATTAATATATATGTGTGTGTGCATGTGTGTGTATTGGTAGGCAGGGGCCTCCTTGCTGAACTTTAAATGGGGGGGGGGTCAGCTTAATGGGACAATTGTGCTACGTGGGGACAGAAAGCCAGCATGTGCCCTCCTGGCCCAGGAGCAACCATCACCCCCACCAGGTGAACAAGATGAACTAATTAAGGCTGGTTCTGTCATCATGGTCAGCCTGCACTGATGCAACTGCCCAATCCTTTTAGAGAATTTTCCATAAGAGGAGACCCCTATACAGACCGTGAAGTTGTTTTGTTCCTGAAAAAAGGAAAATGGCATAAAACTTAGCCCAGGCTTAGGTTTGTTGGTTCTTTATCTCATCAGCTTGGTGGGGCTGGCTACATTGTTCTGCCCTAATCATCACGGGGGATAGAGAGAAGTGACGCCATGAACTGTGCCCATGGGGAACAGGGATGAGCTCTCTCTGGCTGGGGGAGGTTTATTTTTCCCTGGGACTTCCACTCCAGTTCCATGTCCTCCCAGGGCCTCCCTGAAGGACAGACTGGCAATCCATCAGAAGGCCCGTGAAGCCTTGCCTGACTCATTCTCAACTGGTCACCACTACTGGGTCCCCTTCTCTGTAACTCATTAGCATTCTCAGCAGTGAGGCAGAATAAATTGGGAAAAAGGATGTGAACTTTGAAGTTAGCCAGCCCTGAGTTCCAGTTCAAGCTCTGTGTCCTTTCTGAGTTTCAATTTTTTTATCATTTGGAATGGGGATAATATTACTGACTCATGCAGTTGTTGTATTAAATAAGATAAGCTATACAAAGTTCACAGAATCAGCGGGAGCCTGGGGTATATTATAGGTTGAATTGTGTCCCCCAAAATGATATATTGAAATCTTAAACCCCCCGTATCTCAGAACGTGACCTTATTTGGAAATAGGGTCATTGCAGGTGTAATTAGTTAAGATGAAGTCATATGGGAGTAGGGTGGGAGCCTAATCAATTATGTCTGGTGTGGCGTTCTTAGAAGAGAAGAAGAGACCAAGAGCACCACAGAGGAGAGACACAGAGGAGAGATGTGCAGGTGGCAGCACATACTGGAGATGTGTAACCACAAATCACTCCATGCTGAGGATTGCCCGCCGCCACCAGAAGCTAGGAAGAAACAAAGGACGGAGTCTTCCCTAGAGCCCTGCGGGACTGTGGCCCTGCTGACACCTTGGTTTTGACCAAGCCTTTGTTCTAGCCTCCAGCACTGTGAGAGAATAAATTTCTGTTGTTTTAAGTCAGCAAGTTTGTGGTAATCTGTTATAGCATCCCTAGAATCGAGAGTGGCAATGTGAAAGTAGGGTCTAGGGCACGTGAAGCTGTGTTTTTACACACATTATTTAATATAAAGGAAATATTAGTAGTTTGTTTCAAAGATAAGGGTGGCCACTGCTTGGCACCTCATCTGGCATACAGTAGTTCTTTTCTCTTCTTTTTAACAATCTGGTCCCATCCATCAATAATTTGCCTTCATGGTTCTACCTGCAACATCATCCCACCAGCCATCGGAAGGCCGTGTGGGGTAGGAAATGCTCTGGAGACATGTCAGGGATCCTACAATGTGAGCCCTGCTGCCCATAGCTGCAGGACTTCCAGCTGAAGAATCACATCTCTCTTCCAGTTCTAACATCTTTGATTTTTATTACTCTGGGCAAATTCCTAGTTTCTTCACATCAGGAAAAGATTGGGGGTTCTTTGTTTAAAAGGTATTTCATAACATACACCCCATTACACTAAGAAAACAAGGACATGGAAAACTTCACTACTGGAGGGGGTGGTGGGGGGTGGTGGTGGTGGGGGGAAGAGGCAGCGTGAAAGCCTGCTGTGTTCGTTTATTGCCTGCAGTTTGCATCCTGAAAATGGAGCTGACATTTAAATTGCTCACCAGCATTCCAGAGCTCCCAGAAGGCTCATATGCTGTTAATGCCAGGGACAATTCTCATATATCAACCTGTTGTGACACTTGTCCCTCGACTTTGATTTTGACTAATCTAAGAAGGGAAAATGGAGCTTCAGGGCCCATATCACTGAGGCCAACAAAACCCCTCCAGCAAATTCAGGAAAATCTAGATTTCCAGACAGCCGGGGGAAATCACACGGGATCAGACTTCATCAATTTTCCCCACTAGGAAAATTGACTTGAAAATCCCTGTGCTGGCAACTTAGCCCAAGTTTACTTTCCTCAAGCAGAACAGCTGCAAAACCAGAAGTTTGGGGAGAGAGTCCATGTGGAGATAATGGGGGCCAAAAAGCACAATCCAACATTTACTGATAAATTTGGGGGTGGGGTGGGGAGAATGGGAGAAAAGCCAATTATGGAATTCCTATCCTTGTTTAGTCCTTACAGTATGGAAGCTATTTAGCTGCAGACCGATGGTTTCCCAGGCATGTTGTTGGGAGTACTGGAAGTAAATCACTTCCTTCTCTATCCCTGGGGAAAAGGTCTCTCTCTTGCTTCGATCATAATTCAAACAGTCTGCCTCCAGTGATACTTTGTGATTAAGTATGGAGTGCACTAGCTCCCATGGGCTTGAACTTGGAGAACTATGAACAAAGACAAGGTAAAGAGGGGGTGCCTCTGGGACAATGCAGATCCCGATGCAGACAAACCTGACCCCCAAAACTTGGAGAGAGAACATTACATTTCTCTAAACCTACATAATTATTTTAAATAGAATTTTTTTTTGAAATTTAAATATGATTTTTAAAAAAGGCAGCATTGGGGATTGAACCTGGGACCTCGTACATGTGAAGCAGGCACTCAACCACTGAACTACATCCGCTCCCTAAATATGAGTTTATTCATAAGATTACTATTTACTCAAAACTTTCTATGAATCTATGTCTCTCCTAAAGTGTCACTTCCTCACTAAAATTCATTTTTCTCTAGTTATTTTGTATGAAAAATACTGGCTCAGGCTGATGGATAATGATAGGAGTATAAACAGTCTCCCTTTAGAGTAGGGGCCAACAAACTTTTTTGTAAGGGGCCATATAGTAAGTGTTAAGCTTCATAGGCAATATGGTCTCTTTCACAATTACTCAACTCTGCCATTTAGCACAAAAGCAAACGGATGTGGCTGTATTCCAATAAAACTATTTATGGACAATGAAATTTGAATTTCATATAATTTTCACATACAAATCAAATATTGCTCTTGAGATTTCTTTTTCCACCGTAACCATTTAAAATTAAAAAAATCACTCTTGGAGTGTGAGATGTGGGGGAAGGGGGTGCGGGGTTCTCAGGAGAGTCAAGGGCACTGAGATGCCTGCTGAGGGGCTCGGTGGTGAGCCATGGCGCCGAAGAGAAAGGGTCAGCGTAAGAAACTCTTCACTCCAAAGACATTTGTAATTCAAAGAAAATATCACTTAACTATAAAATATGTATACGTAAGACCAAGGAACTTCAGATTTTCCCAGCAATGATTTTTATTAATGCTTTTTAAAAAAAAAAACGTGAAATATTAATTTCTATCAAAATTTTTTCTGTTTTTGTGTGCCATTTCGCTGCTGCAGTCAGTACTCTTCTCTGTAGAATAATCCAGCCTCCCGCCCACCTTAATGCCAGCTCTAAGGCCAGGAACGCTCACCAGCTACTTGGAGGTGGCGATGGCACCTCCACCTGGAGTGTGCTAACACCAGGGAGGCATGTAGACTGCACATTCCCGTGAGTCACTCCTCTAGCATTTCTGGAATGCCGCTATCCCCATTCCTGGGCTCTGAGTCAAGGATGTAAATGAAGCCCTGGGACAATAGAGTGTGAATGGAAAGATATTCCCTGGTGTCAGATACCCTGGCCAGCCAGACCCAAAAGCAGAGCTGAGGCTTGGCTTTTGTTCCTGTTGCTGGCTGGGTTCCTGCACCCTGCCCCACAGCCCAAAGCCTCTCTAGGCAAAAGCCACAGCTAACTAAGCTCAAGCTCATACGGGATACCCTTGTAGGCCCCCTAGTTTAAAGATTCAGAGGCAGGAGCCCACCAGAGGAAACCATGAAACAGCACCTTAGATGCCAAGGATTTCATCAGAGGAGGAAGAGGGTATTGTTATTGTCTGAAGTCAACTCTCAAGTACCCTAGGGAACCTTCAAGAGTCTGAGAATAAGATCAACAACCAGATGATCTAGGTTTTCAGAGTGTAATCGAGAAATCCCTAAGAAACCAAATAGGAGGTCAACCCCCATCATGCCCTGGGAAGACACAGGACCCGGGCACTCTCCTCTCTTCTCCTCCTGGGGAGGAGGCTCTCTGGAGAGCTGGTGATGGTTGGTCTTCCGGGGTCCACTCAGGCCCCTCCTTTCACCATGAGAGGGGCTATAATTACTACTATTCACCAAAGCTGGATTTTAAACCTGAAGGGCAGTGAAGCTTTGTCTCCTTGTGGTTTCAGGGGGAACTGGCCACTGGCCCTGACTCATCCTCATGAATCATCCTGATGAAATGAACATCAGAGGCAGCTTTGAGGAGAAAAGACAGCACAATATGGAAGCCTCCCGGGTGAGTGTGGGAGAGAGGAGATGCAGCCATTTCTTTGGAGCCCGGGGAGAGTGGCTGTAAGGGCTGAATGTACGGGTACAAGATTCAGGTGTGTTTAAATAACAACGCAGCAACAGAAGCTGTCCATCACTGAAGATTTACTGTGTGTCAGGCAACGTACTACAAACTTTACATGCAATATCTTATTTAATCATGCCCTGAGCTCTTTGAAGCAGGCACTATTATCATCAACCCCATTTTGCAGAAAACAATCAGAGAGGTTAAGTAGTTTACTCAAAGTCACACAACTAGTAAATGGCACAGGTGAGTTTCAAATCCTGCTCTTACTTAGAAGCCTGGGATTTTAACCATTATCCCATCAGTACAGTTTTACCTTTCCTTTACCTCTATTTCCTCCATCACTGTTCATTATCAGTAATTAAGGGTCTCCTGAATCAGAGGCAGGAATAGCCCTGGGCAGTGCCTCTGATCACACACACTCCTTATTCACTTTATCAACTCTGGACATAGGGTATAGGAAGGAGAAGCATATTTTGAAGTTCAAGCTGTGTTTTTTGGAGGGAGGCTGGGGAGAAATGGAAATTATATGTGAAGCTAGATTTCTTAAAGGTCTCTACCCCAACCAGTTTGGGAAAAGTGTATGTGTGTTTGTTTTTAAAGATCCTAAAGCCTGGAAATCAAAAAACGCTGTTCAGTCCAGTCCAGGCTGGTGCAGGAGTCACTACATACTTATAAAAAAAAAAAAAAAAATCAGCTTAACAATATAGTTATGTTCGTGCTTAAATAACTTTAACAAATCAATTTTTTGATACATATTAATAAAGCATACAATTCATCCAAAGTGTATAATCAATGGTATTTGGCATAATCACATAGTTGTGCATTCATCACTTCAATCATTATTAGAGCATTTTCATTATTTCAATAATAATAATAATAATAAATAAAAAACAAACAAGAAAATTCTTTACCTCTCAATCTCTCTATGGTTCCCCTGCTGTACACAGCTGCTATTTCTGGCTATTCTTGCATAATTATTTATTTATTAAGCAGTTTTATTGAGATATATTCACATATACAATCTATCTACAGTGTATAACCAATGGCTTTTTAAAAAAAGCTTTTTAAAACCATGTATATTTTCATTCCCTATAAATCAGAAAATATCCAAATTACAAAGAATCTCACATCAGCCCTAGTTACGAAAGCAAAAAGAAACAGCACAAATGATCAAATATAGGAGAAAAATAAATTATGGCACATTAACCAGATGGAATATCACCATGAAGACTAAGTTAGCAATATAGGAAGGTGCTTATGCAAAACTCTTTGAATAAAAAAATAAAATTTTGAATAAAAAATCCTACACACACACACATGCACAGGCAAACTTCATGGAAAATAATATTTTAATGGAAGTGGGATTATAGGTGATATGTTTATTCTTTATAGAGTTTTCTCTTTTTTTATGTTTTATGACCAAAAAACATCAAAATGTATACAATTACATAGTGGCTTTTACCTTATGTGTACATTTTGGCTTATTTACTTTGTAACCTTGTATCCAAATGTAACAAATAGCTTTTCATTTGAACTTGCAAATTGCTGCATGAAATTTGTATCTTCCTTTAAATACATAACACATGCTTACTGCTGTTAATATAGATTGGAATTAATTCTTCAGGTTAGAGTCTTTTCAACCAAATTCTAATTATCCCATGTTTATCAGTAATACTTTATCTCTCTTGGGCGGGAACCATAACTAGAAAAGTAGAAGCTGAGCTCTGGACCCCCAACAATTCATATTAATATAGTTGTGAAACCTGATTTTCTCTTGCACACTGACCCCCTTTTCGTATTTCCTGGAAGCCTGGGTTCCGCCCCAGGGTTCCTAGCCCATCAGGAAGGCTGTGGACTTGGCAGAATTTTCCGTCTGATGACCCAAGCTGATCAGGCCATTGTCTTCCCTAGACTATGAGAAAACAGCACTGGGGATGCATTCCATGGGAGAAGGGAATGTTGGTGGACTTCTCATTCACTTGCTTTCCCACAAATCAAACGTTCCCTTCAGATCTCACTAATGGAGTAGGAAAGCTGACTTCATAGTCTCTGTAAGTATATAATTATTTATTTATACTCTTTGCTCTAAAGATTAAGAAATGCTCTAAGATAAAAGCAAAGGTAGGGTAAGACCAAAAAAAAAAAAAAAAAGTTTATTTAAGTTAAATGGGAAAAAGCAAGGAATGGGGAGTGAGAATAGAGGGGGGTGGATTTTTATGAAAATCTGGTAGGAGAAAGCTACAATAATGAACAAAAAGTTTGGTGGCCAGAGTAAATAGGAAAAGCAAAGCATCTGTAAACTAGCAGAGCTCTTGTTTATCAGATCTGAGAGATGAGGGCTCCTCAGCTGTGAACTGCCTGTGGTTGGAGTGTCCCTAAGAACATTATATAACATGCCCAAGAGAGTTCTTTCCACTGGTTTAGGTGGTTAAAAATCTTCCAGGAAGAGGTATGATGCCTGTTTTCCATGAACTCCTTATCATTTACTATCAGTTTGCTATGCATCATATCCTACCCAGTATTATTTAATGTGTGTGCCAATGTTCAGTTGTTTCCTCCAAATTAAAGGCAAGAAATCTATTTTATACTTTTTCTCTATTGTCCTCCAATCTCCAACCCATAGTCTTTAAAATAATGCAAATAATTCTTAAATGGAAATGGAATTTAATTCATAGTCCCTTAGGCCAAATTATGTGTAATCTTAATTTCTAAATATTCTCTAGTTAATGGGATACTATATGGAAGACCTTTCTGTGTCTGTGAGAGCGATCAAGCAGAACCAGAGATAAGAGCACCAAAAAGGGAAGTGGATGTGGCTCAAGCAACTGGGCTCCTGTCTACCATGTGGGAGGTCCAGGGTTTGATTCCTAGTACCTCCTGGTGAAAGGCAAGCTGGCCCGCGCGGCGAGCTGGCCTGAGCGAAGAGCTGGCCCATGCGGAGTGCTGGCCTCTGCAGGAGTGCTGGCCCATGTGGAGAGCTGTTGTAGCAAGATGATGCGACAAAAAGAGACACAGAAGAGAGACAATGAGAGATGCAGCAGACCAGGGAGCTGAGGTGGCGTAAGAGATTGAGCACCTCTCTCCACTCCAGAGGGTCCCAGGATCAGTTCCTGGTGCCGCTAAAGAGAAGACAAGCAGACACAGAAGAACACACAGAGAGCAGACCGTGAGTACAAAACACCAAAGAGGGGGTTGAAATAAATAAATAAATCTTAAAAAAAAAAAAAAAAAAAGAGTAACAAAAAATTGTAGCAGGAGGGAGAAGAGAGGAAGCAAGCTAGAAACAGGAGACATTCCAGAGAGTAGTTTTCAAGTTGAGCATTAGCAACTGAAGAGAGGAACAGTTCTGCCAGGATCAGAGACTAGGAACACTTCATGGAGGCACATTTTCCTTACATTCATTATATTCCTATTCCTAGGCAAATTATTCTGCTTTTGTACCTTTTTAATTTCTTGGGAAGGTGACAGGCAGACAGCCCCAGAATGCTCTGGAAGGAAGTGCTTTGTGTGAACATGGCATGAAAACAAATTATGGGAATGGCAATCTTCGAGCTGAATAAGCCAGCAATTAATCATTCCTGGCTGGGCCCCCAAGCTGCAGATAGGCTAGCCATCCCAATGAAGCCAGCACCCCTAGTGAACACAAAAACCCTATTGCCTGTACGCTGATTCACATTTCTAATACGCTGATGCTGGGCTTGTAGCAACAATACTGAATTCCTTATGGGAATAGTAACAGGGCTCATTTCAGAGAATGGAGACCTTTACCACAATGTGATTCAAGTAGTGACTTGGCAGTTGTTTTATTGTGAAATGTGGTTTCCACAGAGGAATTGGGCTTGGGATGGGGGTGCTGATGCAGGATGTGGTCAGCTCATCAAAACCTGGCTCAATGGAAGGCCACAGGGCTGTACTATTGCAGCGCAGGTACCCAGGAGTGTAATATTTGATTTATGAGTCTAAGCAACAGGAGTTCCCCTAGAAAGGAAGTATTCCGAATCCTTTTCTGAATATCTCCTTTGGGAACAGATAAGGACTCCCCATTATACATTAAGTGTGTTCCCCCTCCCCAGTGTCAAGACAAGCTGGCTCTTCTGTTCCTCCAGCTCAGCCATAGTGGCCCCTTGGGAGATACAGGAAGAAGCTTCCCTCTGCCACACACACCAAGGGCTTTCCCCCTTCCCAGCAGCTTTCCTCTGGAGGTGGCAAATTCCACGGCTGTCTTACTGAGAGGCTCCTCAAGAAAGGAGAGCTCAGCTGTCTTCATTTACATCTGCTCCAGCCAATGAGCGGTATTCTGTATTCTGCCTGCTTCCACTCAGCACCAAATCCAAATGCAGTTTGAGAATAGAGCAATAGAAAGCTAGTGTTTTGCTTAAAAATGAAATTTGAATCCATTACTTTGAAACATTTTCCACCTGTGCACAGGTGAGTAACAATTCCAGAATTGTTACTTGGGCGTTTTTTTTTTTTGGTTTGGACCATTTGTCCAATTGACAAACGTTTTGAATGCCTTTAACGCTACCACTGCCGTGCTGTGTCCTTCAGGGACTGGTGCTGGGGATTTTCACTTCAAAAGAAAAAAGTAAACTTTCATTTTCCCTAAAGACCCAATAAGCGTCAGAGTGGATAAGCAGAAAAGGGACTGAGGAGTAAGGGATGTGTTGGCACTCTACACACAGCGCCCCATTTCTTTCTTAACCCTGAGAGGAAGTGCGAAGGCACATTAAAAGCGAAACAGCTCCCTCTTAAAGACAAGCAATTACTGCTCAAATGGTAAAATTACATGGAGTCACACAGTGAGCAGTGGAGCAGGATTCAAACCTGGCCCCTTTGGTTTTCCCTGCCCTGCTGCCTGCCCCTCAGGGAGAGGGGGTTGAACTTGACTAGCTGAATGACTGGGTAAGCCGCAGGATCTCTTTAGGTCTCTTTGCTTTGGTTTTGAGGATCACAGAGGTCTCTTCCAGCTGAGTCAGCATTTAGGTTTAGGGCATCAGCCTTGGCAGGCCCTGATAAGACCTTGAGTCTACTTTGTTTTCCATGGCCTTGGTAATAAATGGAAATAAAGCTCTCACAAGCAGCAGGAACCAGCCTTATCCTCTGGATTGAGGTCCATTTGTCAAAAATTTGGCAAAAGTTGCATTCATATTTGTGAGCCCTTAACATAGTTTCATTCATTATTTGACACACAAAATTTGTGACACCTGACTCTGGAATGTAGCTCTGAAAACACTCAATGTCAAAAAGTATATATAATGGAAGGAACACTTCTTGCACTGCCTGACATTTCTAATTCTTTCCAAACCTATCTCCAATTCTGGAAATGATAGCTCCCCGAATAGCCCACTGCTTTTTGCTTTGATTGGAGAACTCAAACTTTTTTTTTCTGTATTGTACATCTGACTGCAGAGTTAAAAAAAAACCTCACATCTACAAATAGTGCTTGAGTTGAAAAAAATGGTTAACAGACTCAAATATTTGTTCAAGTAAAACAGGTATGTTCTTTTTTTCCTGGAGGAAAAAAAAATGGGTCAAAAGCATTGAACTCCAGAGATACAGACCAACATATACAGAAATTGCATTTTTGTTTCTCCTAATGATATCTTTATGAGCAATATGAGAATTGTTTTCTTCAATGCCAGTCTCAAAAAGTTCAAAACTAGTCACAACACACTTCCCCCTCCCTCCCCGCCAGTAATAGATTGTAGAACTCATCACAAATTTAAATTTTTGAAGCTTATATTTTTACCTTGGATCCTTTCCTCTGTGGACAGAGTTCCACACAGTTTTACTCTGAACAGGGCAACTCTTCCAGCAGTTCACCCTGAAATTTGGGCCTGCTAAGTTTCAGCACTGGAATTTAGAGTATAAATCTTGAATTCATTCTCAAGCCTTCACCGTTTTCTAAGTGGTGACCATATTGGCTTCCAGCCTCGGTCTTTCCAGGCTGAAGAGCCCTAATCTCCTCACCCTGACCTTACATGGCCGCATGTTCATGGAGATTATCACGCTAGGTCAGATGCAAGGTGTACGCCTTGTGGAGATAGGGCTGTTCTCTCTTACATTAATTTGAAAGTTCAGGTTATAACAATTCTTCGAATTGGCATGACGCTCCATAATTAATTGATCACTCCTGTCCAATAGAACCCCTGGAGGAAGTTAGGGGTTATACCACCTACTTGTCATGTCAGCTGCTAAGTGGTAGACTCAACCAGCATTTTCCCAGTCTCATTCTCTCCTAACTATAACTGCTGCCTCATCTGTTTCTATCTTTTATGTCTCGTAGCCTTTCCTTCTGCTGTAAAACATTTGAAACAAGTAGAATTATTCAAGCAGGGCTTTGGAGTCACACAGACCAGGGTTCAAAGCCTGAAACCCACTGCTCGGGAGCTGTGTAACTGAGGTGGTTTCCTCAGCCTCAGAGAGGCTGGGCTGGTGAACCTAGCTGATCCTCAAGCCGAGGATGAGCATGGGTGAACCTAGGGGCTGGTGAAGAGGTAGGAAGTTTACTACCTAAACTGTTTATTTGCCATGAGCAAGGGGACAGCTTTGGAGAAGTGGGATCGAGAAGCTAGGCCTCCAGGCTTCTGTTTGGGTTCTTTGCCCCCCTTCTCTTTCTGCCAAGACTAACATGATTATAAGTTATATGGAAGAACAGTTAGAGATATTTAATGCTTTTGAAGGAAAATATTATACCTGCATCCAAGTGAGTTTTCACTTGTTCCCACTCTATGGTGCTTACTTTTCATGAGAACTCCCCACCCCACCTCCAGCACAAGTTAAGCCAACTAGTGTTGTTTCTAATTTTTGTTTGCTTAAAGTTTTCAGGAGCTGGAGAAATGACCTCAGGTATTTTCAGTTTCCAAGTATGAGAAAATGAAGATGTATTGGAATTTAGAACCCACGTGAATTAGAAAGCAGAAAGTCACAATGACCTTTTAAAGCAATACTTTTCAGTATAATCACACTGCTGAGGACAAGAACAGATTTGGTGTATTAACCCAGTGTGTTGATGTGTATGCACTGCTAAAGATGTAGCTAATATTGTGGGGAAAAATACCAATTATTATCCAGTAAAACTACTATAAAAGGCCTATATGTACATGCAGTTATATACCAACAACATGAAAAAATGACTTTTGGAAATTATCTTTCTTGCTTGGATGTAGTTTTAACAGACTAAAGTAATGCTGCCTTCAGTGCTTCTAAGGATGACACTTGAAGCCCAGTTTCACCTGGACTTTGGGATTTTTTCTTCCCCCTCTTGAGGTACCGAGGGCCGGGGACTGAATCCGGGACCTTGTATGTGGGAAGCCCTACACTGGCTTCCCTGAGTTGGCCTTTTTTGTTTGCTTTGCTTGTTGTCTGTCTCTGTCCTTTCAGGAGGCACCAGGAACCGAACGTGGGACCTCCATGGAGGGTGGCGCTCAGCTGCTTGAGACACATCTGCTCTTGGGATGTTCAGTTTTAAGAAACCATTTGTGACAGAAGGTAGTGCAATCCAAGCTCACAAAATAAAAACACAAATGACAGTACCACCGGATTTAGAAAATGTCCTACAATGTGCATTTTATTCCATATCATCATACAATGTTTACATATAGATATAACTCTTAAAAAAATGTTTTTTTTTTTTTTTTTTCTTTACCAATTGTATGTAGTGCCTAAATTTTTCACTTTAACATGGAGAATTGAAGAGTGAAAATCCACATTGAATGCTATCCTACAGACTGTAATGAGCTGCAAGAGTGCCAATCTGAAAGAAACTCAAGTCTGGAAAGCGCAGCATGGCTTACAAACCCTTGGCTTTAGTGAATTCAGGCATATAGGCTCCATATTCTCATCTCGCAGTAAAACTCAAGACAAAATAAATTAGTGTTGGACAGAATTCTAAATTGTACAATATTGAACAAAAGATCACAGTGGGACCTTTTGTTTAAAGTAGCACCAATCCACACCTGATTGTGTTTTCCGACATTAATCTTCCTGTTGAATATATCATTGGCACTTTGAGTGGAAATCTGTCTGCTTCAGTGAGGACTCCTAGACTGACTAAGCATACTGTGCCGCTAAACTCTCTACAAAGTGTGGCAACGTCAACCTGGGAAATGGCACATTTAGATCATGATTGCCCTGGCAAGGGCTTGCCCTTTTTGTGTGTTTTCCCCACCCCCTGACCTAGTTGGTATTTTGCAGATGTTTCTGTGACAGTGATAAAAGTAAATAAGAAATGCATTTAAGGGGTTTCATGGCAAGCAGTGTTTAAAAACAAAACAAAACAAAAAAACAACAAAAACAAAATGAAAGAATGTGGTCGCAGCTAGGGATGTTTTCACATGTTGTTTAACTCCAGTAAAGTCTGATCCAGCATCTGATGCATACTAAGGTTTTCTTCTTTGGCATGAGCCACTTTCTCTGTGGTGGGATTAGAAAATTAAGTCATGAATATAGCTGTGCTTTGGACACAATTGTGTTTTGTATATTTAGGCAGGCAAACATCAATCACAAACACAGGAGGAGATGATTAGAACTAGACATGCTCATAAGACATTACTCATTTCCAGACAAGGACCTAAGAAAGGGAAAGACGTCTTTGACCCGCAGGACCCACAGGCACGGCAGTTTCTGAGCGGTCATGTGCACCTTCACCAGCAGTCTACTTTGAGAATGAAATGCAGGGAGGCTTTGGTGAAGGTCACTGATCGTGTGCCGTGGGAACAGCGAGAGGCAACAATCAAATACAGCTTGCAGTACTGTTAACAAACTGGAGCAGTTAAGAACAGCAGACATTTCTGAGTTACAGGCAGTTATAGATTCTGGGAGTTGTGCTGTAACACAATCTCACAGAAAACAAAGATAATGTAAACAGGTTTTCTAACAACTTTTTAAAATGATTTATTCTATTGCTCATTAAAAAATAGATTACCAACATGTTTCATGCACACTTCATTAGGACATTCTCTTAATACTTTTATAGAATTCTACTGATTATTAGCATGACATTCCCAAATAGATCACAACACCACCATTAGACTGAACAAAGCATACCTTTCAGATAACCAGGGACTTCTGACATGAGCTCCTGTTTTCAAAAGCTATTTTGCCCAAGCATAGGTACATTTAATCATATTTTAAACAGTATACCAGATAGTAAGAAAAGTTTTTTTTTTTTGGTCCTCATTATAAATCAGTTAAAACAAGAGGACCTTGTTGCAAAGAGGCCTGCTGAATTGCTTGTTATAAGTTTGTATCCATATACATAATAAATGTATTTTAGCATAAAGCTGTTTTGGGATGAACAGAGAACTTAATTGTTCCAGAGATAAAGAGGAAAATATAGGCCGGGCCAGCCTTTCAACCAGTCCCTTTCATCTGCATTTCTGCAGAAAGCAACTGTTTTCAACCCTCTTAGTTGAAGGTATGACCGTCTTATATTTCCTGCACATGGGCTCCATTCCTAGAATTCAGCCCAAGTTCTTTCACACTTAAGTTTAATCCTCATTCAGGGCCAGCTTTAGTTCATTAGTTAGGCGGCGGTTTTGCTCAAGTTGCTGGTAGAGTTGGTCTGTACAGGTCAGCAAGCAGGTTAGCAGGAAGAGAGAGGTAGAAGGAACAGAGGTTAGCCAGGTGTGGTAAGAAGGAGTTGAGAGAGAAGGCAGAGGCTCCTCAGGAGGGGTGGCAGCTGCTGGGCAGCCTTCAGCTTACCCCGTGGCCATTGGTCCTGTGACCAGGGAGGGTGATTGGTGACAGACCTAGCAGACTTAGGAAGGGCCAGCACTTTCTCTCTCTCGGTTGGGAGGGGAGGGAAAGGGAGCAACAGGACATGAGAAGGAGAAAGAGTGAATGTTCCTCTTGTACCTCACTAAACTTCTTTGGGAATTGAGCTGTATGTAGTTTCCAACAGCCTCAGAACTGAGGCAGGGCTGGGAGTGAGCCCAGTGCATCATCCCCTCCTTGCTAGAGCTCGGTGGTGATCCTAACCTTGACTTGACCCTTCCACCCTCCCCCCCCACTTCTTCTCAGAATGCTATTCATCTCCACTCAGAAGGTAAGCTTTCTGTTCAGATAGTACCAAGAGGGAGCTATTGCTGTTGCATTAAAATTTTTTTTGAAATGTAGAACTAAGTTCCTTGTCCTTCCCCCAATCTTTGTGCTATAGGGTGCAAATTCTGGACTCTTGTCCAGCAATGATATATAGTATGCATTACTCAAATAGCAAAACAATAAACATCTATCTCCACTCAAAACTGATTTAGAATTTATCTACTTATTTCTTAAAGAGGATGGCATACATGTTTGCTCTTTAGATGGATGTGTATAAAATGAGAAAATCTATGAACATATGCATGGAGACCAGTGAAATATAAATTTTAAATATCAACATGTAATCTGCACAGAGCAAGCAAACCAACTACAACAAGAGCCAGTCTCTATCTGATGATCCAGGGGACACTCCAACAATTACAAGAGCCATGCACTTGCCATGAAAAGAGCTGGGGGGGGGGGGGCACAGCATGACTGCTTTGAATTGTGGAAGGGCCAATGGTGACAACCTGGACCCAGAAATTCTACATAGTGATCTTGAAAGGCTGATAATCCTACACCTGGGGAAGATGTCCAGTCTCCAGCACTCAGCTTTAACTGGGAAGTTGGGCAATTCTGATCTTAACTTTCCCTCATGGTGGGAGATGGAGATGATGCTATGCTCACTGTTTTCTAGCTTGGAATATCCTCTGCCTTGTCCTCTTTGCTCCTCCAAATTTTCTGAATACTCAAAACCCTGCTCAAATGATGCCTCCTCCAGGAAGTTCCCAGTCAGAATTACCCCCTCTTCCTTTCTGGCTCTACTTGCACATTGTCTTCTATTAATTCAGTCTCACTTCATTCATCTATTTTCCCACAAGATAATCAGCTCACTGAGGGCAAAGAATATTTTCAGCTCACCTCTGTACCACATCCCCACCATCTTTCCCACAGCATCTTTTCTTGCAAATGACTCATGCTTGGGGGTTGCAAAATGAAAATTCCATCACTATATTCACATACTTCTGGGAACTATTGCCTTGGGCAGGCAGGATGTCTTTGTTTGCTGAGCCAATGTTTGGCCACCTGTAATGGGAGAACTTTGGAGAAATTCCGGAGAATCCGGAGGGCCTATGTGACTTCAGCTTAAATGACAGCTATCCCTACCACAGCTTTCTTTGAACCTGTTTAGCTTCAGTTGCCATGGGGCTGTGTGCCTGAGGAGAAGGACCAGGTGTGGTTATCCATTTGGAAGTATTTTCCACTTGGAAGAGTGTTCTACTTCCCAGATCTCTGCAAATTCTAGTGCCACTCAGCAATGCTTTTGGTTTGGTCCAACTGAGGTTGCTTTTGCAGTAGCTACAGCTATGGCTTGATCCTCTGAACTAGAAGCCTGGGCTCTGACAATTTCTCAGTAAACTCAACTTGCTTTTTTATCCTCTTGTGTGCCCACACATTCTTGGGCTACTCCAGACATGTCTCCTCAAGCCATTAGTTTCTCATTCCCCTTGGTAAAATGTATTTCTAGAAACTGTGAAAATCTCAGGGCGGATTTCCCAAAAACATGCCTCCAGAATTAACTGAACATCTGCTCAGCAGAACTTTCAGACATGTCATTTTTTTCTATGGCAGGAAGCAGGATTATTCGGAGAAGAGCACACTTCTCTTCTATATTTAAAAAAGAACGTAGACAAAAGCAGGCCCAAGAGCCTTAGAAAAGGAAAAACAAGAAACTAAAGAAGTCCTTACACTCTCAAGGGAAACACCGTCTAGAGGATAAATGGAAAAACAAAGAAAAAAAACTACTCTGCCACTACTGAAATACTTTAATTCACAGCCCTCTTTAAAAAATATTTTCTCTCTGTTCTGAAGTCTCTGTAGGTTGACTGACACTATTTTAAGAGTCTGTTTAAATTTCAGTACGGTGGTATGCCAACTCTCTTGGATTAATACAAACTACACACAAAACAGATGAAAATCATCCACATTTAAAATACAGGAGAAATATAGACAGATTGTTGAGGATGGAGAAATGTTGGAAATTAAAGAGAAGTCTACATCATTTCAAAGTCCTAATTTTGTAATGTGTACTTTTAAAACAATCACTTAATTGCTCTTTGTGAAGTAATTGTGAAGCCCCCCAAAAATACGACCGTATTCTGAACAATTTCAACCAATTACATTCCAGGAAAAAAAAGTCAACTTTAATGGCCAGACTTAAAAAATTTCCACAATCGAAGAAAACAGCTATTAAATACAAAGGTTATATATGTACAAATCCCTCCTAAAGAATACATGATGTACTTAAGAGTACAAAAATTAAGCTCGACTTGGCTCTTCAGTCTCCAACAAGCAATGCCCCTGTGTAGTGGTTCTCAACCCGGGCTGTGTACCAGACCACCATAATCCTTAAAAAATACAGACGCCCAGGCTCGCGCCAACCTTTGGAAATCAGAACTCTTGAAAGGATCAAAGCATGAGTATTTTTTGAAAGTTCCACATTTAGAAATTTTTGATTTTGTACTTTTGACATTAACACACAATGTTTAGAATGAAAAGGAAAAAAAGCAGCAGCCAAAAATGAACCCTTTATATGCATGAAGCAGATTTGTAGCTTTATTCAGTGTTGAAACTGTCAATAAATACTAAGGAGTGAAAAGAATAGCAAACAGAAATAGCTTACATACAGTGTTTATTTTACACTGAAACGAAGAGCTTCTGTACAATAGAGAGCACAGTGCGTGCCTGGCCCTAAGGCAGGATGCTAAAAGAAAGAATCAGGGTCAGCTGGAGAACAGACAAATTGCAGAGCTCAGAAAGGTGGAACATCCAGCTTGATGAAGGAGTCTTGGGAGAAGTGAAGCAAAGAAACTTATCTGCGTGAAGATAAAAGGTGGGAGAAAAAGAAAAAAGTGGCACAATGGAAAAAACGAAAACCAAACAGATGAGAGCAGCACTTGAAACAGGCGAGAAGCAGACATGCAGAAACCACTGCCATGCAGCACCAGGGGAGAGGGGTCTACCCCTCCAGGGGCCATTACAGGTCCCCTATGGATAAAGGGCCATGGCAAGAAAACCCTTGAACAGAATTTAAACCATTTTCAGCCAAACCCACCTTTGAGAATATTTAATCATACTTGACGTTACAAGTTTTTTTCCCCATAGAATCACAACTTTTTAGCACTGGAAAAATCCATTCCCTTTTTACAAATGAAATAAGAGAAGACGCAATTCTCTCTCTAGTTTCCAATGTGACAGTCATGTCTCTGAGGGTCATTTTTTTCTATTGGAGCATGGAATTTCTATAACCTCTAAAGCAACAGCACATGTCACACTGCTCAGGCTGCCTCTTTCCACATGGGAAAAGGAATGACAGGTGGGCCTGAAAATGAATTTCCAGCTTGAATGGAATTCAAGGCAATATAATTAGAATGAAAAAACCATCTGTGAAACTTTCCAGGTTAGAATTTAAAGAAGGTGAATAACTTTAATGCTTAAATTTGGTTAGTAATATATAAATTAGGTATGTGTGCTCAAGCTTCTTCTCATGAGAACAAGAGTATCTACTCCTACTCTTACTGCCCCACAGTATTAAAACCTGGGCCACTAACTCCAAAGCTTACACTGTTCGATCCGTGTTTTATCTCACATTTCTGTGACAGGTTGTCAATGTTTATTGTGAGCATTTTAATTCCTTTTATACAAAAACAGAAAACAAAAGCCTTGGTTACTCAGCAGAGGGCTCATTTCTCTCTCAAATTCTTAAAAGTCAGCACCATTTTTAAGACTCTATTGGATCATGCCAATTTCCTTTCCCTCAAATCCTCAGAAACCTAACACTTCAGGGTTTCCTTTAATTTTTATTTCTTTTATGAAAAGGATCATGTATTTGACTGACTCTCAGGAAACCAATTTTGATATTTCTTGGGAAGTTCCTGCACAACTGCATGGCCTTCTACTTTTTATTGAGCCTAGTTTAATTTTCTAAAAGGATAGTGGCTCAAGGTCATTTGGATTGCAGTCCATTGTTGGGGGAACAATCTAGTTCAGAGATTGCAAATTAATGAATTCTGAACGGAAAATGACTCGTATAGACAAAGACAACCTACTTGGCCCTTATGTTAGTAGACTGTGAAAAATCAATGACTATCCTAGATGATGCAAAAGAGAGTGAATGGCAGGGTGTAAAGATGGAGATTATGAAGGTGAAGCAGGGAGCAGTGGTGAGTTTATCATATTAGCACGAGGGCACGGGTGGGAGCAGGCAGGGTGCATGAACATTTACATGGAAGTCATATCGTTGAGAGCGTGGTCCAGCTCCTCGCTGATGGCTTTGTACTTCAGTTTCTGAGCGTACAGCTCGTCTATGACCAGGAAGTGGAAGGCAGAGGTGCAAGGACATGGAGAGTGATCAAGAGATGGAGGGTGAGTGAGGGTGGCATGGACACCACCCCAACACAGCAGCAAGAAAAGGGCAATGCATGAAGGAATTGGTGCCGCAGCAGGTGGCCAATGCAGGAGGCGTGCGTTTTGTTTTTAAATAAATTGAAACAAAAACAAAAGAACAAAACCCATTAGAAAATAAAATGAGAGAGACTCAATCTGAAAATCATAATAAACATGGTGGGTATATCAGTAAGCCCATTAAACCCTAAACAAAGACCACAGCTGGCTGTATCCTGGGTGGGTAATGGAACATCTTTCTTTTACAGGGCGATATTTTAATTGCACCATAGTAGCCAGCCACCTGCTGCTGTAAACAGTGGAAAAAAATATCCGAGGGCAGTGTTTTGGAGGAACACTCTAATCCTTAGCTGGCTCCACCTTCAAACCACCGACTTCCTGAAACTAGATTATTGGGCTATCGGTTTCTTAGTGTCACTTAAATTATTCTTGTGGTCTTCCCGCTCAAGCTGCCTCATTACTGACCCAAGAGGCTTGACAAGCAAGAAGAGCCACATTTCATGTTGGTGTTGTGGTAAGCCTGCAATTTTGTTTTTGCATCCATGACGGTTTCATACTTTGCTATAACCATCTGTCATTCTCTCTTTTCCACTATCTTGGTTATTATCTATCTATACCAACTTCTAGTCCCTTCTGTAGCTTCTGTCTATGATAAGTACACTACATGTATTCTTTCTTTTTCACAGCTGACCCTTCACAAACCTCAGAGCTCAACATTTAGGATTTCTGTGACATATAGTGGGTGTTACTAAAATATTTTAGGGGTGAAATGCATAAGCACAATCTCAAAATGCAATATCCTACTGATTTCTCTCCCTTTCAGTATATAAAGCATTTTGCCAAGACAATTAATGACTTCAAAGAACCCCCAAACTTTACATTGAATTGATACCTGGAAATAAGATGGGCTGTGTCTAAAAACAAATCGATACCATTATGATGATTAGGAGGTATCACTAAAGATACAAATTGTACTCGAGTCACGCTCACCTACAACCACCAGATTACAGTGAAAAATAAACCCGCTATTCTGCAGAGCACGAGGTACAGCTTGGATGGCATCTGCTGTTACGAAGAGACATGCCCCATCTGGTGCTAACCAGTCACCTGGTGAGCAGAGGACTCGGGTCCAAGAGTTTAAGAGCCACAGCATGGAGAAGCAGGGAGAATCCGCAAGAGCAAAGAAATACATCAAGGTGGATACACTTGGATTGGAAAATCTTTTTTTTTATAGCCAGGCTGCTATTCAACCATTAAGGATTAAGTTAAAAACAGAATTTAAGATCTTACCTTCTAAGTCATCAATGCTTTTCTCCAATTTAGTTACTGACCTCTCTGCAAACTCAGCCCGAGTCTCAGCCTGAAATGATTCAGTTTATTTGAGTCAAAATTGGGAAGTTTTAAATGTCCAGTAGATACAAAAATACGGAAAACTAGAGAAGGGAAATCAAGCACAGCTCCCATAAAATGGGTCTGATATTACTTGTGAGTATTAGTCACTACCGCGAGGGAAGGCAGATAGCAGAGCACATTATCTCTAAGACTACTTTGCATATTCCTGACTCAGATCATCGTACCTTTAATGAAAAAAAGCCCTGCCCATGTCCATGAAAACAAATTTTTTAAAAATCCAGTTGACTTCATCCCAAACTCTCATGACATTACCTCCTTCAGCTTGTCAGAAAGGACCTTGATCTCTTCCTCATATTTGTCTTCCTTCTGCGAGTACTGTAATTAGAAAGCGCATTCCAGATGTCATGCCGCAGCTCACACTATAGTCATGTCTTCTAATACAAAGAAAGTACCAGCCCAGCTAACAGATGTTAAGGCTCTCTTAGGTAACAGAATCTCTGATATTAAATGGCATACTATAATACATTCTCTGTTTTCCTGCCTATTGTTTTACATTGGATAAGAACAAGATAACTTATCTGTTTGGCACTGGGTTTAAATTAAATTGTCTCAGCATATTGAGACATAACATAAAATACATTATTAAAAAAAAGTATCAGTTATCTAATAGCCATCAGGAAATCACCTCAAAATGTTGCCATTTACTAAAATGCCCACTAGACTGTCACTTTGGTGGCAGAGTCTCAGAAGAGAAAATGTGGGCCTTTTCTGAGCAGCTTTTAAAAGATGCCTGTGCCCCAACACCATGCTGCTGGCCTACCTTCTCAGCCTGAGCCTCCAGTGACTTCAAGTTGTTCGTCACAGTTTTCAATTCTTCTTCAAGCTCGGCACATTTGCTAACGTTTTCGATCAGAGGCAGAAAGGGGGGAGACAAGCCAAAAGGAGGAGGAGAAAAAAAGGAGAGGGATGGGAAAAAATGAAAACTGAGTCCTAGAGACGAAGGGCTGCCTGAAAGTAGCCAAATCATCAGGTATTAAAATGCTCATTTTCACCATGGACCCTGCCTCCCAACCTTGCAACAGCAGAAAGGCAGGGTGACAAAATCCAACAACTTTGAAGTGTGATAATTTGGCTTCTTTTTCGGCTGCACCAAAGAGCATTTTTGAAGGAAAAACCAAAGGAGCATACAGAACCAAAAGAGAGCACGTAAAGCAAGATGTAAGATACAGAGGGTGTAGTGAAGGTTCAGTCATTATACCAAATGAACCAGTAGGCATTGGAAGCTGAAAGACTTCTGGATTGCAGTTAAACCTAGAAACCACACATGAGCCATCAGTACCTTATCCTCTGCAGCCATTAATGTTTTCAAGGTCTGATCCATTATTCTTAACTGTTCTTCCAGCTGTCGAACTTGGCTGTTAGTGGACACAGGAAATGCACAAGGCCATTCACAAAATCAGTGTGCAGGTAAGGCATGCAGTGGTACACGCATTCATACACAGACGCCCCACACAGTCCTCGTGCTCCATACTCGTGGCTCAACCAAGTCAAATGAGCACGTAAGGAGCCGGAGCTGAAACAGGTAAATGTGCAGCTGCCAGAAGGTCATGCTGTTTAGTCACTGCTCTGCAGCACCCCACACATGGCCTCCTTGCACTGGGCCCGCTTACCTTTCTGAGAGCTCAGCCCGCTCCTCCGCACGTTCCAGGTCACTCTCAATGATGACCAGCTTACGGGCCACCTGCAGCAGGACAAACACCACAGATGCCAAGGGGCCTGCGACCTTTGCTTTAAGTGGGGGTTGGGACTGGGGACTGCATTTGTCAGCTCCTGGTGGTTTTTGTCTACTAACAAGATGATGCTCTTTTCCCACAGACTGGAGAGAGGCAACTCTCCCTCAGGAGCTGCCAATACAAAGGAGACCAGAAGCTTCTGCTCACCACAACCCAGAGTGGTTGGTTATGCCTGGGAAGTCTCCATATTAAATTGTATAATTACCCAGCAGTCAGAAGAAAGCGTGGACGGAGAGAGAGAAAATTCATCATCTCAAAAACAGGATCATGATGAGACATGATGCAACTTGCACTGAAAATGTGGGGACTGCCAAGAAACTGGTGAAACTATTCCTAAGAACACCATCAATTCAGAGCCCCGTACATCAACCCCCTTTCTGTAGAGGAGGTTAAGAATGAGGACAGAACAGCAAGAGGAGTTGACATGACATAAGTTGATATGACTAATGAAGTCAAGTATATATTCAGTGGAAGAAAGAATCGGAGAAATGACCTGAAGCAGTTCAAAATTAGCAGGCACACTGTAATCTGGAGGTAATAATACTACTACTAAAAAAAGGAGTGTCAGTGCTGTTTCAGCCTATCCATGACTTAACAGAATAAAAGAAAAACTAAAATCCTAACAGTCATTGGTTTTGCTGCCACAGGAGGCTGTTTTGATGGGGACATGATTGGGAACAGAGTGACCTGTGAACCTGTGTTGATAATGGGTCCCACCACCCTTGAAGGAGAGAGGGGGACAAACTGAAAATGGCCTTCAGAAAAGTACACAGCAACTGTATTTCTCTAAGGCCTGAGCTGGACTGCCTCTAAGTGAATCAGATTGGGAACAGTGACAGCAAGGGAGTCCAGCCACAAGACACCAGAGTCCCAACTCTCCCTTCTCCCGGCCAAAAATTTTTTGATCTGCCTCTTCATAGGCTTCACGAAAAAGCCTGAGATCCCCTAGCATGATCAAAATAAGAACTATTTTCTGGAGAAAAATTCTGCTTCTCAAAACCACCCATTTCTGCCAAGCAGCAGATCACGTCGCTCAGGAATGCAAGGCTGTACATTGCTCCCTGGCCATCCCAAGGCCACTGTTGGGAAGGCCATACGGCTTTGGGCCTCAGGAACTGACCTCTTCATACTTGCGGTCAGCATCTTCAGCAATGTGCTTGGCCTCTTTCAGTTGGATCTCCTGAATTTCCATTTTTTCTTCATCCTTTTGGGCTCGACTCTCAATGACTTTCATGCCTCTGAAAACAAAGACAAGCAGGAAAACCTGAGACTTAGAGTTGACCTCCACAAACTCACTATGCACTGCTGTGGTTTGTGAGGCTTTATTTAACTGGCAGACCAAAATAGAGCACAGAGTAACTTTTATTTTCCAAACCATGAAGCAAGAATTTCCAGTGCTAATGGCAGAAAAAAGACATGCACTTCTCTTTGTTCATTATGAATTAAAGCTCACATTTTGGGTACTGGTGAAACTGTCCAGGCATCTAATGTTCAATGAAAGGTTAACAACCTGTCAGGATCTTGTCTGAATCTGAGGAGGCATGGAAATAGGAAAAGCTATGCTTTACTTGCTAAATAAACACAGGGAGTTCTTCCTTTTCCTGGTGGGATGCTTTAGCTTGAAAATGCACTAAAGCTAAAACAAAAGCAAATTTAGCTGCATGTATCTCTTCCTACAAAGAAGGTAGCTGTTTTTACCCTATCAACCATAAACAAAAATATTAGGTTGGTCCATTTAAAATTGCTGATATGTGACCATTTCAGACCTGCAAAAATGGCAATTTCATATACTTCAAACTTATGCTTTAGATAAGAAACTATGAGTTTTGCCTTTAATGGACTAAATGACCTCTAAATTCCTTTTTATTCCAAAGGTCTAACATTACCAGGCTGCCTTTTAGGTTTTCGAACAAGTATATTTCAGGAAGAAGTCAGCCACCAAACCACCGTTAGGTGTACACAGTTTGAGATGATTAGGCAATTTTTTTTTTTTTTTTTAGGAAAAGGGCCAGAGTTTGAACCCCAGACGTTGTATGTGGGAAGCCAGTGCTCAACCACTGAGCCACATCAGCTCCCCTGAGTTGGTTTTTCATCTTTGTTTTGTTTGGTTGTTTTGTTTTTAGGAGGCACTGGGGACCAAACCTGGGACCTCCCATGTGGGAAGCATGTGCTCAACTGCTTGAGCCACATCCGTTCCCCTATTTTAGGAGTTTTAAAGAATTCCCAAACTCTTGGTTAGAGAAGAAACAGTAAGTAGTAGTGAATAATGAGCTGAAAGCTTTAGTTAAAAAGCTTCTTTAATCCTAAAATTTGAAATTATTCTTTATACATAGTAGCAGGGAATGAATGTTCGCTTCAAAGATGGAAAAATGGACAAAATGGCTTGACTTTGTTCACCTGCCCGGGTCACGGCATAGGCGGTGATGCCTTCTCAGCATTCTGAGCCACCACACTGGTGTGTCATCCCTGAAGCAGCAAAACATTCTCTAGACTCATGAAACCTCTTTTGCAGTGTTTCTATGCAACACGGAAAATATATTAACTTGGACACTTGAACATAAGAGAAAATGCCTTCTAGACTTGTGCTGGTCTGTAGGAGCCACAGTCCCCCTTTACTACCACAAAGCTGAATCTTGGAGTAATAAGTCAGGTAGAGCCAGGTTATAGTGGAGGTGGGCTCAGAAGACATGAGTGTCTGACTGTATTTATGTGTGTGCACATGTGTCTTATCTGCATTAAACTAATTTTAAAAAATTACTTTTGCAGATCATATTTTTGCTTTATCTGTGCCTTTTCTTCCACCTATTTGTTAGGCTATTCAACAACTGACAGTCTATATATAATTCATTTATCTAGATCTCAGCCTCCTTGGTATATTTTAAAATAAAGTTAAAAAAAAAAAAAAAGTGTAACTGTTCTGTGGACAGCAGGAATGAAAGAGCAAACCCAAGATCAGAGAAGCGCTCCCATTTCTACCAGGACGGAAGGCCTGTTCTAAGGGATGGGTTGGACGGCGCAGCCTCACCTCTCACTCTCATCTGCTGCCTTCTCGGCCTCCTCCAGCTTCTGCAGAGCTGTTGCCAGCCGCTCCTGGGCACGATCCAACTCTTCCTCAACCAGCTGGATGCGTCTGTTCAGAGAAGCTACATCTGCTTCAGCCTAAGTAGAGAGAGTGAAAGGCATTTCAGATTGGGTGGTGCCATCAGGAAGTGGCTGAGACTGAAATCCTGATTTCAGACAGGAAGGCTGGGCCTGCTGGTGAGCTCCCTTTACCTGGGCTGACAAGCCCTTCCAACTCTGGCGTTCTCATATGTGCTCCTAGGCTGATTTCTACAGTGCACGACCATACTCGTGTATCTACAAACCCACAGGAACAATGCTCACAGGGCAAATGGACCTCGCTAGTTAGCAAGTGCTCTCACCTGGTTCCTTTCCTTCATGATTTCAACGCACTGACGTTACCTGCCTGTTAAGGGAGAGCCGCATTACAGCCACCTCCCTCACTGGGGTGTGAGGTGTGCACAGTGACCGCAAGACTTACCCGGGCTTGGTCATATAAGACTAAAGCAGTACAGCCAGAAACTGGACTCGGGAGTCTCAATTCTCCTTTCTCTTGGTTGCTTTCTCAAAGGGGCCTTATAAAGGAACTAAAACATTTAAAAGTTTGGTAGTTCTAAAATGCACAGCATATAGGAAAAAAAATACACAGCATATAGAAAGACAAAAAAACTACAAAGTTTTCATCCCCCTCACCCCCCCCTTTTCTGTAACCCCTTTAGAATAACTGGCCACACTGAAACAAGGCCAAGATAAATTTCCCAAGTGTTTTTGACATAAGCCTACTGTGATATCTTACAAGTCAAGGTTGCTATGAGAAATGTACCAAATTCTTAATAAGAAAACTAATATGGATACTATTTTACTTAGTATCTGTCTCTGAAATACGATGTTTCTTTCTTGGGGATGCAAAGATTAACTAAGGCTATGAGCATCTGTTTCTATGAGGCTCACCCAGAACAAGTCTAAGAGTGTGAAGGTCCATTATACAAACATGGATTGGTGAGAGTCGAAATGTTATGCATGTTATTGGAAAGATAGAATTTACTAATCAGTTATGGTTCCCACATACCTATCCACTTTGCATGTATCCTTATCAAGGTGCCATGGAATTTTTCAAGGCATTTGGGAGCTTTCTAAAAATTATAAAACCTACTTAGGGACCCATGTTAGTTCTCTACCCACGTTCCTGTCTTGTTTGCTAAACTGTAAGCTTCTTAAGTGGAGGAATCACAGTTCTCTGCAGAGCATGGGTTCAGTAAATGTCTACTGAATAAAACAAGTGAAAACAACCTAATTTAAACAAAAGCAACTTTCCTGGCTCTTGGACCCATGACACATGAGTTGAAATGCACATATAATTAGGGAGAGGCTGTGGTTTCATCCTTGAATCAAAAGAAGATGAGAACAGTCAGCTCTTTGCTCATTTAGATTTGAACGATTTTGCATATGAGTTTTATCTGGGAAAGAGAGGGGATTAGGGATTAGGGCATCTCCAACCATGGAAGGGCCTCTTTATAAAAACATTTAAGTACATTTTTATCTTGACAAAAAATAACTATATAGTAATTGGTTCATGGGGGCAGTGTGCAGGGGGAAATGAAAAATGAATCCCAAGAGGAGAGTTTACAACTGTTTTGGCCCACAGTGCACAGCCAGTAACTGGGCCCAGCTAGGTGTGACTGGCAGATTTTTTTTTTTTTTTGAGGAGGGGGAGGGAAATAGGGAGAACACATTTCTTAAGGGCGGGGAATTGTCTAATTTTTAAAATCATTGCCCAGTTTAAAAAACAAAACAGAAGGACATATATGAAGGGAATAATTTTGGGTCAGATTTCCTCACTTTTTTATATTTTTCGTTTCCAGGAAAATTCTATTCCTTTTACAAGAGGGAAAACAAGCAAGCAACACTAAAAGGTAAAGCAAAAACAAAAACGGATTGCAAAAACCCCTAGAGTGTCTGGGTCAGGCACCCAAAAAGTACATTTATTTTTTTCTCCTTATTATTATTATTTTTTCTAAATAGGAAGATAAACATTCTTGTTACAGGTGCTGTGGCCAATCAGAAAAATGTAAACAACTTTCTCAAAACATTTTTACAGCCACCAAGTTCTAAGTTCCCTGCCCTGCTTTAGATCTGGGCCCAAATCTTGAGGACTTTGTACTCACAGAAAGACTGTTTATGCTTTGGGGATAGAATCCTGCAGGTGACAGTACAGCTCCCCTCACTGCTGGGGCCAAGGGCACAGAGAGTAAGGAGCAGCACCCCAAGTTTGCTGCTGCCTCGGCACATGAGATCTCTCTACCTGAAAAGTCCCCTCCTGCCCCATTGACCTGGGTCTTCTCTCTTACTGTACCTCGCTCTAACTCTTCTTCCCCTTAGCTCTCGAGGCTGAGTTCAGCAGAATGCTGTTTTATACAAGTCACTAGCCTTTCTCCCATAGGAGCATCATGGAGACCCTTAGACTTCTTGATGTTAGGGTTCCTAACCTATAGGAACGCTGCCAAGAGGGCCTCATGAGGAACACCCAGGCAATGACTCCAAGTGGAGATCTGTTTCTAGAAGAAGCCAATTTGCAACACAGGCTGGACTAGTACAATGAAAGCAGACCATTAGGCAGCTGGCTCTTCCAGAAAAGCTGCTATGGGTTCTTTACACTGTGTCTCAATTTAGAGCTGGAAGTGTCCCTAGGCATTGGCTAGCTCAATAGTTTCCACAACTACTGGGCATCAGAATCAACTGAGATGCGTATTAAATAAATAAATAAATAAATAAATATATATATATATATATTTTTTTTTTTTTTTTTTTTTCAGGCCCCATCCCCAGAGATTCTGAGTCAGGAGGTCTGAGGGGAGGGCAGGACTCTGACTATAAATAAATACTCTCCTCCTCTCCAGAAGCTGGCAAATCCTGTTGGAACCACTCATCTAGCATCATCTATTCATTAAAAAGAAAACAGAAGAGGGAGGGAGGGAGTATGCTCAGGTCATACGGCTGGTCAGGGGGAAGCAGACTAAAATCCAAGTCACCAGGCTCCCGGTGTGCTAGCTCTTGTTACTTACTTCTGGAACCTCACAGAAGCCCTGGAGTGTTCCTCTTGCCTAGTGTCACAGTGGGAGGTTTTCGATTGTACCCCCACTTTCCCCTCTCCAAATGAAAGCAAGGCCATTGGGGACAGAGCATAACCATGACAAGGAGAAGGAAGGACTACGGTATTCAACAAATCATCTCAAGCTTTTTTGAAACAAAGCAGGCTATAAAATTTTAAAACTGCACACAAAATTACCAATAGATAACAGGCAGTTCATACGAGGACATGGAATCTTTGCTCTGTACTCCGAAGCCAATGCCTGCTACCCCAGATGTGTGAGGGAAGGATAGGCACAGAGGCTTGTAGGTAAAAACTGGGACTTGAGAGTAGTGGCTGAGGTACACTTATCTCCATGTAAGCTTCCCCTGAGAAAACCGTGGACTCTGGCTTCTCAGGCCCTATTATATGGGCTGAATCTCAATTTTGTGAACGGTAAGTTTAATTCCATAATTTAGTTAAGGGTGATTCTTTCCCCCTTATTTTTACTTGTTTTTTCTGATTTATTTTGCTCAGGGTCCAAAAGGCCCATATCTCTCATCTTCCCCATCTTTCATTTCTGATAGGTCCTCTCTAAGCTCCAAGGCCTGTGTAGATATTTTCAAATCCTTCCATCACTGCACCTGGGCAGTCTTCAGTACCGCTGCTACCTGTCAGTAAAAAACCCACATTCACGTGAGCATCTATTATTTAGGAGCAGGTATATATAAGCAGGCATTTGGAGAGGATTAAGATCCCAGATGCAAATTATTTCCAGGCATGTAACTCACCCTTAGAGTAGTGGGGCAACTTTCTTCTAACAACGGCCCATGTGTTGACACTGCCAGCTAAGTCTTTTCAGTTTGGGAAGCTAGTTTCTTTTATTTCAAAAGTGCTATTGTGTCCCAACATGTAATGAGCTACTCAGAAAAGAGACTGCTGTATGAGTAAAGGCTACCAATGTCTTCCTGCAACTCAGCTGTTGAACCACCACCTAGGACTCTGCACCTGTGAGGTACTTTAAAGCTGCACAAGCCCCACCCCTCCAAGGTCTTGGTTACCTATACAGTAAACAAGGGGGCGTGCCTGCCCCTGACATAGCAAAATATTATTCCAAATCGGATTTGAAAACATTTTTCACAGAGCCTAGATTTTCATGAAGCCCAGATATTTGGGCCAATACAACTAAAAAAAAAAAAAAAAAAAAAAAAAAAAAATTAAAATAGCAATGATTTTTACTTAAAAAAAAATAAAAATAAAAAATAATTTCCAGTTAGGACTATTAAGAAGGAAGACTGTTAAGAGAATATTATTATACCCTAAAAATGAATCCCCTGGAATATGTTTTCAAAGTCCTGCCTGAACCAGAGTGGAGTATGGCAAGATTAAAGGTCAAGCCTTTTTATTTCATGCAAACTATAGTTATCTACAGAAGGTTTCACCCAACTTGCTGTGTTAGACCAAGTGATTGCAGCCAAGCTAAACTTCTGTCCTTATATGGTAAGAAAGGCAAAAAAACCACACTGATGACATTAAGGAGCACTCCCATGGATAACAGATAAACACAACCTTCTCATTCTGTGCCAAAGCCTACAATTTATGAGGCATATTTGTATAATGAGGGAGAACGCACATGAACAGGGCATTGTAATGCCTGTGCCTTGCCTACATTTAAGCAGAAATCAAAAGTATACATTCCAGTCACAGCCAGCCTGGGAGTGCCAGTGCAAGCACAAAATGCTCTCTCAGGTTCCCAGTCCTAGAAATATTTACCAATTCTAAAGAGAGAAAGGGCTGGGAATGTTTGTTAATTGGTTATTTCTTGATTTACTAATGTTATCAAATAAGAGCCTTAATAAAGTTAATAAATAAGGCTGGAAACTTAGGTCTCTTTGTTTACTGGGTACTACTCAGAAAGGACGAAGGAGGATTGGCCCTATTATTATTATTTTTTTAAAAATAAATCATGACAAAAAAAACAAAATCCTAGTGGGTCACAAGATCTAGAGTCAACCATTACATCAAGCAGTAGCCTCATTCCAACATTTTGAAGAGCGAACACACTTTGGAAAAACAAACCAGGAGGAAATAAGCGATAGCTACTTTTTTGAAGGTAAATGCTGGTTTATTAGGGTCTGTTAACTACAGATTGTCTGAACCTTTAAGAATCTGAATTTAAGGCCAACTCTCCAAATATTTTTTTGCAGTGGCTCATGACTTTATCACTAAACCTTTATTTTTGCTACCATGAGAAACTGTTACTGCTAGCTTAACTCACAGCCAATCTATATCTGGCAACAACCAAGAAACAACTTCACGTTAGCCACATTTAAGTTCCAGTTTCAGAAGTTAGGAACAACTCTGAAATTCTCGCAGTGGTCCAACTCAGTCCTCCAGGTGCTATCTTGTAAGGCTCTGTGTTCAAGCATCCAAATAGACTATTTTCAGAATTATTTTTAATAGTTTTGAAACAATTTAAACCACTTTTAATTATAAAGCTTTGACAAGAAGGAAAACATTGACTTTAGCCCAGTGGCACAGGAAGAGTACTGTTATTAAAAAACAATGCACAAAATAGAAGGTGAGTATAAAAGTAACAAGGTGCATTTCAAAAAATTTATCTCCTGTGCCTAACTTCAATCACTAGGCCAGGAGTCAGTAAAAAGGTGCTCCTGGTTAGTTTAGGATCACCCATTCCCTTCTTAGCAGGGTGAGATGCATTTCACTGAGTTCCACCACTAATACCACTTCAACCCACTAAACGTTTGTTCCAGTCTGCCCACTTTCTCTCTTCATGTTCAAAAAAAGGAAAACTGCTGATTGAAAGATTTACATGGAGTATTTTAGGATGAACGAATTAGTGAGATGAGTAGGTCACTTTCAATGCCTTTAAATTGGGTGGTAATGCACTGAAGGTGAAGGAGCACTGAGTGATGATGGCAAGTGCTGTGTAGCTGACACTTCTACATTTTGTATTAGGGAACAGGCACAGAGAGGTTAGGTAATTTGCCCAAGGTCTCACAGCTAGTAAGCAGTGGAGCCAGGATTCAAATCCTGGCACTCTGGGTCCAGAGTTCTCAATCTTATCCATCACGTTCTATTAGTTCTGATGGTTCAAGGACAGGTGCTGGCCAGAGAGGGAGTCAGAGTTAACTTATCATGCAGCCAAGTTCAGGGAATGACCACAGGATTTTTGCTGACTTGTCCTTTAAAGCAAATGCTAGGAATTATCTTTTGCTAATTGATTTCCTTATCCCTGTCTATATATTAAACCTTCTGTAATTAGACTGTTGTCTTAAAAAGACACATTTGCGTCTATGTATTTCATACAAAACAGGTCTTTTAGTTTCTGCAGCCAGTCATACTACCATCAAAAACATTATTTAACAAGAGTGATTTACTCAACTCAGAATATTGTATTAAACACAGCTGGAAACCACATCATCACTTGTCATAAAATCCCTAAGGTGTTTTGAGTATCCTGACTTAAAATACACATACACTCAAAATCAACAAAAAATACCCAAACTACCTCTGAAATCCTGTTCCTGTATGCTGGATACACTTGCCTTAGGAGAAAGGAAGCCAGGTATTACATTCAACAAGGGGGAGGAGGAAGCCAGTAAGAGAATTCACTCAATAATTGTTGACACTGAGTCAACTTTTTAAGACAAAGGAGCATCTACCTGTATAAGAGAACCTGGGAGGGGGATGGTTAAGACAGAATGGTAGAAGGGCTGCATACTAATCAAGTTCTTCCATCAGAACCTGGCGCTGTCTCAAACACCAGGGAAACAGGCTTCCAGGAAACCAGGTCAACGGAGATGGCAGAGTTTAACATCTCCAGGCCCCAAATTTCGGCAGTGCCTCACAGACTCGATCTGTCAACGCCCCTTCCCAAAGGAACGATTTCCAAGAGGAGGAATCTCCTCCCTTCCCACCTCAGAGTAAATAATGCCAACAGCACCAAGTGCTCATCTCAGAGGCTCCGAGAGACCACTGGGGCAGAAGGCCACCACCCCAGAAACAGAGGCCCTTCCTGGGAAAGTACGGCTTCCAGAACCTTCTCAACACCATTCCTGCTTCTGCTCGGAGCTTTTACTTGAGAAATCAGTGACATGGAAAGCCTGCCGCGAGCGTCCCGGAGGCGTGGGGTCGACTGGGGAGGGGGCGTCTCCGGGTGGGTGTGTGGTGGGTGCCTTACGGTCTCCCGCAGCTTCCTCTCGTAGTCTAGCTCGCGCTGCAGGCTGCCCGCACGCTCCTCCGCGGCGTCCGCCTGCTCCTGCAAGCTCCGGATTTTCCTTCGCACCGCCTCCAGCGAGCTGCTCCCCGCCATCGCGCGGGGCGGCGGCGTGCAGACTGGCGGGCTGCGGTGCCAGAAGCCGGCGGCTGCCCTCCCGGCTGCCGCGCCTGCAGCTCCCGAGCGCCGGTCCGCCTCGCCCAAACCGCTCCGCGCGACAGCGGCGCCCCCTGCGGCCTAGGAGCAGTCCGGAAGTCGCGGCCACCACGGCCGCGCGGAGGAACCGCAGGCGAATGTGCGAGCGTCGAAGCTGGCAGAGCCCGGCAGGGAGGGGCTCGCGCTGCGGTCTCCGGGAATTTGCAACGCGCCGGAGGCACTGCGCATGCTCACGGCTGCGGGGATGGCGGCACCGGGCGCGCGCTGCCCCGATACCAGGTGGGCTGGAACCTGGGTTTCACTTAGACTGAGCGCTCCTCTCCGGGTTAACGGACCGGGCTGCTAAGGGCTACAGCGCCGCCTGCTGCCCGCGGAAGCGCTCCGCCTCGGATTCCTGATGTCCGGGAGGGAAAGGAGCAGAACAAGGGGTTTGGGGCTTGAATGTGCCCTCAGGGACTGTTGTCTCATGTGAAGAACCCCAGAACACAGATTCTGACCACAACAACATCCCCTCCAAAGCTCACCAAGTGAAAACCACTAACATGTAGCATAATGGTTAAACCTCCTGTTCAAAACGCAGTCTTCCTAGGTTTGAATTTGGCACCTAGTTCCTTGCTGGCTGTGTGACCTTGGGCAAATAACTTGCCTTCTTTGGGCTTCATCTGTACAAATTGGGATAACAGTACCGTTCCCACAGGGTTTCTGTGAGGATTTTGAAATAATATAAAGTGCTTAGTGCTCTATGGATAACTATAGTTAATAAATGTGCAGGGACTGTCTCAAGAGTCAGGCTGGGTGCCCACAACCAGTTGTGCCATCTCAGGCAAGCCAACCTCCCTTGGGGGCTCACTTTCCTTTCTGTAAAAAGAGGTTTAACAATCATCTTAAGGGTCGCTTCTAGTTACAGCCTTCTCTGGTCACTGATTCTGGGCTGGCCTGGGATTCCTTTGAAAAGCAGAATATATGAGAGCCTCCTGGCTGCAGCTGGATGAAAACCACCAGTGGATCTCTGGAAACTGTCTTCTGCAGATTCTCCCCTTGGGCTGTGATTTTAAATGCTTTCTTAATCTCAGGGCTTTCTTTCCTTACCTGTCTCACAGGAGACCCTTCAAGTCAGTTACTGAGGGGTTCAAGTGGAACAATAATGAAGAAAAAGAAAACATGCTTGACATTTTCCTCCTTCTACAAAACTCTGATAAGGAACCTCCTTTGCCTTCCTAACTCCTTTTCTATGGAGTTTCTGTCTCTGTGGACACACAAACCCCAGCACGGACCCTTACTTCCTGTAGGTGGAGCCTCCTGCTTTGTTTCCATATAGTTCCTCCAGTTAGGCTGGGAGGTTGCAGGAGACAGTGGGCCTCCAACCTTGAGGTGGGGGCAGGGATTGTCTGGGGCCTCCAGGAGGAGCCAGGGAAGCTGTTGGACACTTAAATGCTCTAAGTCAGCCAACTAGTGACACAATGTCCTGCTTTTCAAACACCCGGGAAGGTCAGTTTTAGGTGAGTTCATTTTCATGCTGATGTCATTTATACAAAAGTTTAGGACAGTTGTTCTCAGCCTTGGCTGCATGTTGGAATCACCTGGGTATTTAAAAAAAATACTGATGCCTGGGCTTCACCTCCCAGATATTCTCATTTAGTTGGTCTGGGTGCAGCCTGGGCTTTGGGGTTTAAAAACTCTCCAGGTGATTCTGTTTAGATAAGGTTGAGATCATTGATTATGCAGTAAAGACCTATTTGGAGTAAAGACTCATATACTGCAGTATCAAATATATTACAGTTATTGGGGAAGGGGTTGGGGGCCAAAAAGAAAATGGGAGTCCTTGACCCCCCTTAGCCTCACTTAGGTGGAACAACAACAAAAAATTCAAAACAAAACCATCAGGTATGGCACCCCATGATTACAACCTTTTAGGATAGGAAGAACTCACTTCTGGAATAGGGTTAGTAAAATACACTAAATTAAATTAGTAGAAAACAAGATTTATAGAAAAGTATTTTTTTACACTGGTGGGTAATGACAGCAAAATGCCCTAATCCCAAATGTACTAGGATTCCACCTCAGGAAGCTGACTACTTTCCACCTCCCCCTTTGTTTGGTGACAGCTGACCCTTCCTCCTGAGTCTTTATTTTTACTAGTTCAGGAATAATTCTAAATATAGTATTTCTCCACAAACTTCTTTAACATCCCTACAGGTTCCAAACAGCCTAAAGTGTCTTAAAGGGGAAGAGCATCCATACACTATACACACACAAAAAGTGCACCATATTTAGGGATTTGTCCAGTGGAAAAAAGAACCAAAACAAGTTTCAAGAGCCTACCTCCTCTACTAGCCCTGACCCCTCCCCCAAGCTGGCAACTATCCTCTTTTCTGCTTCTGCCCCACCCCATTCCAACACTCCCTTAAACAAGACTTTTCAAAAAAGATATGGTAGCACTATAGAGTTAGAATAATTATCTTTTTTTCCCCTTAAGAATTGTAGTAACATTTTTTTCTCTTTCTCATGCCTTCAGTCTCACTGGGCTATTTTCAAATTCTCTGCATTCTTTTCCTTATAAGGAATATCTCTCCTTGATCTATCAGCGGCTCTTTTGAAAAAGCTAAATAAACGTCCTGCTGGAGAATTCGGGGGAGACAAGCATCCTTCACTTAGCCATATACAAAGCAGACATCTGATCTACATTATACAAAATAGACTCAGAATTAGAGCTGGCTTTTGGTTCTTCTTCTAAAGCCAGGTAGTTTAGAACTTAAATGTTTTAGCTAACTCAGTGCTTCCCTGAAACCCCTTTCCAAGAACGTTGATTTTCACTGAAAAGTTCTTTTTGTAGATTCTAAATGTCCTAGGTCTAGACTTCTCATTTACAAAGCACACCTGGAGATAGTTTCAAGGCTTTCATGCCACAAACAGCCTTTACTGATTTCAAGACTTAGACTCTCTGGAAATTTGCATTTTACTCTCATACAAAAAAATGCTGCCGATGCAGGTGGTGGTTCAACTTCTGGGTATAGCTTTCCCTGATCCTCATGCTCACAAATTCTTGGGATTGTTACCAACTTCCCAAGGAATTCTTTCCTATTTGGTCCTCCAGGCTTAATTTGCTTCTCAAAATGGAAATCAGTGTTGTGAAAAGAAGTCTGTCCTTTGGAAATGTTTGGCTTGACTTTATGTGGCAGAAGAGGCAAGCTCTTCAGTTAAAAAGATTTCCCAGGGCAGTGGACAATGTACTTATCTGAACTTTAGTAGTATGTGCATCACCCCTGAAACTATGCAGTGGTTGTCAGAGGGCTGACAGGTGGGGGTGGGGCAAGCAGGAGGGGTAGGGGCAGTTAGTTCACTATACCATATAAAGCACTGAGCTATATATAACTTCCAGCTTTCTGGATCTAGTGCCCTCAGACTGCAGACCCAAGCAAGTATCATCTTCCCAGGCAGATCTTAAGGGCTGGATTAAAGTTTCCCTAGTAAGAAAGGAGGCCTCACCTTCAAGCCCAGCCTTGTAAGTAAAAGTATCACCATGTCATTCCTTCAATTTAGATGCCAGGGCCTCTATACCCTGATTAGACCCACTACCAACTCTATGACTTCCCACCCTCCGACCCTGGCAAAAAGAAAGGGAAACCATTCTCTGTTTGCACAAACCTTGGTGATGAAGATTCAGGGATTATTCTGTTACCAAGGAGGCAAGGTTCACCTCCAGAGTCCAAGTTCAGCTGCTCTACTCTGGTTCCTCTTCCCACCCACCTCCAACCCCAAGGTGGAAAAGAAGAGGGAGAAAAAAATAGAGAGAGGAATGGAATGGATGAAATATAAATGAATGTGTGCAGTAGCAGTTGGAGGCGGCATCCAGTGCTCTGGGCCATGGCAGGGCTGTGGGCAGGTGTCCAGCAGGAGGAAGTGATCCTCCTCCGTGGCGCTCTGGCCCCTGTGGTGATCCCAGGGTGGCCAGGCAGGAGGTGAGGGAGGCAGTGTGTACGTGCACTTACGTCGGTGGCTTTTTTCTCCGCCAGCTCCAGCTTCTCCTGGGCATCTTTGAGAGCCTCAGAGTATTTGTCCAGTTCATCTTCGGTGCCCTTGAGTTTCTTTTGCAGCGACACCAGTTCATCTTCCAGCTGGGAGTTGGCCGTGGGGGACGGGGAGGGGGGTGCAGGAGGCAGCGTGATCCCGCAGGGGAGGGGTGTGGGTGCACAGAACCAGAAGGACAGGGACAGCGGGAAAGAGAGAGGGAGAGACAGGGAGGGGGAGAGAGAGAGACAGAGTTAGCCATTCGTGCGCCGCGCCGCGCGCCCCGGGTACCTTGGCGGCGGCCTCGTCGGCGGCCAGGAGGCTGTCCTCCGCCTTGTGCAGCTCCTCCAGCACCCGGTCCCGCTCGTCCTCCGACGCCCGCAGCAGCTTCTCCTTCGCCGTGATGTCCTCCTCCAGCTGCCGGGCAGCGGCGGGCGGGCGCGGGCGGCCGGCACGGACCGGGTGTTAGACACACACAACATACGGGCGCGGGGTTGGCGGAGGTCCCTCGGGCTTGGGGTGCCGCCGACTTGGGGTTCAGGGGGCCCTGGGAACCCTCCTCTCTCCCGGGCTGGAACAGCACAGTGGCCACCCCACACCCTCACCTCCCCAAGACGGGACTGCTGCCGAGACGGGACTGAGCGGGCTCAAGTCTAGAACTTGGGGGGAGCAGAAAAACGCCCCAGCCTTCCTAACCTTAAGACTCTCTGCTCCATTCTATCCCATCTTTGTTCTTCCGCAACGACTCCGTGACTCCCTCCGCGCCCCCAAAGTCTCCATCCCGGTTTAAGGTCCTCTTCTCCCCAGAAGAACTAACACTTCAGGACTCCACTCCCCTACCCCACCCCCATCCTGCCCTTCTTTCAAAGGTCTCCGGCACCGGTCACTCCTCCCCCACCCTCCCACCCCCACTCAAAATTGGTTCCCAATCCTGAGGATCGACTGCCTCTAAGGACTTGAGTTTACTTTGCGGGCAGTGGCAACTAGAGAAAGGGAAATGAGCTTCCTTCGAAGAAATTAAAAACTTAGAATAAGGCTGAGTCTCGCTCTTCCCCTCCCCCTTCCCAGACGCAAGCCCCTGACCGCTCTGGGTGCGGGTGGAGGCTCCGCGCGTCCTCCGCCAGGCAGAAGGGGGTGCCGGGTCCGGGTCCAGGGTCTCGGGGGCACCCGGACCGGCGGGGCGCGGGCGACCGGCGGGCGCAGGGCCGGGGAGGCGCAAACCTGCTTGCTCCGATCTTCCGCCGCCTTTTTATCGGCTTCCGCCTGCTCGGCCCGATCCAAGGCATTCTCCTTGTCGAGCTTCAGCATCTGCATCTTCTTCTTGATGGCGTCCATGGTGGCGGTGCTGGGGGGCCCCTAGGCTGCGGCGGGAACCCGGGCGCGGAGCGGCAAGACGAGCGGGCGGGCGGGCAGCCGATCCGGAGTGCAAGCGCCGTGCAGCCCGCTGCTTCCAGATATGTACTTTCCCAAGGGGGCGACCGCATTCCTCAAGACAGCCAATACTTTTTTGGAAAAGCTTTTTTCTCCTGCCCCCTTTCCCCCTCTCCTCCCTCCGCCCCTGCCCCCTCCCCTCGCCTCCCGCGGGGGCCGCTCGCCCATTCGCTGCCGCCTACCGGCCTCCCAGTTGACGGTGGATATGACTATATATGGGGACCCGAGCCGCCGAGGCGGCAGCCGGGCGAGGCCGCCCAGTTTCCAAACTTGCGCGCCAGGGAGATGGCGCTAGGCCTGAGCCGGGGGCGAGGGGCTCACCTCTGGCCTCTGCTTGGGCGCCCTCTCCTCCCAGAGCCGGCGCTCCCGGGTCCAGCCTTTCGGGTCCCTAGGCCAGCCCTGAGCCATGGGAGCCATGGGAGGCCGGGGAAGGGTAGGGCAGTGGGTGCGAGTCGCGCGTCGCCCACCTGATTCTCTAGGCCTCTCCTCGCATAGCCTGAGGCCCCCAGAGCCCTCAGCAGCTGCCGAACGCAGGAGCCCCGGCCCCCCGCCTGCCAGGAGGCTCTCAGCCCACCAGGTGTCATCCTGGGCGGTGGCGTTCTGGAAACTCAACTGAAGCAGAAAAAGGGAGACCTGGGAGGAAGGCCTGGGGGCAGTTCCTGCGACTTTCTTTGCTGGTGCGGGTCTGAAACCAGGGTGTGGCACAATAATACAGGGAATCTGTCCTGTGGGTATCCTCCTGCCTGAGGGGAGACACAACCCCTTAGGGACACACAACCCATTTGGCCTAGTTCTGCCTGTTTCTGTGTGTGGTGCTTCTGCAAAGGGTATGGTGTGTGTGTGTGTGTGTGTGTGTGTGTAGATGGGCGGATTGGAGTTTAAGGAGAACGAACACTGAGCTTAGCTGCAGGCCAGTTCTTGGTCTTTGGTCTCTAGGCTGTCACTAGCAGCTGCGTGACCTTGACAAGTAACAGTCTCTGATGGTTTCTTCACCTTTAAACCCATGGGGTAGAAGGTCTCTGAGGTCTCCCTTGCACTGGTTTTAAGGAGTCAACCTCTTTCTATGTCAGGTACTCTGGTGCCTGGTTGCTGAAAATGTGGGATAAATGTCATCCCAAGATAAGTCATTGTATTCATAGCCATAACCCTGATGAGGGAATAGGCACAGCTCTGCATTGTGAACTCTGCTTGGAGGCAGGACTTCCCCTACCCCTCTGATCAATCGATCTATCGATCTGTCTATCTGTCTAAGGAGTTACTGGGGATTGAACCCAGGACCTTGTACATGGGAAGCAGGTGCTCAAACCACTGAGCTACACCCACTCCCTGCTTCCCCAATATTAATTTTTTAAAAAAGATTTTTGTTTATTTACTTTCATCCATTTTAACACCCCCCCCCCGCCCCGCTTTTTTTTGTTGATGTTGTTGCTGTTTCGTGTCCATTCACTGGGCAATTCTCTGTGTCTGTTTCCTGCCCTCTCTTCTAATCCTCCTCCTCCTGTCTTCACAAATATTCGAACCTGGGAACCTCCAGTGTGGGAGAGGGGTGTCCTACCGCCTGCGCCACCTTAGTTCCTGGTTTTTTGGTGTGTCTCATCTTGGCTCTCCCTTGTGTCACTCTCCTGTTAAGTCATCATCTTGCTGCATGGCTTAGCGGGGCCTGGCAGCCCGCACACCTTCTATATTTTTCTTTATTTTACCGAGAGCTCCCAGGGATCGAACCCAGGTCCCTCCATATGCGAGACGGATGCCCAACCATTTGAACCACATCCGTCCCCCTCCCCATTATTTATTTTTCTTTTTTTAAAAATTTTATTGAAGTATATCATGCATACATGAACATACATAAACAATAAGTGTATAGTGAAAGTTGTGAACTTACAAAACAATCATGCATAACATCATACGGGGCTCCCATGCATCACCCCACCACCAATACCTTGCATTGTTGTGAAACATATGTTAGAAAATATGAAAGAATATCGTCAAAATATTACTACAGTACTAACTATAGTCCATACCTTACATTTGCTGTATTTTCCCCCCAACCCACCCTATATATTTTTTATTTACTTTTATCCATTTTAATCCCCTTCCTCCTCCATTTTTGCTGTTTTTGTGTCCATTTGCTGGGCAACTCTCTGTGTTTGCTTCCTTCCCTCTCCTCTCATCCTTCTGTCTTCACTGGGATTTGATCCTCAGAACCTCCAGTGTGGGAGAGAGATGTCCTATTGCCTGTGCCACCTCAGTTCCTGGTTTCTCAGTGCATCTTGTCTTGGCTTTCTGAGTGCTCATCCTGTCATTATTTTTAATTCTACTCCTCCTATCTTCCAAAAAGGAAAAGTCTGCTCTTTCTGAGCTTCAGTGGGAGGGGCGGAAGGAGGGGCTGTCTCAGGCCTTGCCTGAGACCTGCTGAGGCAGAGGGGGTAAGGGTCTTGTTAACAGTCCCCACAGAATAATTCACAACCTGTACTACATGGATACCGAATATTCCCCGGAGGGTATCTGAACAGATTAGGCAGGCCAAACAACTTGTTAAGTCCTTTAGAGAACGATCAAGTTCCCCTCCAGTATTTTATCAGCTTTCTTACACTAACCTAACTGCCCGGGAGGGAAAAAAATACCCTGATCTAATGGCTAGAAATTAACCTCTGTGCATAGGGGCTACATGGTACAGAAATTCACTGGAGCCCTTTAATCACTATATGTCAACCCAGCCACTGGCGCGCTGATGATAACAGTTCAGGGCTTATGGGAAATAGACAGGTGGGACAGGGAGCTGACTCCCCAGCTTGGAGCTTGGTAGAGGGGGCAAGAGTAGGGGCTCAGTAGTTAGACCCTTGGATCCAAACCTGGCTTGGCCATCTCCTTGCAATATAGCTTTGACCATGTTACAATCTTTCCAAGCCTCAGTTTTCTTTACCATAAAGGCAGGCAAGGGGCACGGGGATACTTCCGTTGTAACAAGGATGAGAATGAGATAAAGAATGAAAAGCAGATACCAAGTCCTCAATAAATTGTGGCTGCTTGGATGGCAGTGGGCAAGTTATTTCCCCTCTCTGGGCCTCAGTTTTTCCAGCTATAAAATGAGGTCATTGAACCAGAGAAACTCCTTGAGAGACCATATATTACTTTTTTTCATCTACGTTGATTGTGGTTAACATAGGTGAGGAACTCATTAAATTTTCTTTAAATGAGCTGGTGCTACAGACGATTCATTCAACACATCATTATTGAGCATCTGCTACATACCAGGCAGATACTAGGCTCCAGAAACAAAAAATGGTGAGACACATCTATGCCCTTCAGGTGTTCAGCATGAGCAGAGTAATTCAGAGGAAGAAGAAATAGAAATTACCAGGTTGGAGCAGACAGAAAAAGCTTCTCTGGAAAGGTGGTGGCTTTTAAACTGATTTCAGAGAAAGGGTAGTGGTCAGATCAAGAGGTGGGGCCTTGTATGAGCCAAGGAAAGTAAAGGGAGTGTTTGAAGTTGGTTGTACGGTAGGTTTATTGGGGGATGAGCAGAACTCTCCGTCCTCCCCCCCAATAACCCTTGATGGACTGATAGCAAGATTGAGACATAAACCTTTGTTGTTTTAGGCCACTGAGATCTGGAGGTTGGCTGTTACTAAAGCATAGCTAGCTTTCCCTGACTAATACACCACAATAGGCCACATATCATCTAAGTTATCTAAGTTAGGAGGAAGCAGAGAAGTCTGGTTATAGAGAAAGGAGAATAGTACAGATATCAAGATACACAGAAGCACCATTGAGTGAAAGAGACTGGGAGAATATGACCAAATTTCAGTTCCAGAGGACCTTATGATAACCCCCTTTGTTTTCTGGGGTTTCTTGAGAGAATCTGTGTTCTTTGAAAGTAAAAATGCTGACCACATCATGGTGGGGTGAGAGCCTCCACAGCATCCTGGACCCAGAGCTTCTGTGTGAATGCCAAGAACATGCTCAGAATGTCCAGGAGATTTCTCCAGGAGGCTTGGCATGCTGTAAGTTCTCGATAAATGTTGAATGACTGTTTATTGACTATCAGCCACAAAAGTAAACAGGAGAAACAGTAACCTGGAAGACAGGGTAACAAAACTAGGCTCAATTCAAAAAATGAACTCTATGCTTTATTTTCTGAAGACCAAATATAAATACTGTGACAGTAGGACAAATATCCCCAAAATATTTATTGAATACCTTCAGTGTACAGGCATTTAACTAGGGCTTATGGGATAAAGGAAGGTGGATAAGAGACATGGATCTTTTCTTCTAGGAAACATATCTATGTATAATGCCAAGTAAAATCCTTTCTCTGGGGGTCATTTAACGTGTGTTTCCAACAGTGTTCCCATTGTCCCAAATGCTGCCTGAGGCCCCATATAGCTGTGAGGACCACAAATCTCAGGTTTTCTAGGAGAGCTCTAATATTTAATATGCTGCCACTTTCCCCATAAGACGTCCATACTTGTCAGACTACATTTCCCAATATTTGATTAGAAAAGAGTCAACATGAGCATAGCTTGCTAATATGACACCTTTGATATGAGCACTCACTTGGTTATATACACTAGGGTTTGTTTAAAAAGAAACAACAAACCAAAACCTCATTACCTGATAGTCACACCTTGTTTAACAGAGATAGCTCTACGGGTGTTCCCTGATTCCCCAGAGTCAACAGTGCTGACTCAAGAAATTAAGGGAAAATAAAGAATCTATAATTAAACCAAGAGACAACTGTTCCTTCTACTGGGATTTGTAATGCAAAATGTTATGCTTATGGCTCATTGTCCCAGGGAACAAGATTCAGCATGCTCTCCTTATGCACAAGGGAGCTTTCTATTCCAAGGATTTCATCATCAGGAACCCAGGAAAAATTGCTCTGCTTTCAGGGAGGGTTTGGAGCTCTGCGAAAGGTTTTTAGGCCTTGTGGATGGCTTCCTTCTCTTCACTACTGAGTAATACACAGCGGGTCCTGATGCTTCTGTGAGACGCTGAGGTCACTTGCTACCTGGAAGATTTGCACAGGCCAAAAGGCTCCCTGGTTGAAAACAAACAAACAAAAACAACTGACTTTTCCTGCCTTACATCTTTTCTTCTATCTTTTCAACAGCAACAGCTCTGTCTAGGTTTAATCAAGCCGGTTTCACGGTAGATTTTAGCTCTCAAGAATGGCAATATTCCCTTATCTATGTAAAGTTTGAAAAGCACTTTTGAGTTCATTTTCTCACTTGATTCTCACCACCTCTTAAGACAGCATCAGGATAAGTGCTGTTATTCCTACTCTATAAATGAGAAAACCAAGGGCAGTGACTAGTTCAAGATCACCCAACTGAGAGGTGGCAGTGCAGGGGCAAGAAGTGCTCTTTCTATTAGCCTCCCTCCTACAGCCTATTTCTATATTTGTTTCATATTTAAAAGCCATACATTATCAGGTGAAGATGAAGAGGAGAGGGGACCAGGAGAGAGCTTTTCTATATCTCGAACATAATTAAAACATGATTCTAATGAGGCTGAGACTGAAGGAGGTCTTAACCCACAAGGGACAGCTCAGATCTGCAGGCTGGGCTTCTACACTCAACCAATAACACTTGGCTGATGAGAGAACATGGTGAGAAAGTGTGCTTGGGCCTAGACAACCTTTTCCCACTCTTGTGTTTATGGTCCCAGATGGGGTAATAAAGACATCTTCATGAATATAGAAAGGCAGGTGCATTAATTCTTTCTAGTAGCTTCTGGGGAGACTTTCAGGTAGCCATTGGAAATCTACATCTCCTTCCCTCAAAACTCTTGGGTGAGCAAAGGAATGAGGCACCAGATCAATCTAGGCAGTATGTTTGGGGGGGAAATGGAAACAAAATTCATGGGCACAATGGCATCTGGGTGCCTTACCAAGCCACGGACTGTGCAGAAATGAAAGTATCCTTAGCCTTTGCATCCCAGAGACCTGAGCCAGCTTCAGGGACCACATCTAAGCTTTGGAATGGTTTTAATCATTACTTTCCGGCAAACTCTGCATTCTTTTCGTTTTGAATGCCACCTGTTCATTTCTATATTTTTATACTTGGTTCTCAAGTTTCCACTGATGTCCTTAACAGGAACATATGTGAAAGTGACCTTTGCAGCCTCTCGAAGGGCAAGTAGAACCCCACTCTTACTTTGTAGACAGTGAAACCTGATGCAGACGCGTCAGTGGATGTGGACAACCCAGGCACTTCCTGCTCTAGCTGACATCTATCTATAACTCATCCAACCTCTAGGAGGGCCACTGTGTAGGAAAATTTAAAATTGGGATTTCTAACAGTTTGTTCCTTTGCCTCCTTTCATACCTTCTGCCAACAGCTTAATTTGCAGTAGAGATGACTTGGTTTGGTAACCTATGGGTTTTGATCCCAGGTTACTGAAAATAGGCAGTGGGATTCCTTTTGTTTTTGTAAAGTCCCTTTCTTGGCTGATTAGGAAAACCCATCTCCACAGGCACTTTCTCCTGGGACCCTGGACTCTCTTTAAGATAGCCTGTTTTCACTGGAGTTAATAGAAATTGCTATTCCTCAGTAGAAATACTTCTTCAAATGTGTTTTCTTCAGAGGACCTTTGCCCGGCCAGTGACTTCAGTGGAGCAGGGAACCAGACCTTTCTTGCTTCTTGAGACCAAGGAAACTCTCTGTTCTTTTCCTGAGGTCCTGCCACTGGAGGAGGGAGCGCAAGGCAGCCGGCAGAGTTCCAGAAGAGGCTGGGTATTTTTAGCATGGCCTTCTTCACTTCCCAGCACCTGCTGTGATCTGTAACCCAAGGGGCTACTTAAATGCCAGCAAGATGACTGAGGACAAGGCAGCCTGAGCTAATGTCCTAAAATACCAACCAAGAGAAGTTTTTCTTGTGGGAGCCATTTCATTTCTAGCTCATCTCCTCTCACCTTTTTGTTCCTTCTGGAGCTGTGGGGCTGTTATAGATCCTGGCTGAGATGTGTGACATCACCCTGGGGAAATGTTAGAGAAAACCGCTGGAGTCATCTACTGGGAGTCCACTCAGCAATGGTTGTGGTGATTTTACCTTTGGTTCCCAATTTTAATCTTTCTCTCTCCTGGTCATGCCAGATGCAGGCAACAAGAGAATATCTACACGTATTTCCCTGAAGCAAAATCCTCTTTTGATATCCATGAAAATATGTGAAGAAGAGAGACAAAGTGCAGTTGATGTTTTACATCAGATAATGGTAATGGGGATGCAGACCTCTTTCTCATAGCAGATGGAACTCATGGAACTCATTATCCCCTAAAGATGGTACAAGCTGGAAATGGAAATAAGTTTTCAAGAAGCCCAGCTCCATTTGTGGAGGACGGATGCATCATGGGTCATGAAGGATGATGAGACTGTCTTAGGATGTCTCTAATCCTGGAGTTTGACATCAGCATTCCTTGGTGCCACTGTCAGCCATACAACACTGGGCTGATAAATTCTAGGGATGACCCAGTGTGGAAGCTCTTATGTGCCTCTGATGATTTCTCTTCCTACTATAAATTCTCCCAAAGGCTTGGTTATAAAGTTAAGAGCTTATTTTAAAAGGAAGTGAACCAGAACTTAAATATTGAAATGGGTTTTGTCCCCTTTAAAGTGGTTAGTTTTCATTCAGTTGATTAAAGAATACAAGCTGTGAATCATACATATGGTAAATTTAGTAAAAAATGATATGTTCTACATATCATACTTATAGTATGATTCTATCTGTCTGTCTGCCTATCTAGCTATCCTTCCATAAATGTTACATAGCGATCTGATAACTGAGTTCACTTTCTCTGGAAGGTGGGGAGGGGCCTAGGATTGAAGTTGGGGTCAAAAGGGAATGTAGCAGTGTTTTTAAGGTTTAATTTTTGTAAATAGAATACATTTATGAATTATGAAATTAAAGTGTTAAATGCTCATTTTCCCTTTATTGTTATTTTTAAATACATTATTTAGTGTATTACAGAAAATTCTGGAGGGCTTATAATTGCCTGTGTTTCTTAGAGGAAGGAAAATCCACCTTGATATATACATTAGCCAAAACAGCACAGTAATTAAAAATTAGTTAAAAAATAAAGTGGTCAACCTCCTTCAGGACACCCAACTGTTTTTAAGTACCTCTTATGAGTCAGGCATAATACTGGGCATTAGAAATTTAAAGAGCAGTCCAGCAATCTGGCCATGCATGAGATCCCTTATCTCTAAGTCACTGCTTATGGCAAACCCAAGCTTCAGACTAACCTCTGAAACTGCCATTAGTACTGGTTTACAAGCCACCCAATAAAATTAGTTTTATTACTTTACCATCTTGTGTTTGGACCAAAAGCTACATGCCTCCAGCTTGAGCACTTATCAGATTTGCCACACCTGGTTCTTAATAACTTACGGATGTTTTCAAAACTCCAACCTACCTTCAGAAGATAAAGATTTACTTCACTAGTCAGAGTCAAAAGAATGTGCTACAGAGTATAAGGGAATAGAAGCTCCAAATGTGGAGCTCAAAAATACTTTTGGGGGGACAGATGTGGCTCGGGTGGTTGGGCATCCATCTCCCATATGAAAGGACCTGGGATGGATCCCTAGGACCTCCTGGTAAAAATAAAAATATAAAATAAAATAAATATTTTTGGAAAACATACAAATAAAAGTATATACACCAAAGCGGGGGGTATGAGAATCCTGTATTTTAAGCATGATTGTTCTGAAAAACCTACTTCTCTAAAAAGAAAAAACAAAACAAACAAACAAACCAAAAACTCCAAACATACCCCTGTATATTGACAGTAGTATTTTGGCTGATGGTATTATGAGTAATTTCAAATTTTTCAGAAATATTTTCTGTATTTTCCAAAGTTTCTAAAATGAACATTCACTGCTATAAGAAAAAAAATTCAATAAATTTTGTTTAAAAACTTGTGTAAGGGGAGTGGGCATAGTTCAGTGGTTGAGTGCCTGCTTCGCATGTACAAGGTCTCAGGTTCAATCCCCAGTACTTCCTAAAAACAAAACAAAACAAAACAAAACTCCTGCAAGCATCAGCAGCACTGCTTTTTATGTAAATATGAGACCTCCCAAAGGGACACTTTTGAAAGGGACAGTGTTTATAACTCTGTCTTATTGGTTTATTTGTCATATTGCAGCACGATTCCCATTTCACAATCCTGGGCCATTTGTGTGCTTGTCCTAATACTTCGTGTAGAAGAACACTCCTTGAGCACTGACCCTCTCCCCACCAGTTCCCAGCTTAGGACTGCCACTTCTAGCAGCTGACTCTCACAGGATGCATACTCTGTGCCAGGCACCATTCTAAGTGCTTTAGAAAGATTATAGGGAGGCGGCTGTGGCTCAATCAGTAGGGCTCCCGTTTGCCATATGGGAGGCCCCGGGTTCGGTCCCCGGGGCCTCCTGGTGAAGGCAAGCCTGCCCGCACGGCGTGGTTGGCTGACCCAGCGAGCACAAGCAGCAAGGGGGGGATAAATGAATAAATAAAAAAAATAAAAAAAAAAAAAAGAAAGATTATAGAGACTATGTCTTATAACCCTCATCACAACCTGTGAGGCATGTACTTTTATCCCCATTTGACAGATAATGAAACAGATTAAGGGACTTCCCACCCAATTTTTAAGTGGGAAGGCTAGGACTTGAGCCTGATTCAGAGAGTCCATGTTCTCAACCACATGACTATATCACCTTGCACAAATACCTGATGGGAGTAGACCCTCAATACATGTTAATTGAATGAACCAATGTTTGGCATGTGCATTTAAAGCAGTCTATAATATCGTGTAGATATACATCATTAACAGCAATTAGGAAAGCCAGGAACAGGTATCTTCTCAGTCAAGAAAAGCGAGAAAGCCAAGGCCACTCTAATCTATATTTTCACCTCTACTCACTCTCCTTCACCTTTGAAGTCAAGGGAGGTGACCTCATGGCTGGGAACGAAGTGCTTTCCCCCGGCCTGTGGTCAGTGTGCAACCATTACTCATGGCTCTCTCCTGGGGAAGCTGGCTTGGCTTGTGGCTTCTCAGTTATCAGCCAACTTCCTCCAAGGCACAAGTGCATGCTATTGCTCTCTGGGTTCCTGGTTTCCTCAGTTCCAGGGAGCCCAGAGTGGGTTGCTCCTTGGTGCAGTCATAGTTCTTCTTTTTTAAAAAACAATTTATTGAAGTATATCATTCATACATGTACATACGTAAACCATAAGTGTTCAGTAAACATCGTGAACTTACTAAACAAACATGCATAACATCATACAGGGCTCCCACACATCACCCCCCACAAACATCCTGCATTGTTGTGAAACATTTGTTAACAAATCATGAAAGAGCATCGTCAAAGTATTACTACTAACTATAGTCCGAATCTTCCTCCCCTATACATTTTCTTAAAGGATTTATTTATTTATTAATTTACCTTTATTCATTTTTACCCCCTCCCCCTGTTTTTGCTGTTTCTGTGTCCATTCACCGGGCAACTCTCTGTGTCCATTTCCTGCCCTTTCTTCTCATCCTTCTCCTCCTGTCTTCACTGGGATTCGATCCTTGGAAACTCCAAGGCATCCTACTGCTGTGCCACCTTAGTTCCTGGTTTTTCGGTGCGTCTTGTCTTGGCTTTCCCTTGTGTCACTCTCCTGTTAAGTCATCATCTTGCTGTGTGGCTCACGGGACCTGGTGGCACACCTGCACATGGGGCCTGGTGGCCCACGTGCCTTCTGTATTTTCCTTTTTTTAAATTTTTACCAAGAGTTCCTGGGGGTCGAACCCAGGTCCCTCCATGTGGGAGATGGATGCCCTACCACCCGAGCCACACCCGTCCCCCTGCTATATCTCTTAAGGTTGACCAAAGATACCTAGAGTTACAGTCATTTCCCATACAGGATGGTCATATAATAAATCAGTCTTAGTTTATCACCAGCGTTCCAAAAACCAGACCTAGGGAGAAAAACTAGGTCTGGGGACACATGCATGGTTTCTAATATAGCGAATGTTTAGCCTACCCCGATTATCACAAAATCAGGACAGCGAGAATATTTGCATCATAGTTCTTCTTGGTGCTGGCCAAGCTGGCATGCCTGGGTGCCCTGGGATTGCCAGAGAGAAACAGAAGCCCTGAGAAGTAAGTGCCCAGTCATGAGCACACCTGGCCCAGGGCATGCCAGGCCACATCCAGGTCTTCTTGTCCATCCGAACAGCAGAGTGGGCCAGTAGAGAGGTCAATCCAAGGATGGCCTTGTTTGGGGTAAAAAAAAGCACTCCTGGGCTTTGGAGCCACCCAAACAAGAGTTTGAATTGGGATGAAGACCTTTACTGTCTCTCAGCCTCAGTTTCTCTTTCTGTCAACTAGCGATGAGGATACCAACCTCATAAAATTGTTGGGAACATTAAGTGTGATAATGGACCTACAGTGTCTCTTGCTTCCCCTCCAATATTCACATCTGGAAAAATGATCAGCAAGTGAATTATCTCCTATTTATCCCTTGAAACAAACATGCTCATTTGTCTTGCTGTCTTCAGTAAAAGCCATTGATGAATGAAACAGGACATTTCCTGTCTTAGATTTCACACAGGGGAGTCAAGGGCACAGACCCTGTGTTGGTATCTTTTTATGGAGTTTGGAAAGTATTATTTTAAAGGCATGGGTTTTTAAATTAGACCAACCTGATTTTTTGCTGTGTGTCGTTAGCAAAGTCATTAAACCTCTCTGAGCCTGTTTTCTTATCTGAAAAATGGGAATAATAATGGTCCCTACTTCAATCGGTTTTGTGACAACTGAGTTATTCAATGCATGTAAACGAGCATTGGCCATGTAGAAAGTGTTCAGTAAATATTTCTTTGATAATTATTACAAATTTATCAAAAGGTCCATGGCATGTGTGTGTGTATAAAACATTAGTCCAAGCACCTATAATCACACCATTTGGGGATGACTTCTTGGCAATGAGCCCTTCTTTCTACCCCACCCCCAACTTTTCTCAGAACACAAGTGCCTTTCTGTGACTTGGTCTCTAATTCCTATTCTTTTCCAAACCACTTTGGTTGTTTATTTTAACTAGATATCACTTGTATGAAAATGCTAGGAAAGTGGGACTTTGAAGTCCTGCCAGGACTGTATCGGGTGGGCTCCGGGGGTGAGTCAAGACCTGCACCCTGTTATATTTTTTAACTTTTTAACCTGTTTATAACACGCATATAATGTACACACACAACTCACTGAATTTTCACAACCGCAACACAACCATGTATCCAGCCTTCAGCTCAGCAATCAGAACCTTCCCAGCACCCACGAGCCCTCCCACAGACTATCTCCCCTAAGGGTGACCACTTTCCTGATTTCTAGTACCATAGATTAGTTTTTCCCTGTGTGTGTGTTTTTTCCCTCTAAACTTTATAGATATCTGGCTCCTGTTTTTGAGTGGCTCAGAGACTGTTTCTCCTCAGAATCTAAACTGACTGTGATTAGGTTTCTACCTGTCATTGGTTACTAATTCTAGAGTTCAACAAACGTGTACTCAGCAGCAGCTATGTGCAAGGCACTGTGCTGATTAACTAAAGCAGGGAGGCAAAGGAAGTTCAGTGTCTTCAGTGTGGGTTTTTGTTTTTTTTTACAATGTTCCTCACGTGAGGAGTCTAGGAGTTATGACTTCCTGGAATGAGGTGCCAGTTTCCCACACTCTATTTTCTTCTCTGGCTTCCAGTCTGTGTCCTATGCCATTTGCTTCCTGGCTCCAGATCCCAGCAGTGACTGACCAGCTTATCCTATTTTCAATTCTAGAATTCTAGGAGAAAGAGTTTGATTGACCTGGCTCGGTCATCTCTTGTTTATGTTAGCTGTGGCTGGGGGGTTCAGGGACACATGGTGTCAAAAGGCTGCGCCCCCCCCCCGCAAAGGAGGAGCTCTGCTGAGATAAGGGGAGAGATGTGGCTTGGAGGTTCGCAGCAACGGTGTTGTTAGAAACAGGCTCCTTTCAGCTCTAATAGTCTATGGTTTCCTTTTCTTCTCAAACACGTATTCTTGACCCAACATCTAAAATGATTTATTATTAACCCTCTGCACCAAATTTGAACTAAAACTGTTAGATAACATGGATCATGGAGGATTGGGACTGATGCTCCCCACACTGCTGTTTGAGGGGTATTTCTGGCTCAGACACAGTGGCCTGTCATGCAGGAACGCAGCACTTTGCTCTGAGGATCAGCTGTGGTTTTATAGACACACATGCTCTGCAACCTCTCCCTCTGAGGGTGGGGAGTGCTCCATCACAGCACCGACCTGGCCCCTGAAAACTAATTTCCTGGATGCAGGGACCACCAACTGTTTATGATTATTATGATTATTATGATTGCAGAGCATTGGAATTCCTGCCTGGGCTCCAAAAGTCACCCATGTAGAGTGTTTGCAACAGGTTCTGAGTCCTGCACAACGTTGTGGGCAGAGTGAAGAGCACAATGCTGGGTGGATGGTCCAAGCTCTGCTTATGACATGTGCTGGGCCCGAGATGGAGCAGGATCTGGACTCCAGTTTCCTTTACGTGCATGATCCTGTTTAATCCTCAGGGAAAATCAAAGAGGGAGGCCCTATTACCTCTCCCCATTTTTATGGATGTGTAAATTGAAGGGAGAAAGGCTAAGGGTAGCACAAGGAAAGCACATTATCACTTATAAAGTGCTTTCCTCTTTACTATCTCATTTCATCCTCATGAACCCCCATTTTAGAGATGAGCTTACTGTGGCTCAATTCCCCAATTTTGGGCAGCCCATGAGTGGCAGAGCTAGGACACAGACTCAGAATTCCAACTCCAATCTGGTAAGGCAAATCTGCAAATAATTGTAATAAGAAGATATGGATGAGTGTCTTTAGATGATTCCAACGGAATTCTGTGATGTGTCAGAGCTCATATACAGATGGAGAAAACTGGGCAAGATTTGAAGGAGGAGGTGATACTAGAGCTAGTTCATGTAGGCTGGGCAGTAATTGGACAAGCATAATTTGGGGGAAGGGCACTCTAGCAGGAGGGGTGGATCCAAGCAAAAGCCTGGGGGGTATATTTGGGAAATAGTGGGCAGTAATGTGATGTATTGGCGAGACTGATGGGGCTTCTCCCATGGGCTTTGGTAATTGTCTTCTTGAGATGTGGCAGATGGGGCGGCGGCTCAGATGGGACAGTGGGTCAACAATTCACAGGTGGAGCTCTGTGACCTCAGAATCACCTGACAATGTTTCCTCAGCTTCACTGGGTGTAGGGTTAGGGACAGGGTGGTGGTGGTGGTTGGAAAGCTGCATTATTTATAAGAGCTGGGGAGATCCAACAACTTTCTAAAAGAAGGAACAATAAAACTTTTATAGGCCTTTACAGAGTCAGATGCCCCACCAATGTAGAGTCAGATTGTGTGTGTGCAGGGCAGGGAGGTAGGGAGCAAGCCAGCCAGGAGCTACACTGTGCATGACCTCCTCTGGCCCCACGCGCTGGTTACCCACCTCCAGAGGCATGGCCTACGGGAGGACAGCATCCCTTCTCTGAGCCTCAGTTTCCTCATCTACAAAATGAGAGATCATAATACTTGCCTCTCAGGGTTGCTGCAAGGATTGAACGGGATGTGTCAATGTATCTTGTGACATTATCTTCATTGCTACATTATAATTTATTAAATGTAAACCTTCTCACCGGTGCATATCTTTCCAACTAGAAAATAAAAGTCCTTAGGAGTAGGGGCCATGTCATCTACTTCTTTTTTTTATTTTTATTTTTTTATTGTGGGTAAAAATAAAATTTTTCACAATACATACCAATATTTGTAAATCATCTACTTCTTTTAATCTGACAGTACCTAACAAGCACAAGAAATTGTTTCAACAAACAAAAACGACAATTTTTAATAAGGTGTATTTGCCCATGGCATGAAGCCAATCCCCGGATGTAGTTTTTTGGGAAGCCTCACCTTCGTTCCTGAAATTGTAATGACCCAGATCTCAGTGAACTGAAAGCAGCACGGTGGGTTTCAGGGACCTCACACAATCCTTTGATACTCATGTAAGGAATCTGCCATGAGCCCCTATTGGTGCCTGGCCATGTGAGTCCTATTCCATTGGATTTAGATTATAGAAGAATAAGTAGCTTATTTTAGGATGAAGAACATGGATGTATTTAGGTAATGATAAATTAATGGACTAAATCAGTGAAAAATGAGGGTCTTGCTCTTCCTGCTGCTTCTTCAGCAGGAGAACAGAGTGTTCATTCCCCCTTGAGCCTCACTGGAGAGGGCAGCCAGCCTTCCTTTTCTTGAGCGCTGCACACATTGTCCTGGGGATGGGATGGAGGGGCTGGTAATGGATGGTGTTTTTTTGTGATTCCAGGAGCAAGAGGAAAAACATCTGGGTTTTTTTTTTTTTTGAAAGATCTAAGTCTACCTAGAGAAGGGCTTAGGGGCTTAGCACTTGAGACTGGGAGAGGATAGGAGATCTTCCTTCCTGAGGGTGGCAGGACCTGGCATGGGGTCCTGGATGACTGGGGACCATGGCCCAAGCATCACACCTTGGCAGAGCTTGGCATGGGGACCCTGGATATGTCCATGGAGCAGTCTACCTGTGAATGGCCCCCACAAGCTTGGACCGGACAGTAACCATTATGGACCACAACCAGAGGCCTTGCCCCCATTTCGTTATGGGTCATGAAAGCTCTTGGGGTCCTGGAACAATTCCAGAGAGGGCAAGGAAGCCAAAAAAAAAGAACATGGGACCTTACACTGAGCGTGGTTTGTGAGGTATTGGAGCCCAATTTGGTTTAATTCAGAAACATTTCCATTTGTAACATTTCTCTACAGCTCAAGACAGGCACAGAGATTTGTATCAGCTAAGATAACGATGGTGAATGTTGTGCAGAGAAATTGCTATAGAAAGTTTCTTCTCAGACCTGAACATCGGGGTATTGAGGGCAGGATGGAGAGGGCAGAGGTTGATAGGGAAGAACTCAGGGCTAATTTGTGTAATTTTTGGGAGATAAAATTTTCCAGAGAAGTTACTTTTGGGATGAATGCCTGGAAAATTTGAGTCTTTGATATATTTTAAAAATCCAGAGATGCTACAAAACCACAGGTAGTCTCTACACAGTTAGGAGGGAATTTGGATTTGAGCCTGTCATTTCACATTGTTTTATACTTCTGTGATTAGAGAGTATTTAGTTTTTGGAGAAGGAAAGGATATTGGAAAGTGAGGGCCTTATCTTGCTTACTCTGCATTTTGTTTCCCCTTGATTATCCTCAGAGTGCTTGGGCTGACCGAGTCCTTCTGTGTCAATGAAGTTTCCTGCCTTGACTCCTTATTGGAGTCTCACAACCTGCTGTTATCACTCGAATTTTGTACTGTTGCCTGTTTAGGGACAATTTTTAGTGCCCCAGAAACCAAAGGACTACAAAAGAGAAAACTGTGAAGGTGTGACTAAGGAGGGGTCTCTTCACCTGAGATTTTGATATGGAAGGATTGTGTTACAGCTTCAGAATCCCAAATCAAGGTGAATTCAAGACTTGGGAGTTGTACGTCTTTGAGGTAAGTCTGATGCAAGCTCTACCTGTGGGAGGGGTTGGGCTGAAGGGTCGGAAGCAGGGCTGGGTAGGGAGATGATGTGCTAAGGCACTCAGTGGCTGGTCCCTCCCCCCGAGGAGAGCACTGCTTTAACGGGCCAGTTGGGCTAACCATGCACCCCAGAGAATACTGAGGATCAGTGGAATTCACCTGCTTGCCTGTCTGCTTCTTAAAAAACGTCTCACTGTCTAGAATCGGGGCTCGGACTCAATCTACCTGACCCTCCATCCCAAAGTGGAAGCACAGAAAAACCACAAGAGTCCACCTGGCCGCAGACTGGTAATAAATATAAAAAACAGCGTTGCTAGAGGATCAGAGGTTGAAATAAATAAACATTTCAACTCACGGTTTAGTTTATGTCTCCTTGCCTCTCATTCTGGGGAAAGAGGTCGAGCAGCACAACCAGCAGGAGCTCTCTCCCAAGTTGCAACCGATCTGATCTCTGCTCACTCCTCTCCCCATTTTACAGGGCTGGGGCCTCTTGAACTCCCTCCTCTGCACACTGAATTCTGTTCTGGGCTCCTGGATCAAGGTTCGCATTAGCAGGAATTTCAGGGGCTTGAACCTGCAAATCTACAGACACTTATTGAGTCAGCCTGCTCCTGGTCCTTCTTGGGACTGGCTGTACCCTTCAGCTGGTCCTGGCCCTGAGCTCCAGAAATGGGCTTCTGGTTTGCTTAACTCTTCCACCTTGATCCCCTAATCCTCTGACACCGTTTTTGCAACCCTTCTCCCCAGTTATCTCTTTGTCTGAAGTCTTGCCCTTGAATTTCAGCACCTGTCCTTTGATGATGACCTGCCCTCCCTCCAATCCAGACTCTTCAGACGGCATCTACCTGAATGTAGTGCTCTGACTAGCCACAGGGATGTCCATTGGTTACCCCTAGACCTCCCTTAGGCCAGCCCACCTACCTGGATTTCTAGGATTGCCATTCCATTCTCAACAACCTGCCCCACCCTTGGAAGTTACAAACTTCCAAGGAGCACTTCAGCAGAAAGACCAGGAAGAAAATCAATTTTATTTATTAAAGAGGTCATAATATCTGTTCCAGTGCTGGAACAGTGCCTAATGTAGTAGGTGCTCAATAAATATTTAGTGACTGAAAGGTTGAATGAACAATATATCTTACCTTCAGGAAGTGCTTTATGGTTATAAAGTACTTTTACAGACCTTATCCAATTTAATTCTCACCTCTGTGTGGTATATAGAGCTAGTATTATTAATTCTATTTTAGAGAAGAATAAAAATATACTCAGAGATGAAAAGCATTGCCCAAAGGCACACAGCCTCAAATCTGAAGATTTTCCCCCACACTCTACTCATACCACATGATCACATTGTGAGTGCAATTCCCTGGATTTTGTCTGTGCTCATTGGCTGAGAGGAGGGTGTCTTGAAGTGTGGGTGAAATGACTCTTGGGAGGCTGGGCCAACCCTCTTTTATGGTTTACTGGGGTAGTTGTACTGTGAAGCCAGTAATGCTGAAGCTTGAAAGTCTCTCATTTACAGGGCTCTTCTGAAGCAATTTCTGACTTTTTTGCAAAGTGAAAGCCATCTATCTGTGACTTCATTTAACAAAACTAAACAAGTCAGAAGATCATAATCTGTTGTTTAGCATCATTAATAGTCACTTATGACAACACAGCTGTTAAGGGTGAGGACAAAGGGCTGCAAGCATTCTGTAAAAAATTCTTAAATTCTCAGAACACTCAGGTATAGCAGCTCATTTCCTTAATGTCAGAGAAGAAATTTCCCTTCCATGGTACCCGAAGTTGTTGATGTTTTCTGTGTTTCGCAACAGTTATATTTTGCTCTTCAGGTTTGTCTTGTAGATGGAATATTTTAAGTATAAATGCTAAGTTGTTTTGGTTTTCTTTTTTTTTGCTAAAGAAATTGATTTTTTCTTTAGCTCAAGAACTGAGAAAAATTTTTAAAAATTTAGATTATAAAATTGATTATATCAATATAAAATTTTCTGATATCAAGAATCAAATTGTAACAAAAAAAATTCTTCATGTCCTGCCAAAAGTAGTAATTCATTTAAGAAAATATAAATTTTGACAGTAAGTAATAAATAGGGTCTTAGGCTGCTGATAACCCCTCTCTAGGGACAGGCTTATTTGGGTGGGTGGAGGCCTCCCCTGGAGCAGCAGGGGCAGGGGACCCCCATGAGCCCAGGCTTCTCCTGCAGGCTCTTGACCACCCAGGTCTGCCAATGGCCCATGCAACTCAGCCTCTGTCTAACGAGCCAAAACAACACAGAAGAAATAGTCTGTGTTTATTTAAAATAAATATTTGCTCCCCCTGGCTCCTCCACCGTTCTTCAGTTTCAGAAGACCCTTTGGGTCTAGATCAGCCCAGCTGAAGTTATTTTTCTTAACCTCAGTAAGGAGGATTTTCCACTTTTCCAATAAGAAAATAATTCTTGGGCCAAAGTTACTGTGAAAATGTTTAGGCTCCAGAAAGGCATACAGACTCTAGGGGTAGCAGAATCTCTGCAAACCAACTTGCAGCCCAACTTTGGAGATTGTCATTGAGTCATTTATGAAAGAATCTCTCTTGCTTTTTCTTTGCATACACAGTATCAAATTCCTAACCTCCACAATTCATAACTTCCCCATAGGATGTCATGGAGAGATTTATGGGTATGTGTGTGCTGGAATGCACAGTTATCTGAACAGGTGGGGTGGAGGGCAGGAGTGAATGCTGGGCTTAGAGCCTGGAGACCTGGCTCTAGTCTCAGTTCTCTTGCTGATTGATCGTGGGAGATTCATTTGCTCTTCCTTGGCCTCAGTTTCCCAATTATAAAAAGAGGGTGATGAATTGGATGATCTTCTTTTCATGTTTAAGGATTTATGTAAGTTACCCTGGAAGGAGGTGGGGTGAGATGAGGAGAAGGGTAGTGAGAATGGAGTTTATTCAAGGCTTTACATGGAATGAGTGGTGAAGAAGGCCATTCTCTGTGTATTCTTGGGGTAAAATGGGGCCTTATTTTTAAAGCATATGTTCTTATTAGTAAACTGTGTCATGCCAGGCCAATGGACAGCAGGGGATATTTGGAGGGATTGTGGTCATTCAAGTGGGGTTGGCAAGAAACTGGCTCAGGAGGACAGTAGCTAGAGCTATCAATTAGGGCAGATCAGAGAAGCCAGTTGGAAGCCAGTTCAATAGTTAGGTACCAGAAGACAGTCAGAAGGCCAGGGTAAACACCAGAAAGCACAAGCAGCAGCTGCTAAAAGAGCTTGCAACTGAGGTCCCTCCTGCCCCAGCTAGGGAGCCTCTTACAGGCTTTCTGCTGAGCCACGTGCTAATGAGGAGGACCCAGACCTGGCCAACCCACCACTTGCAAGCCCAGGAAGGGTCCTGAGGGAGATAAGTGAGTGTGGCTTGAATGGGGAGTGTGGGATTAAATCCAGAGCAAGCCCTGGCTGGAGTGTGTTAAGAAGAAATTTATGAACATGGAAAGAAACTCTGCAAACCACAAAGAAACACATCATTGCAAGTTCATCGTGGATCCTGTCAGGATCATCAGCTTCAGTGGGGAGGGATGGATGGGGGAGCTCAAGGAAGGATTTGACTTTGACAAGAATTGAGTAGGTATCCAAATACATATGTTGCTTATCCTGATTGGGAACTTGAGCATTTTCACATCTTTAGAGAGTTAAAACATGATTTTTGGACTTGGTTATGGTTGTTAGTTATTTTCCTAATGACAAAAAGCTTCTGGCATTGAAAGGGACTGAAAACTGAATCATTATGTTCAGCATATTTAATTTCCTTCTTACCCATTCTGGGATTTTGTATCAATTGTTATTGAAGAGCTTCAAACTGGGTGAAGAATGGTATGACTTTGGCAGAACAGGATCCAATTAGAGGCTCATGTTTCACTGGAGTCTTTTATGGCATTGATTGTCTTGTAGAGATAAGAAGCCCAGCAAACCTGGGGATGATGACTTTTGTCTATAGAAGAAGAGTAACAGGGAGTTTAGGGGAATAGTGGAAAGGAAAAAATGATAATGATGCAACTGTATTTTAGTGGTGAAACAAATATGTCTCAGAAATTGTTAACTATTGATTCCTTAGAGTCCCCATGCCTACATTGTAGATCAAGTTCTTCACTTAGTGGATAGTTATTTGACCTCTATGTGGCCAATGTTCTCCTCTAGGAAATGGGAACAGTCATCTTCCATGCCTAGGTATGCTGTTGCCTATTCACAGATACTCCTAGATGAATAAAGACCAGTAGGTTCTTCTTGTTATCAACTAGCCAATGGGTTCTTCTTGTTGCCTCCTTGCTCTCCCTGTTCACTGAGAAGGGACATACATTGCATAGAATGCTTAGAAGCAGACTTTTGAATTTTAATAAAATCACAAGGGAGCAGATGTGGCTCAAGTGGTTGAGCACCTGCTTCCCACATGGGAGGTCCCAAGTTCAGTTCCTGTGCCTCCCCCAAAATAAAAACAAACAACAAGCAAACAAACAAGAAAACCAACTCAGGGGAGCTGATATGGCTCAGTAGTTGAGAGCTGGCTTCCCTCATCGGAGGTCCTGTGTTCAATCCCTGGCCTTCCCCACCCCCCCAAAAAAAAACAACAACCAGACAGAGCAGAAGCAATTGTTTGAGACAAAAGGCTTTGAGTTTCAAAAAAAATATAGACTTTTGAGTTCTAAAAACCTAGCTCTGAGGAAGCTCAGGGTATAGGGAACAGATGATAAGTCAGACCTAGATAAAGGAGGAAAGAGAGTTGGAGAGGAAGTACGAGAGCTTAAAAGGAACATGTCCGTGAGAACAGCCTTTTAATCTCCTCCCCTCTCCAGGCCGAATCCCCAGAGAGGGACAAAGAATGCCCTCAAAAATTTAGGGAAACTTGTATTGGGGGGTTGTGTTTTGTTCACTCAGGAAAATGACCAGACTCTGATCTCTTTGTGGTCATCTGATTTCTTTGTGTATCTCCCGACACTCAGTGTGATATCAGGGTGCAGTAGAGCTATTTCCCCTGTGCCTGAGAGGGACCCAACGATAGCTGACAGAGCCAGACTAGAGGGACCCTGGCATCTGAAGAGAGAGAGAGAGAGAGAGCACTGCATGGACTGAGGACCCCATGACAGGGGGAAGGACGATTGACCCACTTATCATTTGCTTGGCTGAGGAAAGAGTACAAATGGAGGCCCACATGTGGTATGTCTCATATTTCAAACTTATAAATCAAGCTAACAGATTGTTGAAATATGTTTTATACTTCTACCTTGACAAATGTACCTTTGTAACAACAAAAAAAATGGACATGACCACCAACAAAAATTACTTGTACACAAATGTTCACAGTAGATTTATTTGCATGATCCAAAACTGGAAACAACCCAAAAGTTTATCAACAGGTGAATGAATAAACAAAATAAACAAACAACTGATATATCCATATAATATAATGCTACTCTGCAATAAAAAGAATGCAACAACATGGATGTATCTCAAAGTAATTTGGCTGAGTGAGAGAAGCCAGAGAAAAGAATACATGCTGCATGCTTCCATGAATATAAATTCTAGAAAATGCAACCTAATTTATAGATAGAAATAGATTAATGGTTGCCTAGGAATGGGGTAGGGTGGGAAGAGGCAGAGGCAGGAATTACCAAAGGGTATGAGGATGCTTTTGGGGGTGATGGATATGTCAATTATCTTTATTATGTTGATGGTTTCATGGGTATATACTTATGTTAAAAAGTGATTAAATTGGGGGAGTGGATGTGCCTCAATCTGTTGGGTGCTCGCCTCCTACACGGGAGGTCCTGGGTTCGGTTCCCAGTGCCTCCTAAAAGATAACGAGCAGACAGCAAGGGCAAACAATGAAGGGGGGGAGGGATAAATAAATAAATCTTTTTAAAAAGTGATTAAATTGTACACTTTAAATACCTACAATTTATTTTATGTAAAGTATATTTCTATAAAGCTGTGAAAGAGGATAAAGACATGTTTTTATATGACTGAATATTTATATGATTAAATATTTAAAATATTAAATATTTATTAAAAATAAAAGAGAAATTATAAATTAATATCAACTTTTAAAATCAAAATTGCTTATATAAAAATTATTTCTTTAATCTTTTGAGAATGTAATGAAATCTTTAAAAAGTATTTTTTCTAACTTCATTCTCCTGTATGTAGATATCTAGTTTTCCCAACATCATTTGTTGAAGAGACCATTCTTTCCCCAATTAATGTACCTGGCACCCTTGTAGAAAACCAACAGGCCATAGATGTGTGGTTCTATTTCTGAATTTTCAATTCTGTTCCATTGGTTTATTTGTCTGTCTTTATGCCAGTACTATTTTAATTATTGTTGCTTTGTAGTACAATTTAAAATTGGGAAGTGTGAGTCCTCCAAAACTATTCTGTTTTCAAGAATAGACATTGTTTTGGCTGTTCGGGGTCTGTTGTGGTTCCACATGAATTTCAGGATCAGTTTTTCCATTTCTGGGGGAAAAAAAAAAAGGCTGCTGGAATTTTGATAGGGATTACACTGAATTTGTAGATTGCTTTGGGCAAGATTGACATATTAACAATGTTAACTCTTCCAAACCATAAACTTGGGATGTCTTGCCATTTATTTAGGGTCTTCTTGAATTTATTTCAGCAGTGTTTTATACTTAAATTTATTCCTAGATATTTTATTATTTTAGTTATTTTGTAAATGGAATTGTTTTAATTTCCTTTTCAAATTGTTCATTGCTAATGTGTAGAAGCACACCTAATTCATGTGTCTTGATCTAGTAGCTTGCCACTTTGCCTAACTCATTTATTAACTCAATAGTTTTCTTGTGGATCCCTTGAATTTTCTTGATATAAGATCATGTCATCTGAAAATAGAGATATTTTAACTTTTTCCTTTTCAATTTGATACCTTTCTTTCTTTTTCTTGGCTAAATGCTCTGCTAAGAACTTTTAGTTCAATATTGAATAGTACTTGTGATAGAAGGTATCCTGTCTCATTCTGGGTCTTAGGGAGAAAACTTTGTCTTTCATTAATAAGTATGATATTACCTGTGGGTTTTTCATAAATGGCCTTTATCATGTTCTAATTTTATTTTTTTTAGTGTTTTTCAAGAAAGGGTGCTAGATTTTGCAAATGCTTTTTCTATGTCTATGTACATAATCATGTGGGTTTCTTTCCTTCATTCTATTTATGCAGTGTATTACATTGATTGATTTTCATATGTTGAACCACTGTTGCATTCTTGGGATAAATCCTACTTGGTTATGGTTATAATCTTTTTAATATTCTGTTAGATTAACTTTGTTAGTATTTTGCTAAGGATTTTTGCATTAAATGTTCATAAGGGAAATTGGTTTGCAATTTTCTTTTCTTGGAATATCTTTACCTGGCTTTGGTATCTGAGTAATGCTGGACTCACAAAATGAATTAGATAGTATTCCCTCCTTTTGAATTCTTTGGAAGATTTTGAGAAGGATTGGTGTTAAATTTCACTTAAATGTTTGGTAGAATGCACCAGTGACGCCATCTGGTCCTGGACTTTTCTTTGGTGGAAGGTTTTTGATTATTGATTTAATCTCTGTACTTGTTATAGTTTGCTGGACTTTTCTATTTCTTCTTGAGTCAATGTGGGTAATTGTTGTGTTTCTAAGAATTTTTCCCTTTCTTCTAGATTATTAGTTTTTTTTGGTGTATTATTATTCATAATAATATCATAATAATATCTTATAATCTTTTTTATTTCTGTAAGGTCAGGAATGATATTGTCATTTTTCCTTTCTGATTTTAGTGATTTGAGTCTTTTCTCTTTTTTTTCTTTGTAGGTCTCGCTAAAAATCTATCAATTTCATTGATTTTTTCGAAGAAATAAATTTATTCTGTAGGTTCTGTCAATTGTTTTTCTATTCTTTACTATATTATTTTCTCATCTGAATTATTTTCTTTCTTTTGCTAATGTTGGGTTTACCTTGCTCCTTTTTTTCTAGTTTCTTTAGGTACAAAGTTAGATTTTGATTTGTGATCTTTCTTCTTTTGTTAACATAGGCATTTATGGCTTTAAATTTCCCTCTGAGTGCTGCCTTCACTGCAGTTAGACCCCTCCAGCTTCTCTGCAGTTAGACACTTACCTCACACTATATACAAAAAACCAACTCAAAATAGACCAAGGACCTAAATATAAGAACTGGAACCATAAAACACTTGGAAAATAACATAGAGGCAAATCTTCATGACCTGGGATTTGGCAATGGATTCTTATATATGACACCAAAAGCATGAGCAACAAAAGGAGCAATAGATAAATTGGATTTCATCAAAATTAAAACTTTTGTCCATCAAAGGAAATAATCAAGAAAGTGAAAAGACAACCTGCAGACTGGGAAAAAATATTTCAAACCATATATCAGATAGGGGCTTAATATCCAGAATATATAAAGAACTTCTACCACTCAACAACAAGAAGACAAATAATCCAATTAAAAAATGTGCCAAGGACTTGAATAGACATTTCTCCAAAGAAGATATACAGATGGCTAATAGACATATGAAAAGATACTCAACATCATTAGCCATTAGGGAAATACAAATCAAAACCACAATGAGATACCACTTCACATCCACAAGGATGGCTATTATTTAAAAAGAAAAAGAAAAAGAAAATAACAAGAGTTGGACAGGATGTGGAAAGACTGGAACTCTATTGTTGGTGAGAATATAAAATGGTGCAGCTACTGTGGAAAGCAATATGGCAGGTCTTCAGAAAGTTAAAAATAGAATTACCATATGATCCAGCAATTCCACTCCTAGATATATATCCAAAGAGAGTGAAAACAGGGTCTCAGACAGATACTTGTACACCAATGTTTATAGCAGCATAATTCACAGGTGCCAAAATGTGGAAACAATCTAAGTATTCATAAAAAAATGAATGGATTAACAAACTGAGGTATATACACCCAATGGAATATTATTTGGCCATAAGAAAGACATTCTGAGAGATGCTGCAACTTGGAAGAACCTTGAAAACATTATGTTCAGTGAAATAAGCAAGGCACACATGGACAAAAATTGTATGATATTGGGGAGCAGATGTAGCTCAAGTGGTTAAGTGTCTGCTTCCCAGGCACGAGGTCCCGGGTTTGATCCCTGGTACCTTCTAAAAACAAAACAAAAGAACAAACCAATGAAAAACCAACTTGGGGGAGCCGGTGTAGCTCAGTGGTCGAGTGCTGGTTTCTCACATACAAGGTCCTGGGTTCAATCCCCCGCCACGTACCTCAAAAAAAAATTTTTTTTTGAAAGTATGGTATTTACAAGAGAGTGCTAGAAATAGCAAGTTCACAGAGATAGAAAGCAGATAGAGGCAACTGGGGGAAGGGAGAAAGAGAAGGGGAGTGTTTGTCAAAAAAATAAACAAAAAAATTTTTTAAAATTAAAAATAAAACTATTTACAATTTTAGCTTTCAACATCTGCCTGTCGTCACCATAAAGAATTAGTATCATGCTTCCTGTAGGTTTGTATAGGCCTGGTTATATTCAAATACAAAGTATTATGATGTGTTTAATGTTGGAAAATATTCCCTTGCCATCACATATAACTCCTGTGAATACTGCGTTAATACTTGAGCACATCCAGAGCCACAGATTGGAACATAGAAACAAGATACAGACACTCAGCATACTCGGGAAGGATGCTTCTTCTTGCATGAATCTATTGCATTCATACCATCTCAAAGGAAGAATTTGACAAATTAATCAATTTTCCTTTATTCTTATCTGAGTGTGTCCGCTGCTCAAATCATGCTAACATTCCAAAGGGAGGAGTCCATCTCCAACGCTGGCAGCAGCACAACCCACAGATTTTCATGTCATTTGGACAGTTTCTTTTTGACTCAGACATAGGGCAAGTGCTGTGGAGGCGGTGACATGTTTCCCTGGGGCCTGGACAATGTTAGTCACAAAAATGGATGTTAAGTTTACGGATTGTGCTGAGTGATTGAGAGCTCTCAGTTCTTCAATACATTCATTTATTTTGTGTTTCTGAGATGTGAGACCTATTAAAGTATGGGGCTCAGAAAAGGGGCTCCTCTTACCCAGGTCTAAGAGTGGTACCACAGGATGATGGACATCTTAGTAGATGCCAGCGTAAGTGGACACTCAGAACAGAAAAGAAGTTGAACACAGATAAAGTTCCATTTTTTGAACACTCCTCTATGAAGCCTTTCCTGATCTCTCTCCTCTCCCTCTTGACAAAATTAATCACCATTCTTTGAACCACTCCGATACATAATTATTATTATTATAAGTATCACTCTGTAATACATAATTTTAAAAATAGATGAACATTTCTCTCCCTGGCTAGGCTGAGATCCCGAGAGTGAAGATGGTATATTAATTGCCCCCATGTTTCTAGCATGTAGCACAGCGACTGATGCGTTGCAGACATGTGAGCTGAAGTGGACTCAGTGTTAAGAGCCTGCACTTTGAAACCAGACACTTCTGGATTTGAATCTTTGTCTCAGCACTTCCCTGTTGGGTGACTTTGGGAAGTTTCTTAACCTCTAAGCCTCAGTTTACCAATCTGAAAATGGGATAGCAACATTCCTACTTCATATATTTGTTCTGAGGCTTATGTATGATAGTATTTTTTAAATGTTTAGCACAATTTTAGGTGTTGTAGTTATTCCACTATTATTCACTCAATACATATCCAAACCAAACCATCCCCTTGCCTTGCCTCACAGCAGTGTGTGCTCTGGGCACTTGCAAGGGTATAAAGTCTGTGTAGACAGGAGGCATTATTATTAGGTCAATTTCTAAACTTAAAAGGGACATTGTGTGTAGGGAAGGTCCACAGGTCATTGAGGCAACTGGGAAGGAGAAAGGATTAAGGAATCCTTCTAGGCTAAAAGAGTCCTGGAACAAATGAAGTGGAGATCTTCAGTCCTCACTCTCCTCCTGAAGGGTGACGCTCTCTGGCAAATATTTCCTGTCCCCGATGGAGTGGTGGTGATGGCCCCTTCCTGAAGCAGCTCCCATCAAAAGCTGAGGAGCTGGAGTGGATGTGTAACCCGAGACCTTACTCTAACGGGGCCTGAAATCTCAGCTAGATAGCACCGCATTCCTGAGAAGCAGATTTGGATGGGTTCTGCTCAGCATTAGGGAGGCTGTGTCCTGCCTGTCAGGTACGGGGTACACCCCTCCTTGTCAACCTGGAAAAACAAGGGGTTGGCACGTTCCTATCTGTCAGCCAACTTTTGTGAACCTCTGCCCTGGCCCTGAGAAGCCTTAGCTTCTTATTGTCCCCTTGACCATAGTATTTGCTATTTGGGGTCCTGGTAGACAGGATCTGAGGCCTCTATTCTGGCCCATCAATGGAGCAGCCATTCAACAAGCATTTAGAAGCCTTTGTTTAGTCTCCAGGCACCTGCCTGGTATGCAGGGAACAGGAAAAGTGTAAGAAGACCCTTCGCCCTCAGGCAGCTTGCACTCTAGTTGGGGAAAGATATTGGATGCTACTAAGTTGTTAAATGTAATGTGTGTGTGCTAAGTGTCCAATTAAGGCTTTGAAGGGAAAAGGGGGCTTGATTGGGATGTTCAATGAGGGAGTCTCAGAACAAGTAAAGTTTTTTTCCATGTCAGGACAAGTCCTACCTCTCAGTTGCCTATTTATCTGCAATGCCCACACAACCAGCCTAGGTCCCACCATCCAATTGCCAGGAATGAGGTGGGAGGTGGAGTTCAGACTCTTGCCCACACTGTTGTGAGAGGGTATGTAGAGCAGTCTGGGATGGGGCTTGAAAATCACTTCTTATGAATATCCCAGGCTTGGGGCAACCTTTAGTAAAGGTGAACACCATGGAACAGCTTCCACCAGCTCAAAGGTGGGATGGGAGAAAACAGAGCTCCTGCTGGAGTAGAGAGTCTCAGAGTACGGCCTTCCATCCAAATGTCTCCAGAAGCCACAGAGCTAAGGGGGCAGGGGACCCAGGCAGGCCAAAGGTCCAGTTGACCTGAGGCAATTGGTTTCATGACACAAAGTGTACAGACCACAGTTGGGCTTAGAGTAGCATGTCCATCTCGGATACTCTAGGATCTCAGGTCAGGCGACAAAGTATTCCATTTGCAAAGCATTGCAGATGGGAGGGGGATGTCTCTTATGCATGCTCTGGACTAGTCCCTGAGGGACTTCTAGCAAGTTTCTTATTTGAAGAGCCTGTTAAGCTCCAGGAGTAAGGGTAAGCTTTGAGGATTCTAAAGAGCAATTATTACTCTTTACTGAGAGGTACATGCCTATCATCATTATTATCACATCGTCTTCATTGTTGTCATCACCATTTATTCTATAAAAGCAGTAATTAAGCACCCACTATATGTCAGGCACAGTGCTATGTGCTAATCCCCATAACAACATTGCAAGCTAGATGTTATTTTTCCCATTTTACAATGGGAAATTCAGAATAGTTAAATAACCTGTTGAAAATCACACTGCATTAAAGTGGCAGAACTGTGATTCAAACCTAGGTCTGTCTGACTCTAAAGTCCATGCTGTGGGAAGCGGCTGTGGCTCAATCAGTGGGGCTCCCGTTTGCCATATGGGGGGCCCCGGGTTCGGTTCCCGGGGCCTCCTGGTGGGGGCGGGCCTGCCCGCATGGCACGGTTGGCTGACCCAGCGAGCACAAGCAGCAAGGGGGGGATAAATGAATGAATAAATAAAATCTTAAAAAAAAAAAAAAATTAAGTCCATGCTGTACTTCAGCAATTGTTTCCACAACAGCTGCTGAGATGTAGTGGCTTTGGCACCAAGTGAGCTTCATCTGAGTGTAGCTGCCAGATATGTGGGACTAGCTAAGATTCTAGGTTGCAAGCAATAGAAACTAGCTAGCTTAAAGGAGTTTATTGGAAAGACATAGGGTAAGTAAAATACTGACAGTTTAAGACTGAGGAACCAGTTAGGAACCTGTCCCTGCCAAGACTCACACAATGGGAAATTCCTCTAGGACGGTGTTTGGATCTTAGGGAACCAAAACAGAATGACAAACATCTACTGCAGACTCCTAGGAATGGCAGGGGACCCAGAATGGTGGGATTAGAGTCACAACAATGACAATTCATGGTCAAATGTAGCTAAAAACATCAGCTATTGGTACCTGAGCCTTGATACCCTCAAGGCTGAGCCGGGAAAAACAAACAAATCACCTGTGCAGGTTTGAGCAACCAGGTGATATAGTCCCTTCCATTTGCCCCTCTTCACACAACAACCAAACTTAAGTAGACAAACTGTAGTAATTACTCCCACTATGATGCTACTCTCAAGATCCACTCAATCTGCCCAACACTCCCATGTTAATAAACTTTATCACCTCTAACTGGGGTATGGTAGCCATCTTCTAAGATGGCTCCCAATGAGCCTCACCTCCTGGCAAGTGGATGTGACAATATATGACAATATATGATTTCCAGAGCCAATTCATGGACCCTAGTGACCTCACAGAAGCATAGCAACTTCCTCCTTGGCCTCTTGGATAGGTAACTGTGGGGGAAGCCAGCCGCCATGTTGTAAGGACACTCAGGCAGCCTCATGGAGAGGTTCATGTAGAGAGGAACCAACTTGTTGGCCATATGAGCGAGCCATAGAGTTTTTGAGTAATTGCTACAGAATAATAACTGGAGGTGAGAAAGAAAGAAATATGAGGAAGCGGCTGTGGCTCAATTGGTTGGGCTCCCGTTTACCATATAGGAGGTCCTGGGTTCAATTCCTAGGGCCTCCTGGTGAAGGCAAGCTGGCCCGCACGGCCAGCAAATGAGCTGATGCAGCAAGATGACACAACAAAGGGAGACAAGCAGACAGAAAACACACAGCAAATGGACACAGCAAGCACAAACAGCAAGGGGGAAATAAATAAAGATAAATCTTAAAAAAAAAAAAAAAAAAAAGAAAAATATATGAAAGCAATGATTACTAGAGCAGTGTCTGGCCTGGCACACAGTCTTTTCCAGGGCTAAAAGGGACCTTCTTGTAGTTGTAGACATTTCCTTAGTAATATCTCTCTGACAGAGTGCCCATACTTCCTGCAAACATGGAACTCTCTTAACTATTCTTCATGTATAGTTGTTATTTGCAAGAGATACTGACCTCCTTGACCTCCTGGAACAAGGCCAACAGGCAACAGGGAGACCAAGGGTAAGGAAGTTCAGGAACAGGGTCTCTTCTGTGGGAAGTATCCCTTTTTGCCCTCTAAGCTTGTCTTCAAGGCTAGATCTAACATAGATCTTTAAGTATTGTGTTTTCCCTTTGTATAAACCAGAGGTCAGAAAACTAGGGTCCATGAAATGGCTGCTTATTCTTATAAATAAAGTTTTTTTAGAACTCAGCCTTACCCATTTGTCTACATATTGTCTATGGCTGGTTTTGTGTGTATCTGTGTGTGTGTGTGTGTGTGCGTGCACTACAATAGCAGAGTTGGGTAATTGCAACAGATACTGTATGTGGCCTGCAAAGCCAAAAATATTTACTATCAGGCCTTTTAAGACAATTTTGCTGACTCCTGGTATAAAAGTTCAAAACATTGCTGACTAGTGCAGCTGGGAGCCAGAGAGCATCAGTTGTCTACTTTCCGTCTCTAGCTTTACAGAGCAAAGAGAAACACTGCAGCTTCTGTCTTCCCTCTTTCAAAATGAAGGACTTGCCAAGGGGAGAGAGTAGAAAGGTCACAAGAAGTGTCGCCAGCTCCTAACACATGGGCCAATAGAATGTTTATCCTCTTGTATTACCTATTGCTGTGTAACAAATTATGCTGGAACTTGATGATTTAAAAGTAAATTTCTTCAATCTGATTAAAGACATATATGAAAAATCCATAGCCCACATCGTGCTCAATGAGGAAATGTTGAAAGCTTTCTGTCTAAGATCAGTAACAAGACAAGGATGCCCACTGTCACCATTGTTATTCAATATTGTATTCGAAGTTCTAGCTAGGGCAATTAGATAAGAAAAAAAAATTGAGGCATCCAAATAGGAAAAGAGGAAGTAAAACTCTCACTGTTTGTGGATGACATGATCCTGTACTTAGAAAATTCTGAAGTATCCACAACAAAGCTACTTGAGCTAATAAATGAGTTCAGCAAAGTGGCAGGATACAAGATCAACACGCAAAAATCAGTAATGTTTTTGTACACTAGTACTGAACAATCTGAGGAGGAAATCAGGGGGAAAATTCCATTTACAACAGCAAAAAAAGACTCAAATACCTAGGAATTAATTTAACCAAAGAAGTACCAGACCTATATGAAGAAAACTACAAAACAATGCTAAAAGAATTTTTAAAAGAGCTAAACAAATGGAAAGACATTCCATGTTAAAATGGATTGGAAGAATAAATATCGTCAAGATGTCAATCTTACCCAATCTGATTTATAGATTCAATGCAATGCCAGTCAAAATCCCAACAGCTTACTTTACAGAATTAGAAAAGGCAATTACCAAATTCATTTGCAAGGGAAAGTGCACCCAATAGCCAAAAGCATTCTAAAAAAGAAGAGCGACATGGGAGGAATTTCACTGCCTGACCTTGAAACATATTACAAAGCTACAATGGTCAAAACAGCATGGAACTGGCATAAAGATAGACACATTGATCAGTGGAATAGAATTGAGAATCCAGAAATAAACTTACCTCACCTATACAGTCAACTGTTTTTTGACAAACCTACCAAATTAATGTTAACGGGACAAAACCATCTCTTCAACAAATGGTGCTGGGAGAAGTGGATATCTATAACCAAAAAACTGAAAGAGGACCCTATCTCACTCCCTATACAAGAATCAACTCAAAATGGGTCAAAGACCTAAATATAAAAGCCAGGACCATAAAGCTAGTAGAAGAAAATGTAGGGAAATATCTTCAAGACTTTGTAGTAGGTAGTGGTTTCTTGGACCTTACACCCAAAGCACGAGCAACAAAAGAAAAAATAGATAAATAGATAAATGGGACCTCCTCAAAATTAAATCCTTTTGTACCTCACAGGACTTTGTCAAAAGGGTGAAAAGGCAGCCAACACAATGGGAGAAAATATTTGAATATTAATATCCAGAATATATAAAGAGATGTTACAACTCAACAAGAAAAAGACAAATGGCCCAATTAAAAAATTGGCAAAAGACTTGAATAATAGATATTTGTCCAAAAAAAGAAATACAAATGGCAAACAACAACAACAACAACAAAAAACAGATGAAGAAATGCTCAACATTACTAATGATTAGGGAAATGCAAAAAAAACAAACAAACAAAAAAAAACTACAATGAGATATCCTTTCATACCTATCAGAATGGCTACTATTAAAAAGACAGAGAACTACGGATGTTGGAGAGGATGTGGAGAGATAGGAACACTTCTTCACTGTTGGTGGGAATGCAGAATGGTACAGCCACTGTGGTAGACTGTTTGGCAGTTCTTCTAAAAAAGTTGAATATAGACTTGCCACATGACTCTGCAATACCACTACTGGGTATATACCCAGAAGAACTAAGAGCAGTGACACGAACAGGCATCTGCACACCTATGTTCATAGTGACATTATTCATGATTGTCAAAAGTTGGAAACAACCCAGGTTCCATCAACAGATGAATGGATAAACAAACTGTGGTGTATTCATAGGATAGAATATTATGCAGCTGTAAGAAGAAATGAAGTCGGAAAGCATAGGACAACATGGATGAACCTGGAGAACATTATGTTGAGTGAAGTAAGCCAGACAGAAAAGGACAAATACTGTATGATTGTGTTACTATGAACCAAATATATTGTGCAACATATTGTATGATTAAAAAAAAAATTTAGGGAAGCTGCTGTGGCTCAATCAGTAGGGCTCCCGTTTACCATATGGGAGGCCCCGGTTGGTTCCCGGGGCCTCCTGGTGAAGGCAGGCCCGCCTGCGCGGCGTGGTTGGCTGACCCAGCGAGCACAAGCAGCAAGGGGGGGGGGGATAAATGAATAAATAAATAAAATCTTTAAAAAAAAAAAAAAATTTATATGTACCAGTACATTTAATTGAGAAATGGATGTTTTTATTCAACTGTGTTTTCTTTTTTAATTGTTTATATTTTCAATTATTAAATGTACAAAATAAAGTTAAAAATTAAATAAAAATTAAATAAAATAGTTGTTTCAGACAAAAAAAAAAAAAAAAAAAAAAAAATTTAAATTTTTTTTTTAAAAAAAAAAAAAAAAAAAAAAAAGAAGACTGTAGCTTCTGATGTTAGAAAATGCAGACACTCTCTAACTAGTTTTCAGGTATGTTACGCCTGAAAGTACAGCCTCCTTAATGAAATGTTGCCATTTAATATTTTATCAATACCTCTTCATTATATAACATTGTATTGTATATCATAATGGAACTAGTATAACAACTCAACTCTTTGGATCAATCTTTTTGATTTTGTAGTGGATTTCATTTTTCTTTTTTTTTTTTTTAAGTTAGTTTAATTAGCCTCTGCTGAGAATTTGAACAGAAATCTAATTCCTGTGTTTCCTCTAATGAAGTGGCTCTTAGTGATGGGTGTACTGGGCTGGAGTGTGTGTAGCTCTTTTTGCGTTCAAAGGATGAAGACAGTACTTTGACAAAATATGAAGTGGAGACTAATTTAATTTACACCATATTGTACACAGAATAATTAAACTGAATAAAAGTATCATGAGTACAATTTTTAAAGGGCTGAAAAAAAGAGACTCGTTGGGGGCGTTTTTGGAGGCTGGCTACCATACATCTACCTGTACTAGTCAGTCAAAGGGGTGCTGAGGCAAAGTACCAGAAACCTGTTGGTTTTTATAAAGGGGATTTATTTGGGGTAGACACTTACAGTTACCAGGACATAAAGTGTAAGTTACTTCCCTCACCAAAGTCTGTTGCCATACATGGGAGCAAAATGGCTGCTAACACCTCCAAGGGTTCAGGCTTCCTCTTCCTCTTAAGACTCCATGGTCCCAGCTTCTTCCAATATCAGCTGTAGGCTGGGCTAAGTCTTGTCTCTCCTGGGGCTCATTTCTCTCTGGGCTCAGCTGCTCTGCTCTCTTCACAAGGCTAGCTCTAGACTGTCAGGCTAACGGCTCATCTGTCTTCCCAGGGCCTCTGCCGTGTCTAATGGAGCCTTCTCTCTTTTCTCATATATCTGCTTCTCTGTGTGTTTACTTCCTGGGGTTCCAATACAAAAAAAACCTCCAACTAACTCCTCTGCAATTTAGTTTTCTCTGTGAGTCCCTGCCCCCTTGGTGGGTGGGGACTCAACATCCCACTGATGTGGCCCAAAGCCCTAATCAGAACTCAGTGAAGTAAAAGTGAAACCTCTGAATCCAATACAATCTAATATGCCCAGAGGAACAGACCAGTTTACAAACATAATCCAATATCTATTTTTGGAATTCATAAACAATGCCAAACTGCTACACTACCCTAAATAAGAGTGCTCAGGAATGATGGAAAGATTTCTTTGGAAAGAGAAAGAGAAGATGCTCATATTGGTCTCTGCATGTGGGGTATGGAGAACTGTGGGCTGGCAGTCAGGAGACCTGGGTGTCACTCCTGGCTCTATCCCTGACCCCCTGAGTGTCCTTGAGCAAGTCACTTCCCCTGTTGGAGCTGCAGTTTTCTTTTCCATGAATAAGGAAGGCTTTTAAACTTGGGTCGGTATGGCTTAGGGGTCTAGCCCTACCACTTACCAAGTTCCTCCTTCCCATGGACCAGTTTTGCCATCTGTAAAAAAGTAAGGATAAAAATTCCACATCCTCTTAAGGCTGGTGTGAGAACAAATGAGATAGGCCATGTAATACACTTAGCATGTAGAAGGTACTCAACAAATGTTACCTGTAATTAATAGCAGCAGAAAGAGCTTTAAAATCTTTGATTCTACATCTTCTCTGAGCTCTGAGCACAAGGGATTTCTGAACCTCCCCACCCCCCATCAGTTCATATTTCTTTTCTTTTCTTTTTTTTTAAAGGAGGTACTGGGGATTGAACCTGGGACCTCATACATGGGAAGCAGGCACTCAACCACTGAACTATACCCACTCCTCAGTTCATATTTCTGATTCAACCTGAGGCTGTTTTTTGATGAGTGTGTATGGATCTCTAGAGTAGGCTGAGGGTGTCTGTTTCCTTTCTCGGAATCTGGTGGTCAAGGCACCTGCAGGCCTGTTACAGCTGGTTGAAATTTGAAACCAAGCAACCAGAACAACCTCAAGCCATGTCTCTTAGTTGGGGCCAGTCCTTGGGACAACTGTGAAGTGTGTGACCAAGGGTGGCAGAGATGGAATGGACCTCAGACGTCATCTAGTCTTTGATCTGACCACCCGTCCAACCTGTGGGGCCACCATCCCTTCTCGTCATCCCTAGTTGAGCAGTCCTCTGAAGACCCACAATCCACAATGCAGGATCTGTGGAAGCAGCCCATAGGCGATTGATGGCCTGAGGCCTGCCAAAGCCACAATGCCTGCCAACCCAAACCCTTTCTGTGGCCAAGCCAGTGTGTGAAGCCTTCAGCCCCAAGCCCTCACCCCACTACTTGAGACTGGGGTTGAAACCCATCATACCCCATGCCCATTCTCAGTCATAGCCAGGAGTCCAAGCTTTTCCATGTACACATTACCTTCTAGACCCCATCCCCTGCAATGCTCTCTTCACCTCAGCTGGCCCAGCTCTCCCACCCTCACCCACCCAGATCCCCTCAGCTCCATGACATAACATAAACTCCTCTATACCTTCTGTATATTTAGGAACATTCCTTTCTCTCTGCCTACTTTCCTCTCAGATGGGGGCTGTTTATTCTCACATAACTTCCTCATGTTCGGAGGGTCAATCTGAAATCCTCCTGGCTCCCCAGGACCACTTGGAAAAGCCCCTGCTCCTTTTGACTCAAGCCATTCAGTACCCTTCTGATCCCTGATGCTCTCGTGGGTCTCCTGGCCAACCCCCTCACTCACTGGCCCCCTTGGTTCCTGAACTGTGAAGGTCCTTTCCACCCCAACTCCATCTTCATTCTTGGACCCTTCATTCATCATAAGTGTAGATGACTATTCAGGACCAAAACTTTGACCTCCTCATTGCCAAGAATGGTTTCATCCATTCTACCTCAGCCAGCCACTACCTTGGTTTATCTTAGCCCTTTTCATCACCAAAAATGATGTAAGTTCCCAATTCTCAAATCCAAACATCTTACTCTCTGACTGTTATCTCCTGTCCTTCAAGCTCACTTCCTCAAGCCTCCCCACAGCAATTCTTTGGCCTCATCATGAACCCAGGCCCAGTTCTTCCTCACTACTCATCAGTCTTCCCTTGGGCATGGCTTTCCTTTATTTCAGTCTTTGATTCCATGGTCCTTCATTGGAATCCCTCCCTTACAAACTCCCAACTCCCTTGCTCCTCTGGCCCTCCTTTGCACTTTACAACACTGGCAGTGATGACTTACATGAGTACAGGGCTCTTTGGTTATAAGGCTTTTAAAAACACATGATTTCCTTTTGCTATTTTGATGGTCACAGGTGATGCAGGTAGCAGGGCAAGCACTCATACGTCTGTGTTATAGATGGGACACTAGAGCTCAAAGAGCTCAAGCGACTTTTCCAGGTTTGCCCAGATTGAGCCTCAAACCCATGCCTCCTGGCTCTGAGTCCACCTGGCCTTTTGAAGGCAGCCTTTCTAGAGTAGGCTGGTGTTATGGGTAGAATTGTAACCCCAAAATGATACATACGTTCAAGTCCTAATCCTCAACCCGTGAATGTGATCTGATTTGGAAACAGGGTCTTGAAGACACGATTAGTTGAGATGAGGGCAAATCCAATCTGACTAATCCTATATGACTTATATTCTTATAAGAAGAGGAAATTTGGACACAGACACAAAGAGACACCAGGGAGTAGTTCTTATGAACATGGAGGAGGCAGAGATTGGAGTGATGCATCTACAAGCCAAGAACACCAAGGGCTGCTGACCAGCACTGGAAGCTAGAAGAGGCAAGGAAGGATTTCAGAGGGGCATGGCCCTGCTGACACCTTGCTTTGGGACAGCTAGCCTCCAGAACTGAAACAATAAACATCTGTTGTTTTAAGCCATCCAGTTTGTGGTACTTTGTATGGCTGCCCTAGAAAACGAAGACAGTTGGGATTTGGATACTTGGCAATGGGAACGTGGGTGGGGGGAGGACACCCCCAGAGTAGGGAAGAGGGGCCAGGAAGGCAGCACTCCCAAGGGCTTGGGGTCCTGGTGCTCCTCACAGGCCCTGCAGAGGCCGAGAAATCCTCTCACCGAGGCTTAGTCACAGAGGTGTGCTGGCTGTGGAATGCAAAACCAGATGCCATTGCTAACACACACTGTCTGAAACAGAATTCCTCCAGCTTTTCAGCCTTCTGCAAATACCATTTTCTTTTCTTGCTGGGGCTCAGGGAGCAGAGGGCCCTGCATCACTCTGCACATCAAAGGCACCGCTAGGTTTCCAGGTACCGCCCTCCAAGGTTTTCAACCAACCTTTGACAATAAAATCACTTTTAAATAAAAACCAAGTGTCAATACTAGGCAGGAAAGGGATTAACAGGAGCAGTTGGGGGATGACATCATGATATTTTTGTTGGCACTTTCCCAGCTCAAGTGCGAGGAGTCTGGATGTGGAGGGAGGAGATTTTTTTTTTTTTTCTCTTTTCAACTGACTTGGCTGTTCTGACTCTAGTTCTGCAAAGTCCGGGAGCTGGAGGGAGCTGGCAAGGCTGGGGGCAGCCCTCCAGTGAAGCCAGGGCATCTGCCTCAGAAGGTGAGGAAACGGGGCCTTCAGGGGAAGACAAGAGATGGACTTTATTCTGATTCATTCTCCCAGGACCTCGGACAACAGGGAAGGAAAGGTCCTTTCGCTGATTAGAACCAGAACTTGCAGAAAGGTGCCCTCCAACGTGGACAAATGGCTCTGGTACAATCAGTGGAGATGGGCTGTGCCTGGAGAATCCGGGCTTGGCCCATTCATGCACAGGCCCCTGGGCGATGGTTGCTCAGCAACGCCCACAAAGAAGGAAGAGTGAGGGCCTTAGAGGACATCCTTCAAGGGTTTCAAACTTATTTTTTCAGTTAAGGAACTCTTGCTTCAAATGAGATATTAAATGTATCCCCACTGTATACAGCAGACTGGTGGAAGCAGAGCTAGAAGCCTTGAAGTCTTCTCGCTGGCTGCACTTGGAATTTGATGCCAAAAATACGAAGCGAGAGCCTCTGAGCATTCATTCATTCATCATTCATTCTGCTCTGTGCCTGGCACTTCTCTAGGTTTAGCGGGTACATTGGTGAGCAAGTACAGGCACCACCACCCCCTGCCCTCATGGGGCTTATGATTTTGTGGGGGAGACAGACATTAATTAAGCAAACAAGCACACAATAAATATACACTCCCCGTTCCTCCATATATGAACAAACTGGTGTGCAAAAGTGCCAAATTCTTTGCTGGGCATTCAAGGCTCAGTGCTATCAAGACTCAAACTACCTTTCCAACTTTATCACACAGTACTTTCCTACATGAACAGCCAGACCATCTAGACCCTGTACTGCCTTCAGCAAGCTGCCTCATTCCTTCTTTCCCTCCTTCCACTTTCTCCGTCACTTACCTCCAGAGAGCCCAGTGACAATTCTGAGTCCAGAAGTTTTCCCAGGCCTCCTCAGCTGGAAGTGATCCTGCCAGCTCTCCTCTGACAGAGCTGGACTAGAGAGGAGAGGAGGCAGGGGTAGGAGGGCAGCAGCCCAGCACAACTAAGGAGCAGGAGACCTGGCGGAATCTTAGGTGAGGCACCCCACCTCACAGAGGAGTCCAGGAGCTCACCCTCTGAATTATTTGATCTCCTCAGGTATACATGGCTCATCTGTTCCACGAGACCATGAACTCCCTGAGGGCCAGTATTGATTCTCTCCTTCTCTGTCTTCTCCTAGAACCAAACCTTAAGCTTGATGGGAGCTAAAACGGTCAATTTGCTCATTGACCAGTGTGTTTTGTGGGTGCTCCTTGGCCAGGTTCTCTCACTTTGCTCATTACTGCCTCAGGGCTGGTTCCAGTGCAGCTGCTCTTGGCTTTCTTCTCAAAGGAAGACTGAAGGCATACCTTCTGGGAGCTCTTTTATACCCCAAACATTTATTGAGCACCTACTGTATACCAGGCCATGTGCTAGGGATTTGTAGGATCTAGGGGTGGAGGTAGACAAGTAAAGCACCAATGACAGTATCATGTGTCAGGTGTAGTCCGCAATAATACACAGATGTGGGATCCATCTCCCTTCTCCTTTCAATCTCCAGGAGTGAGCAGAATGTGAGTGATGAGTCTGTCCTGTCAGGGGGTCTGCCTCTTGGAACTCTGAGTCATCTGAGAGTGAAATGGACCCTCTTCTCTGAGGCCAGTGAATAGATGGGTTTTCCTCTGCCACTCCATCTTGTTGGGCTTCCTGAAACCCTGACATTAGGCTACACAGGCATCAGCTGAGTTCTCTCTTGAAGCATTCTGGCCATTTCAGAATTATAACACAGGAGAAGAAAATCAAATTTTTTGTTATCTTGGGCCTTCACCTAAATTGTAAAGGAAAAGCACTTAAAACTTTGTCTAGCACTAGGAGGAGTCCTTGATGATATTCTCTTATACCTAACCTGGTTCCCTAAGCTCTGAGCTTTTCCTGTCAGCACTGGTCCATATCTTCAAGTGTCCACCCATTTACCTTAGGATGCCCCTCCTCTCTCCACTAGAAGTTTCTAATACTCTGGATCCATCCTTTCCTCTTCCTCCTTCCAACACCCCTGCCCTGGGACATTAATTCTGGGGTTTTGCCCCTTCAGGCATTTGTCCATCCATCCTCTCCAATCCTTCTCATGGTCACTCAAATCCCAGGGACCAGCAGAGATCAAGGAGGGAGAAGTTCCAAGTCCTGCAGTCCAAGGTCAATGGTGGATGTGGACCCTTGTTTCTCAACAGTCCCATGTGGAGTCTATGACCTAATATCTCTATTAAATTATGAATATGCTCCTCTCCCCAAAATAGTGGTTAATTTTGGAGGATAATATAATTTAAACCACACAAAAGAAAGCTAACAGTGTGCTGGAGCTGGCCTTGCAGCTCCCAAGAACTGATGGATAAATTTTTGGGAATTTTGCGAAATTAGAATTATATATATCATATTAAAATTAATGTAATGAACACTCAAAACTTACCACTTCCTAATTATTTTACTACAATTACTCATGCTCCTGAAGTTATTTACATCTGTTGAATCTATATGGTGGAATACTATATGACTGCTACTGTGCATCTCTGCCCAACTCCACGTTCAGTGATATCATGGTGGTGGCATGAAATCAGCCATGGTGGGAGTATTTACACCACGGGAACCTGGCAAACACTAAAACCAGAGGTAAAAGATAAACATTTACCAGCACTTAACTGGAGAAGGGCCATGCTTCCTCAATTGCTTCTGTCCCAGGCCTTCCCCAGTACATCCCAACACTTTTCAGAGTAGCACTTGGTTTCTTGCCTGTTCTGCCTGGGGCCTATTGGAGCTAACAGCCCTTAATGGCAGCTCCCTAAATTACTCAAGGAAGTACTGAGTCACTATTTTAAGGGAGGGAAGTGTTGACAATTCTGCTGGCAATGAGAGGCATATCCTGTATGCTTGGTGAGCACAGGCTCCTACCTCTGCTTGCTGGGGTGGAGTTAGGGAGTCTCCAGAGGAGCAGGTGCTTGACCTAAAGTAGATTTCATGTTGCTGGAGGATGTGGGACTTGTGCCATGGGGAAGGTGAAGCCATGGGATAAAAGCTGATGCATTTCTCTAGAGCTACAGTTTGCTCAGTGGTAAGTAATTTAAAACATTATTAAAAAAAAAAAAAAGATGAAAATATTATGTAGAAGAACACAAAATCTGGATGAATTAAATGGTTTTTTTTTTCATTGTGGCAAAATACACATAACATAAAATTTACCATTTTAACCATTTTAAAGTGTACAATTGGGAAGCGGCTGTGGCTCAATTAGTAGGGCTCCCGTTTACCATATGGGAGGCCCTGGGTTCGGTTCCCAGGGCCTCCTGGTGAAGGCAAGCCCGCCCGCACGGCGTGGTTAGCTGACCCAGCGAGCATAAGCAGCAAGGGGGGGATAAATGAATAAATAAATAAAATCTTTAAAAAAAAAAAATAATAAAAAAATAAAGTGTACAATTCAGTGCCATTAAGTACATTCCCAATGCTGTGCAATTATCATCACTATCTAATTCCAGAATTTTTTTCATCATCCCCAGAGGAAGTTCCCTACCATTAAGCAGTTTGGATGAATTTTTAAATTAAAATAAGAGACTGCAAAGAAATTTCCCTCATGTGGCAAGTTCCTCCAAGTTATTGCCCCAGAACCCAAGGGTAACTGTTGACTCTCTGACATTAAAAGTCCCTTGGCAGAAAAATCTGAGCATTCCTGAGCTAAAGATTTTTCATCTTTCAGTAGGAATTAATTGAACAGACAGGTGGGGAGGAAGTGGCCAGGGCATTCCAGGACATATAATTCAGTCCTAAGGAGGAAGGGCTTGGATCCTTGGGTTTGAATTTCTGCCCTGCCACTTACTAGCTGTGTGAATTTGGGTAGGTTACTTCACTGCTCTGTGCCTCTGTTTCCCTTAGCTGTAAACTGAGGACAGTAAGAGTACCTATGTAATAGGTCATTTTAAAGATGAAATTAGATGTTTGTTCAGAACTTAGGGTGGTAGCCATTCATTTCAAGTTATTCCAAGAGAGGGAATTGCATGAGCTAAGCCTGGGGAGACGTGTCTAAGAACTGGCAAACTGTTCCTCATGGCCGGGGTGTGGCTGGCAAGTAGGAGGGGTGGGGGACAAGGCTGGGGGCCACCCTGGCTCATCTGCGAGGAGACCCAGGAGTTCCTGGGCAACTCACACCCCCCTCTCAAGTTCTTCCTGCAGTGAGGGGGTGGGCTTGCTGCCCTCCAAGATCCCTTCAGGTGCCTATAGCCTATGTTTTATCTCATCTTTTTGCCATCTTTTCTCTCTCTGAATCCCTGCCCGCCCCCCACCCCCAGGACATTCAGATCCCCAAAGTTTGGTGATTAAATAAATTAATTTATTAAATACATTTTTATATCTTTCATCAGTTACCCTGTGAAGAATTACTTTCCATCCCCAAACAACAATGTCAATTATATACTCAATTATAAAAGGGGGTGGGAAGGGGCTTCAAGACTTTAAAGCAGATAGTTCATTCTTATAAAATTGTCTTAAAAAAAATTTTTTTTTTCTCATTTCACAGCACACTATGGCACAACACACCAGAATGGTGAACTCCATGGTCTGTGGAGTCAGAGATTTGGGTTCAAATCCTGATCCTGCAATTTACCAGAACTGGATGAGTTGTTTCTCCTTTTAACTTTAGTTTCTTTATCTCTAAAATGGGGCTGACAATAATAGGATTTACCTTATAGGCTTATTGTGGAAATTAAATGAGATAACCCCAGTCAAATTCCTTCTGGAGCCTCTCTCCACCCTGGAAGTCTGGCCTGGAGGGAGGGAAGGAGACAGGCGGGCTTCCTCCCTGAGTGTGCCCCTCAGCCGCCTGTCACAGCTCCTGTGGTAAGGGCTGCACACTCTCCCACCCTGAGGCACTGCATTCTCCTGAGGGATTTCTCCACACCCTTCCCTCACCTCTGTAAATAGGCCCTTTATTCAACTCTCCTCAAATTACCTAATTTGAGTGTTCAATCTGCTTCCTGTTGGGGCCTGACCAAAACATTTAGAATAGTACCTGGCCATAGCAGGAATGGAAGAGATTATTTACATGCAGAATAGAAAACTCTGACCCTGTTAAAGGGATACCTGGGCATATTTATCCAACAACACTCACTGATGCAACAGATATTTACCATATGCTATTTCTTCATTTTATCTTGAAGCACCTACTACACGGCAGACTGCAAGGTCTCTGAGGATGAACTTCTTGCCTATTGATTTCAGCAGGGGAAAGTTCTTCCTCATTCCTGCCAATCAACAAGAAAATTCACTAGTCTCAAGAGCCCCAGTCAGTGCTTTTACCTAGAATTGAGCAGTAAATCATTACCAGGAAAGTGAATTCTATTCATTGAGTGCTCTCTAGGGGGGATACATTTCTCCACACAGAGAGGGGTTAATGGCCCTGTCAGAACAGGCCCTTTCTCTGGCCCTCACCTAGATGTGAAGTCCTACATCAAAGACTTGGAGGATTCCCTAGAGTGAGGGAAGAGCCCTGGGTGGGCCACAGGAGACTGGGCTCTAGCCCCTGTTTTGTTGCTAACTTTCTGTGGGTGGGCAGTGATTGTCTTTTTTTGGGATTTGGTTTCTTCCTCTGTAAATTGAGATGGTTGGGTCATAGGTTTTCAGTAGTTCTTTCAAGTCCCAGCTTCTCTGAAAGTGGGTGGGTGTATGGGATTTCCTGGTTAGGCTACCCTTCTTTGCTGGAAGTACTTTAAAGAGATTGGGAGAACATCCTTTAATTGTCTGGGGGCCAAACTACCATCAGCAGCACTATTAGTACTCAAAACTATTACTATTATCCATGCTTTCTTCTCTACACACCCCTGTTACTACTCTTCACTACTAAAGCAAACACCCACTGTTCCTAAACTATACTACAATAGCACTCCTCCCCTACTGTTACTCTACACTGCCATAGCACCCTCCACTGTTACTACTCTACACTACCACAGCACACCTCCCCGCTATTACTCTACACTACCATAGCACCCTCCACTTAATACTGTAAGTGTATACTTACGTTATACTCCACTTAAGTCTGCTCCAGCCCTCACTTTCTCAGAATTCTCATTCCCATTAAGGTAACAATGTTTGATAACAGCATAAAAGGCTGCTCCAAAGGGAGCTGAAGATGAGGCATCCAGCCCCATGTGTGTGAAGTTTTCTTCACTGAGTTTTCCTTCCCTTGCCCCTGTTTCTCTGTTTCCTCTAAGGGCAAGGCCAGGCTTTGTTTAACTGACCAGGTTAGAGAATTGCTTGCTTCACTTTTACAGGTTTTTTGTTTGTTTGTTTTTGTTTTTGAGGTACTGGGGGCTGGATATTGAACTCAGGACCTCGTATGTGGGAATTCGGTGCTCAACCACTGAGCCACATTGGCTCCCCGAGTTCCTCTGAGTTGGTTTTTCATTTGTTTTGCTTGTTGTTTGTTTTTGTTTTTTGTTTTTAGGAGGCACCGGGAACTGAATCTAGGACCTCCCGTGTGGGAAGCAAGCGCTCAACTGCTTGGGCCACATCTGCTCCCCTCCACTTTTACAGTTTTTATTGTATTTGCATATAGTATAAACTCTTATTTACTTAGTAGTTTTCTTTCACTCAACATACTTTATTTTTGTGTAAACACATACTTTAGTCTGGTCCTAAACATTAATATTCATAAAAGCATAGACTCTGTGTGTTTCATATTTTTTTTAATACATATTAAAAGTTTGTTCATTTGTGCCTAATGTCTCCTGCATTCCAGTGGCATGTGAGCTGCATTTTGGACAGCTGTGTTCTGCTGCCTATGTGAGGTGCTTTAAGGATGCTGGAATTTTGGGGGGGCTGGGGGGCGGGGAGGAGGCAAATCAGGGAAGATCAGAAGGAAAAGTTTCAGGGCCTGAAAGTTGATATTACTCTTTTGGAAACTGGTTTGGTGATATGTATTAGGAGCCTTATAACATTTAACCATACACTTCTACTTTTAGAAAATAATTCCTGAAATAAGCCCAAAGCAGAAGCTTGATTTATTTCATAATGCCATTTACAATAGTAAATGTTTTGGCAGCAATCTAAGATTCTAATGAGAATGAGATGGTCCTGTAAATTCCTGGTATACCCTTTCTTATGGAATATTATGCAACTATTAAAATGATGTTTATTCTACAGTATTAAGTGAAAAAAGCAGGACATACATAAATGAGTATCTAATATATAGATTGATCATTAATAAGTAAAATAAATAAAATATGCATAAAGGAAAGACTGGAAGGAAACATAGTTAAATGTTAACAGATGTTTTTGGAGAGTGAAACTATAGATAATCCACCCCCCCCCATTTCTACCTCTATATATTCCAAATTTTAATAAATAAGCTTAAGGTTGGGGGACTAAATGATTGACAAATAATTTATCTACTTTTATGTCTGCTCTCTGGATAGGACTCATTGCCATTTCAAATACCACAGTGATGGTCCCAATTTATTCAGTCTAAATCAAAGTCTCCAAGAAAGAAGCCTGAGGCATAATGGTTTGTGTGTAAGGAGGGGTGTTGGGTGAGTGCCTAGTGAAGACACTAAAGATTGACAGGCAGTGTCTAGGAAAAGGAGACCCAAACACAGCCCCTGAGGTTCCAGGCACAGCCTGCACCCTACTGCTCTGGCAGTGCTTGTACTTGAAGACACATCGACCTCTAAGAGAAATGCCCAGCAGCCTGACTTCTCAAAGTACAGTCCAGGCAAGGGGGAGAGAGTGCAGAAATGCCCCAGGGGTGGGGTGCCTCGTCCTGGATGTCTTCAGGATAATCCCTTTGGCCATTGAGGTTCTGAAAGATCCTGGTCAGCAAATACCACGAAAGCCCTGAGATAGGTGTTGAGCTCAGCACGGGGGGTGGGATGGAGGGGGCATGAGAAAACAAGCCTTACAGTGACATGAACTAATGAGAATGAATAACCATAACCACAAAGTAGACTCTATATGCCGAGTGCTGCAATGCCTGTGCATATAATATGTCGTATGAATTATCCCATTTAACACTCACCACTACCCTGGGTGGGTGGGGAGGCATAGCGGGCATTTTGTGAATGAGGAAACGACTCAGAGAGGTTACAGAACCTGTACATGGTTACATAGCTGGGATTCACACTCAGGTCTGGTCTCTCATTGATGCCCTGACTCCACAGAAGAGAACTAGCACTATTCACACCCTCCTCTGCTTCACTGGTTCCAGAAAAGTGTTGGGTAATTGGGGATGTGGTAATAAATCAAGCAGTGGTTCCCAGGGGATATGAACCATAAGCACCACTTCTACTTGCTTGAGTCAAGTACATCGTAGCCTTCTTTGGGCTGCCACCAATGCTCAGCCACGGAGAGAGCCAGGATCCATGGGAAGTGCAGAGATGTCATTGTGTACATATGTGCTCTATTGTGGCTTCATATACTTTATTAAATTGTCACATTCATTACCTTCATATTAATAGAAAAAAGTATTGTAAGGCACCACTTCCTCCCTGGATTCTTCTCACTCCTCAAGAGCCCGGAGCACATACTTGTGGCTAAATTATTAACCCCTAACACAGGACAGAAACGATGACAACTGTAATCCCTAAACACACACATACTCTCCATCATGCCATAACAATTTGCTGAAAATGCTGACTTAATTGTATTAACCTAATTGCTAGGTTTAAATAATGACGATGATAATAGGAATAATGAAAGAATTGCTCTCTAATTACTCTCAGAGATATTACAACATCACTTACCATACTCATTCCTCAAGAAAGAATTTGCATTTTAAGATTCAGTTCTCATCAGGCAAATGGCTCCCCAGGAAGATAAACAACAATCTTTAATGAGGTTTTCCTGGTCAGGAGTGAAATCTTACTCCTCTCTGCAAAAGCAGGTGAACATCAATTTCTAGGCAGGGTTCTGGCCAAATTTTCAAATATTCAGGCACCCAGAAGACAGGTTAGATAATGAAATCTACTAAAAACCCTGGGCTCTGAGTTAAAGCAATTTCCTACAGGGTGGCATTGCATTTTAGCTGTGGTTTCAGCAAGGGCCAGTTCTCCAGTTCTCTCTGGCACAAAAATGGTGAGAGCTTTTGTGAAATGTCTGTGGAAACGAAGGTGGAGATTTTTCTTCTGGCCAGGGCAGTCAGGCCATGGTCTGAAATGCTCCAGCTAATTAGAGACATAGGGTTGGCTTGGAGGCTCCAAAGGTCTCTCAACAAAAACTTGCTGTGTGTGGCATTCTGCTGGGCTCCAGGTAGGTGAAGGTGACTAGAATACTGCCTCTACACTCTAGAGTTGATAGTTTGTAAAGGAGGAAGACATATAAATTGATAATTATGACCAAAAAGTGCTCTAAAAAAGAGATGCTTAAAGCACTTTGGGAGTCAAGGGGTGAAAGTAAGGAGTTGAATCAATGACAATTGAGCTGGGTCTTAATGGATGAAAAGTATTTCCAGAGAGGGTCGGAGTGAAGAGGCAGATGCTGGGGAAGTAGGAGACGAAGAGCATTTCAGGCTGAGATAACAGCATAAGCAAAAGTGTGGAGGAATAAAAGAATATTTGAGCTACTAAAACTCTTCCTTCTGTCCACTTGTCCTAGTTCTCAGGTTCCCATTTGCTGTCTTAGCCCTCACTCTCCTGGGATGTCCCTGTGCTATGGAATTGTCTGTGACAGATATAGAATACTTTGTTGTCATTCAGTTATAAACATTTTGTAATTTTCATTATTATTATTTATTTGACCGATTAATTATTTAGAAGTGCATTTAAAATTTTTCTTAACACATGGGTTTAGTAGGGAAATATTTGGTTACTGACATTATTTTATTGCGCTGAGGTCAGAGAATGTAACCTGTATATTATTAATTCTTTGGTATCTTTTGATATTTTCTTTGTGGCCTAGGGTACATGGTTAATTCTTATAAGTATGTACTTGAAAAGCATGTTTATTCTTTATTTATGAGATGCAAGAGTCCAAAAATAACTGTAATGTTCAAATCTTCTATATCTTTAACATTTTTTTGTGTGTTTTTAAAGTAATTAAATTTTACCACTAAGATTGTAGATTGTCAATATCTCCTTTCAGTGTTGTCAATTTTTGCTTTATATATTTGGGGCTATGTTGTAAGGTGCATTCACCTTTGGGATAATTTTCTTGATGAGTTATTACTCCCTTTATCAAGACCTTCTTTATCACCAAGTTTCTGTCTAAAGATCTACTTCTTATTTATTTATTTAATTATTAATATTGCTAAATCATTTTTCTCTTAGAATTTATCTGTTTTTTTATTTTTAATATTTTTCCTTCAAATCTTTTCTGTCTGATTTTTTTAGATGTGCTGCACAAATAGCTTTCAGTTGTATTCTGGTCCCTAGACTAGTACTTAGCACTTAGTAGGTGCTAATAATTATTTGTTGAATGAGTGAATGAATGGAGTGAAAAAAATTAAATCTAATCTGAAAATTTGTCTTTTTTAAAAAAATCAACACATCAGTAGCAAATATATTTTTAACAAATCAATTTTATTGATACAAATTAGTAAAGCACAAATCCATCCAAAGTGTACAGTCAATGGTACTGTATTTGGTATTATCACATCGTTGTGCATTCATCACTTCAGTCATTCTGAGAGCACTTTCATTATTCCAATAATAATAATAAAAAAACAAAAAACAAAAACTCACCTCTCAATCTCTCCATGCCTCCCCTGCTACACATAGCTGCTGTCCTGTTTCCATCTCTCTAGTTAATTTGTATTTATATTTTGTAAAAAGTCTTATACATGCATTTCTCCATCAGTTGCCTTGCTTGGTCCTCCCAACAGACCAGATGATAAGAATCATAAAAAATTTGTCTTTTAGCAGATGCATTTAATATGTTTACATTTTTGTTTTCTAATTATCTGCTTTGTCTTTACTTCTCTTTTTTCCAATTTATTGCCTTCTACTGGATTGGTCAAATATTTTTTTTATTTCATTTTCCTCTTCTACTGGCTTGGAAGTAGCTCATTTTCTGTTCTTTAGTTGAATATGGCACAGCCACTTCCAATCATGCTAGACATTGATTCTTTGATTGGTACAACAGCACTGTGAGTTGACTATTAGCATCCTCATTTTACAGACAAGAAAACTGAAGCTAAAGAGTTTAGGTAATTTGTCCAAGGCCATATAGCTAGTGATTAGCAGATCTGGGATTAGTGTGAACTGTGTGATTCTGAAGTTTGTGTACTTCCCACTGCATGCCACGCTGCTGGCACAAATACCCATCTCAGCTTGCTGAAGGCCAGTTATTATGGTATTTCTTAGTCCCCGCAGCCTGCCGTATTTGGATCAGTGGACCTTGTTATCTCTGTATCCCAGTGATAACTCAGAAATAGTAATCAATGAACACAGATCCGAGTACAAGTTCTGAGCAGAAGAAAATCAAAAGCTGATATGTAAGCAGAGATTTTTAAACCACCACAAACTGGATGACTCGTATCAGCTTTTTAAGATGAATTCTCAGAATTGACCCCTTACTGTATTTGGGGATGCTTCCTATTTTCACAGCGGATATTTGTCCTCAGGCAGAGCCCGTTAATAAGCAGACCTAAAGAACTGTAGTTCTTGTCACTATTTCTACAAACTGCTCTTCAAATATTTGTTCTTTCTTCAAACAGGTTCCATTCTGCTTTTATTTTTTTCCCACTGGAAGGGGTAGAGACCCAGATTAGTGAGAGATACAAACTTAAAGCCATGGAGTCACAGGTTATAGGAAAAGAAGGACAGACGCTTCTGAGGTGGTATTAACATTTGGGGAAGGTCAAAGGATGGATGGAGGGTGGAAGGGCTTCAGGAGCCTTTGGTAAGGTGACCGGTGGAGAAGGCAGGTACTACTACGCACAATTCCACTAGCTCCCGATGAGCTCCTGTTGTGCACACAACAGCCCCTGGAATGATAATCCTGGTGGCGGATGTCTCTCTAGCCTTGCAGGGAGGGGTACAGGGGCATCTTTGACTAAGAGGCTGGCATTCCTTTTCAGGATGTGAGTACAAAGGAATGTGACAAGTTTTGGAATACTGTGCAGGTTCTGCAGGCAAGTCCAGTCACTGCACCAGCATTGGGATTTCTGGAGCGCGTGCTCGGGGCTGGCCAGAGTGCCTTGCTGGGACCTGCTCAGGAGTTTGTCTCCAGTGGAGGCACCTGAGGTGGACCGTCAACGTGCAGCCCTCCTGGATCAGAAGCATATGGTTTGGGGGCAGCGGGAAGGATGCTTGTGCTTGTTAAAAATGCTAATTCTGGTCCCTACTCTGGACTTATTGAATTAGAATCCAACAGGAGGAGGAATCTACATTTTCAATAAGTAGTCCAGGTGATTTGGGTACTGATTCTTCCTGCAGGGTGGCCAGGCTGGTATGAGAATGTGTGTATGAAGGGATAGGAGGGGCCCTCGACTAGGTTCCAGCCTTCTCTTGGTCTTTCTGTGTGATGTCGAACAAGTCACTTTCCCATTCTGGGCCTCATTTCCTTGTCTGTTAATTAAGGGCCATCCAGAGTTTCTTAAGGGAGAAGCCAGGATCAGAGCAAAGGACTCGGGTCTCTATTCTGGACATATGTGTCTGAGGGAGATCGGTGCTTCTGAGTGGAGATAATAATTACAGCTAAATTTTATTGACTGCTTACTGTGTGCCGGGCACAATTTGAGAGATTTATGTATATGAACTAATTTTCTTTTCACCACGGCCCTAGGAGGTTGGCACTTCTATATTCTCATTTCACATAAAAAGGAATTGAGGCAAAGAAAGATTAAGTTCGCATAGCTAGTAAGAGGTGGAGTTGGGTTTCAAACTCAGTTTGACTCCAGAGTCCTGGTTCTTAGAGACAAAGATATACTCTCTCTCAGCCATAAATGTTCTGCTGGCAACTGGAAATATCAGAAACAGCGAGGAGGCTTTATTATCATCAGGCAAAGGTGGCAGTCATCTAAAGAGGGTGAGTTGGAAAGCTAGAAGTGGGAGGAAAGGTGTGTAAAGAGCAGAGCGTTGGGGCGCCAGTAAGTAAGTACCTGTTGACTCAGCAACCCAAAGCAACACAACTTACCTGCTTCTATATGGTTGTAAAACTGTGACTCAGAGGGTGGGGATTTACAGCATCGTGAGGGGTAGGGGAAATCATTTCAGAACAGCCCTCTCAACAGCATGCCCTCTGGCTAAGGATGGCTCTAACTATGTTTTCTTCTTTATAGAGATCTGAAGGCAAAAATGGACCCCTACTTGAAACAAATGTTCCAAAACTTTGAAGACCCTTTCAGGAGGTTCCAGTACAACTACAAAGCCACACTTCCTTCATCTGAGGAGATGTAAGTGTTCAATAGACAACACCTTGGTCTAATTTGGCCTCAGACAGAGACCTGGCCTGAATTTGATAGTAGGTACAGTACAAGGGGCTGGGTTTTCCATGGAAGTGACAGATGCCATCATCTTAGGGCCTTCTCGTCTGTGGGTGTGCTCAACCCAGGGGTCTCTTTCCTGCCCCAATTCTCACCCTCATGATAAGGAGAGTCCATCTTTACTAAGGTCCAGGCCTCTCTCTGGAGCACCAGACTGTTACATCCAAAATCCTTCTGAACATCCTCCATGTGGAGGCCCTGCTTGTGTCTCAAACTCAACTTGTCCCAAACTGAATTCAGTGTATTTACCCCTACCCCTGCCTTCTTCTGCTCTCCTCTCTCTTGGTTAATGGAACCACTGTTTACCAAGTCCTTCAGTGGTTTCCATCCCTATGGGGTAAAGCCTCGACTCCTTGCCTGGAACCCAGGGATCTTAGTTAGCCCCACTCCCTTCCAGCCCCACATGTAGCCCTTTGCATTTCAGCCACACCTGTGACTTTTACACCTTGCTGCATTTCCTCTTACTGTTTTCTTTGCTTAGAATGCCTTTTCCTGCTCCAGCAGTCTGATTACTGCTTCTTGAACTTCAAGACCTGGCCCAACTCTTCTTTTTTTTACTTTATTTTTAAAGAGGTTTTAAATTACAGGAAAGTTACATAAAAAATATAGGGGATTCCCATATAACCCACCCCCCCCTCACATTTTCCCCTATTAATAACTTCTTTCATTAGTACATTTGTTAGCAGATGGTTTCATTGGTACATTTGTTACAATTGATGAACACATATTGAAGAATTGCTACTAACCATGGTCTATAGTTTACATTATAGTTTACATTTTGCACCATACAATTTTATAGGTTTTGACAAAATGTATAATGGTCTGTATTTGTCATTGCAATGTCATGCAGAACAATTCCAATGTCCCAAAAATGCCCCATGTTCCACCTATGCTTCCCTTTCCCTCCCCTCAGAACCTTTGGTGACCACTATCTTTTTATCAATGTTACAAGTTCTTCCATTACTAGAATAATAAGTCTACTTTGGTCCACGGTTGCATTCCCCCTTTATGTTTGTTCATTCCTTAGTCTTGAGGATTTGGGGATAGTGATGCCCACTCTGCTACCAATTGAGAGGGGGCTTAGATACCATGGGGCAGATGGATAGAACTGTCTTGCTTGCAGTTGTATATACTCTCTGTATTTTGGGGATGGGCATTGGCCATCGTCATCATTTTGTTAGTTGTCCTGGACAAGTCCAATGAACTGTAGAGTAGGTGTTGGCTGCAACTCTGCTGAGAATCAGGGCTCAACTGGCATATGAACAGACTGAAGATTTAAGTCTCTGGGACATATATTTAATGGGTATAGTGCTAATTATAGGTTCAAATAAAAGGGACAGAAGAACCATATATAGGGAAATTGTAAATGAGTCTAACTTGGTTACACTGGGGAAATAGGTCAACATATATTACACAGTAAGTCCCACCAAACAGGTACTGATTTCTTGGGTGTTGTCTGCCCTGCCTATGGTGCCCAGATGTCTCTAGAGCCTTTGGGAGCACCCCTGCTTAAGGCTTTGTTTACTGTGTCAGTCACTGAGATCCTCCTGAGACATTCATAAGTGTAACCTCTGGAATGACCTCCCGACTCACTTTGAAATCTCTTAGCAATAAAAACTCTTTTGTTTTTAATTTTTCCCCCTTTTGGTCAAGGTCTTTTTCCAAATGCATCACTAATTGGCACTTGGTAATAATCCCTTGGTGCCAGGGAGGCTCTTCTCCAGGAGTCATGTCCCACGCCAGGGGGAAGGCAGTGAGTTTGGCTTAGAAAACGGCCATATTTGAGTAACGAGGTTTTCAAGAGGTAACTTTTTTTTTTTTTAGGTACCAAGGCTGGGGATTGAACCCAGGACCTTGTATGTGGGAAGCTGGTGCTCAACCACTGAGACACATTGGCTTCCCTGAGTTGTTTTTTTTTTGTTTGTTTGTTTATTATTTTTATCCCTTCTGCCTGCCCCACCCCCCTGCTCCAGGATGGCTCCTTCATCTGTTTGTTTGTTGTCTGCTTGTCTTCTTTAGGAGGCACCGGGAACTGAACCCAGGACTTCCCATGTGGCAGGTGAGTGCCCAACCACTTAAGCCACTTCTGCTTCTGCTGGTTGTGCCACCTGCTGGTTGCAGCATCTGCTTGTTGTGGCAGTTGCGGCTTCTGCTGGTTGTATCATCTTGCTGGTTATGGTGTCTGCTGGTTGTGGCGTCTGCTCGTCTTCTTTAGGAGGCACTGGGAACCGAACCCGGGACTTCCATGTAGGAGGCAGGTGCCTGATTGCTCGAGCCACATCTGCTCCCTTCATTTGTTTTTGCTTATTGTTTGTTTTTGTTTTTTCAGGAGGCACTGGGAATCAAACCCAAGTACATCCCATGTGGGAGGCAGGTGCTCAACCCCTTGAGCCACATCTGCTTCTGGCCCAACTTTTTTTTTTTTTTTGATTTAATAAAACTTTATTTCAAAATGTACAGTTGGTTGGACCTATTTACGCATCTTCACCAGCAGCTGGGGCATCTCCACCCTTGGTGTTTCTGGTATATATTACTTGAGCTCTGTGTTTTGAAACCAGCTCGATAAGTCCTTTACTAAACAGCTCCTGAAGGGCTGCCCTGGCCAGGGAACCATGAATCTTCAGTCTCTCAGAGACCACAGCAGAAATTATAAGCTTGTAGTTGGGAACTTCCTTACAGAGTTTGTCATAAGTGGCTTTGTCAAACAAGACTAGGTTATTGAGCTTGTCTCGAACTTTTCCTTTTGACCATTTCTTCTTTTTGGCCTTGCCTCCAGATTTGTTCACTGGGTCTTTGTCTTTCTTGGCCAACTTTCTGGTATCTTTCTTCTTCTTGTCGTCCGTGGCATGGGCGGCATCACGAAGCTCAGGGAGCAGTTGCAGCCACTGCAGCCTTGCTAAGATGTTGGACAGAAAGTGGCCCAAGTCTTTTGAGAAACCTTCCAAGGATTGCACCATCCCCCTCCCCCAGGAGAAGTTCTCTCTCCCTGGAGCTCCCGTGGCCTTTTCATATCACTAGTACCCACTTTTCACTTTGCATTGCTAATATCTGTTCACATGTCCTTCACACTGGACATCAAACTTCTGCAGCTTTTCTACAGAAAGAAGCTCTATCATAGAGTCTTATTAAGTTTTCTGTTCCCAGTGCTTGGTAAATGCTTGGGCGATGCAGTTGAATAAATGAACACATGATTCAATAAATGGACCAGAACTTCTGGGAAAATAGGCCTGCAGTGTACAGAGCACATCCAGATTCTAGCTAAAGCATAAAATCATGGCATAAGGAAGGACAGGTGCCTGGAAAAACTGGCCAGACACTGTGCAGCCCGGGACTGTGCAGGTGCCTGATTCTCAGTGTGTGCAAGGCTTGGGCCATGCATAACCCCTGGGCACCCAGGCCCACCCTTTCATGGCTGCTTCCTCCCCCACTGCCCCAGACCCTGTAATAACCCACCTGCCACCTTCTTGTCTGTGAGATCAGGACTCTTCCTCTGTTCCAGTCCTGCTGGAAATTCCCTACCTTTTCTAGGGAGTCTCTCCTGATTAAAGGAATGGGGGAGTCAATGGGAATTTTTCCAAAGCTCCAAAGTCAAACAACCTTCCCTTCTCTGGCGTCTCAGAATAATTTATGGAGTGAGGAAGGGAAGCACAAAAGAGGGCAGGGGATGTACTTCTTAGCCCTTCTAGAGCAGTGTTTTTTCCTAAAGGCTTCACTAGGATCATCTGGGCTGTTAGTTAAGCATTCATATCTTGGGGTGCATTCCAGACCTACTGAGACAGACTCTTCAGGGGAAGGGGCCTGGAATCCCCATTTTTAACAGGTTCCTCAGGTACCTTTAAAAATTACCAGACAAATTTGAGAAACACCGTGTTAGAGTTTAAGAGCATAAATCACATAAGGTTCCGTGAGCTCATTATGTGAAAGTGCTGAATAATAATCAAAATCCTTATAATGAGCACTTATTGGGCACTTGACACAATTTAAAGTCATTTATATGTATTCACTCATTTGATCTCTATAACAACCCTATGAAATGGGCACTATTATTACCTCCACTTAAGAGGAAACCAAAGGACAGAGAAGTGAGTTGCAAAGGTCACCCAGCCAGCAAGAGCTGGGATTAGAATCCAAGGAGTCTGGAGTCTGAGTGCATGCTCTTAACTCAGGAGACACAGAAAAGCAGGAGCCTGCTGCTACATGCTGTAGACGATGAGTAAGTATTCATTGAAAGAAGAAATTGGAAACAGACCTAATGGGAATGTTTGATTTATGAGTCTCTTCACTTCGAGAGGGCCGATTCTCTGCCCACAATAACTTGTTCACTTTCACAACAGACTAGGGGAGCAGCTCTGGTTAGTCAGACTTCTCTCGCTGGCCCAGGGCACCCACCTCCATCCATGTGATGGTTGGGGAAGTCTATGATCTAATGCTCTGTATTCACAGGTGGGACTGTCATTTGCTTGTCCTCTTCATGATATACCATTGACTTAAGGCTACAGAGGTCACAACCAAAAGGCTAACAGCCTAAAACTGGCTCCCAGTTCCCATCCCAACTCACTTTTTTTTTTTTTTAAGATTTATTTTATTTATTTATTTCTCCCCACTCCCTCATTGTTTGTACTTGCTGTGTCTGTTTATCTTCCTTTTTAGGAGGCACTGGGAACTGAACCCGGGACCTCCCATGTGGTATGTAGGAGCTCAATTGCTTGAGCCACATCCACTTTCCTTCTTTTGTTTATTTAGCAGGCCATGGGAACCGAACCTGGGACCTCTGATGTGGGAGGGAGGCGCCTAATTGCTTGAGCCACCTCCATTCCCTGCTTTGTTGTGTCTCTCATGTTTTTCTTCTTGTGTCTCTTGTTGCATCATCCTGTTGTGTCAGCTTGCCGCACCTGCATTGCCGTCAGCTTGTCTTGCTCGTCTTCTTTAGAAGGCACCGGCTCTGCTCCCTGCTTTGTCGTGTCTCTCATTATGTTTTTCTTCTTGTGTCTCTTGCTGCGTCAGCTTGCCATTCCTGCCTGTCGCACCAGCTTGCTGCCTTCTTTAAGGGGCACTGGGAACCAAACCATGGACCTTTCATGTGGTAAGTGAGAGCTCGATTGCTTGAGCCACATCTGCTTCCCCCAACTCACTTTTGATGGCTTAATCAGATAGCATCAGGTTAGCTGGATTGCACTACTGTGAAGCCTTGGGTCAATGCCCCTGCCCCTCCTCTCATGTCTCCTGGTGAATCCAGATGAATTCTAGAATATGCTCTAGTTGCTGCTGGCAGGTGGAAATTGCCTCTTCCTTGGGAAAGCATTAAGGTCTTGGGGCAGGGCAGGCTGACTCCACAAAGGGGAGGCAAACTCCATAACACCATGTGCCTGGGCAGAGTCTCTAGGGCCTGCAGGCTTTGCTGTTCTCTCTCTGGGTCACTGAGAAAATGCCTGAGCAGGTGTTAGGGGGTGAAGGAGAGCCCCAGCTCAGCTGGCACCTGTCCTGCTCCAGGCCCTGGCCTCCCTTAGGCTTTGCACCTGGGGTCATGTTGGCCATGGGTGAGAAGCAGCATGTGAGTCTCTCCTCACTCCTCTGAGGCCTCTGAGGCAATGAGTGGGGAGAGGGAGGGTAGCTCCAGCAGTGACAGCTGGCCTAACTCTGTATACCAGGCCCAGCTCTAGAATTCAACCCAGCAGACTCTGTGGTGTGACTGAACAGAATCCCCAAAGGCCCACTGCACCAGGCTTTCTCTATGCCTACTTGCTCACCATTATTGCCATTGAGACATTCCTTAGAGGACCTCTTTTCAAGGCAACTTTGGGAGGGATCTGAGAGTAAGAAGTCAAGCTCTTGGCAGTGATGAAGCCAGGAGCACATCTTAGTCCATGTGTTAGGTAGCTGGGGTCAAGCAGAATGTGGGCCCCCAGAGAACAGGACCATGAGAGGGGTGTTGCTGGGATAGATGCAGAATGGGGGAATTAGAGTTTCACAACTGTGTCCCTACACTGCCCCACTCTTTCCCTCAGAATACTATATGAGAACTTTGGCTGCACATTAGAATCACATGGGGCACTTTTTAAAAAAGGAGGTACTGGGGGTTGAACCTGGGACCTCGTATGTGGGAGGCAGGCGCACAACCACTGAGCTACATCTGCTTCCCTCACTTTTTAAAAAGTATCCAATGACTGCTCACTCTTACCAAAACCCAGATTCTGATTTAAGTGGTCTGGGCTGGTCTGGGTACCAGTACTTTTTGTAGCTCCCTTTGTGCTTCAGATGTAAGTCGAGGCTGAGCAATCAGCCCGGTCTCCCCCTCTGGCTGGTGCAGATCATTAACATTTGCTTGGGTCCAGCTTTGGTCCATTGAGAAAGCAATACCTTTATCTTTCTTACTAATTGCTGAGCTAAAGATCTCTAAGCAGGGAGAATTTGCAACCCTAAAATTCTGTGAGTCTAACCTGCAAGCCTCAAGTAAGCATGGACTACACCTGCTTTGTTTTTGGGGGGGATCTCAACAGCTTATAAGAATGAATGTTTGGGAAGCGGCTGTGGCTCAATCAGTGGGGCTCCCGTTTACCATATGGGAGGCCCCAGGTTCGGTTCCCGAGGCCTCCTGGTGAAGGCAAGCCCGCCCGCACGGTGTGGTTAGCTGACTCAGCGAGCACAAGCAGCAAGGGGGGGATAAATGAATAAATAAATAAAAAATCTTTAAAAAAAAAAAAAATGAATGTTTGGTGTCAGAGTGCCAAGACAGCTACTCATGTTTTCCTGATATCTTTTTTTTTTTTTAAAGATCTATTTATTTACTTTACCCATTTTAACCCCCCCCCCCCCTTCCCCATTTGCTGTTTTGTGTCCATTCCTGCCATCTCTTTTCATCCTTCTCCTCCAGTCTTCACCAGGATTCGATCCTGGAGACCTCCAATGTAGGAAAGAGGTGTTCTGCCACCTGCGCCACCTTGGTTCCTGGTTTTTGGAGCTTTTGGAGCTTTTGGAGCATCTCGTCTTGTCTCTCCCCTGCATCTCTCTCCTGTTACATCATCATCTTGCTGCATGGCTCCCTGGGCCTTGCGGCTCACCGGCACACAGAGCCTGGCAGCCCATGCACCTTCTATATATATATATTTATTTTTATTTTACCGGGAGGTCCCGGGGAACGAACCCAGGTCCCTCCATATGGCAGACGGACACCCAACCATTTGAGCCACATCTGCCCTCCTCCTGATATCTTTTGAATTAGGGAAGCTTGCTGCTGTGAGTGGTCCTTAACTTTCTCAATACTACAGTGGGTTTAACAATAACGAAGTCTACCTCACAGTGTGGTAAAGATCAAGTGATGTCGGTATGTGAAAGACTGATTCAATGGGAATTGTTGCATTGCCTGCTTTCTCTGCAGTATGAACTTCTATTCATCCTTTAAAAGCCAGTTCAAGTGTCACATCCTCTGTGAATCCTTCTAGAAAATTAATCTTCACCCTTATCACACATTTTACACATTGCTCTATTATGGCACTTATCACTCTGTATTCAACATGATGTTTGTCAATGGCTACTGAACTCTGATTCTGCCAGTTACTCGGCCAAAAGGTTTAACACAATTATTTGATACTTATACATCCCCCTCGATATCTGGAGCTCTTCAAGGACAGCAGCTAAAAAGGTAAATCAATATATCTCTGACAATGCATAGGAGGGTTTACTTCTGGGAACTTTGTAAGCAATTAAGAGAATGTCAGTTTCTTGTGTTGCTGAGTCTTGAGTAACTATTGGGGATTTATAGAAAAAGTGGAATCTTGGGGTTGGGAGAACTGAGAACTAAGAATGTGATGAGTGGAAGCAGGTGGCTTTAGAATGTAGATCAAAGACGGAGGACACATTAACTGGGTCCCACAAAGGCACTGCAAGAAGAGTCATGCTACTTTGGAATGAAGTCATCATGGTTGGAAGGCCAAGGCCATATAGACCCATGAACTGGGATAGGTTAAGGAAGATCTACTATGGTGGGTGGGTTAAATAAAGACAACCCCAAATGTGATCCATTTCAAGCTTCAGAGTTTGTCTGCATCCAGTGGAGTAAGACAATATCTCAGGATCATAAACACTGAAAGGCATGAACTTTGATTAGATGATGGCTACAGAAAAGAGTAAGAGTTGTATTGTGTAGGGTATCGGTGATAGGATATAACCAATTTATAAGCCTTTTATTAGAACTTCAGAGGAGGAAGGGAGTTTCTAGTGAAGCCAGTGCAATTCTGATAAAATGGACAAACACAGTGTTTCCAAAGTCCATGCCTCAGACATGAGTTCTGCAAGATGGTAGTATGAATGCTCTGAAAGAGAGGTTCTTGACACTTGATCAGTGGGCAAATATTTTGGGAAATCCTGGATTATACAAGTTTAAGCATGGATTTCTTGTTCTTTATCTTCTTCAACTGTTTTAGAGTCTTTAAACTGGCAGTGTATCTTGGGTATCTCCAGGAGGAGCATGTAGCATTTACCAAACCAGTTTCACAAAGAACTTTTCTTTTTTCTTGTCTTTCCTTTTCTGACAGCACAGCTCATGGGAATAGCATTCCATAGAACACACTTTAGTTTACACTGCTGTAAACTAATCTCTCTTGTCTACATAACAGTTGTGAAAATCTTAAGTACAATATAAATGAATCAAATTCAATAGTACATTAAAAAATTCATGACAAATAGGTTTGGTTTCAGAAATATAAAGATATTTTAGTATTAGGCAATTATGACAGTGATTCCTAATATTAACAGGTAAAATAAGAAAAAAATGATAATCTCAATAGAAAAAATTTATTTGATATTTCAATACCCATTCCTGTTTTAAAAACCTGAAAACTAAGATTAGGTAAATAGCTCCTTAGTGGGAAAAAAATAATCCTTAGTATAGTTAGACACAATCACTATTACCACTGTTCTTTAACATGGTTCTTGAAGTTGTACAGTAATTCATGAAATACAACGGTATAGTTATCTTCCTAGGGAAAAGGAAATCAATTGAAATAGTGTTAGAATTATTTAGAGAAAGCAAGTGACTCATTAGATGCAGGATACATTTTCTAAATCAATAGTTCAGATGAGAAGAATTTAGAGAAAAACTGCCAATAGCCCAACATAAATTAAATTATATGGTAATAACCTCAAAAGGAGGTATAGGATCCATTTGAAGAAAACCTTTGAGGTTTATTGAAAGATATTAAAGAAGTCTAACTAAATAACCATAGATATTCTTGGATGGAAAATTTGAGTATTGCAAAAATTACTACATTTCCCAATATATAAGCTTAATAAATTTGCAACCCACAAAGCAATAGGCTCGTTTAGTTGTTTTTCACAATAAACACAGCCCTAGCCTACACACACACACACATATATAAAATTAGTGTATGTATACAAACTGAGACAAATAACTCAAAGGAAACACATTAAAATGTTAATGGATGTTTGGATGGTGGGGTTATAGGTTTTGAATTTCTTCTTTGCATTTTACTGTACTTTCTGAATTTTCTACAATGGGTGTGTGTTAGTTATCTAATAAGAAAAACAGTAAATGTTGTGTGTGTGTGTGCCTGTATACACGTACTTAAAGAATGTGCTCTTAAACATGAAGATCCCTGGGAAAGAGTAGCCTTTGTGCTGCCGCAGAAATCTAAGCCTTCCCAAGTGTGAGCTGCTGTGAGTGAGGAGGGGCTGGTAACGAGGGCCCACGTGTGTGTGTGTTGGGGTGGGGAGGGCAACAGGGGCTCTGAAGGGAGAAAAGGGTTCAGAGCAGACAGACATCAACGGTGGTGAAGATGAATGTTACCAGCTTCTCGATTTTGCCCTGAGCTGGGAATTATGAAGCCAAGAAAATGACAGACTATGGAGAGCCTTTTCCTTGGCCAAGGAGCTTTGTTCTGAGGTCATAACGCTGTCCTGAGGATTAAGTGATGGTGAATAAAGAAGGAGCGAGGGATTATCAGACATGTTCTGCAAAGTTTGCCTCCTGTGACTTCAATAAAACCCCAATTTGGAAAGAGTTAGGGAGATGCCTGCAGAAATTGGCCCTGAACATCCGGTGGGAGTGGGAGTTGCTTGAAAACATCGCTGACAGCTGCTGCGGCTCCGTCTGAATTGCTTTCGGAGCAGGCATGTTTTCTGAGGCCAGAGCAAGCAGAGTGGGGATGGGGACCCCCGAGAGCTGCTACCATGCCAGCTGCTCAGAGGCCTCCATCCCCCTGGGAAGTGGAACACTGGGTGGAGGGACGTGGGCTGTGGAAGCAGGCAGAGCTGAGTTCCAATCCTACTTTTCCACTTGAGTGACCTGCAAGTTACTTAACCTTTGCTAACCTCAATTTTTTTCTCTGTGGAATGGAGATAGCCATCCTGATTTCCCTTTAGCAACTTCCTTGCTCCCCAGTTGGGACTTTCTGAAAGACTAGTTAGGAATTCAAGTTTGGGTCAGAAGAAAAGGAAGAAGAAAAATGAAAAACACAAGTAGTATTTGAGCAATAATTTTCTCTGTCAAACCTCAAATGACTTGGCTAAGTTCTGATTTCTGGAATCACAGCCCTGGGGGTGGTGGCTGGGCCATTTGGGAGTGGGGGGTAGGGAAGAAGGAAATGCTCAGGACACTGCTTTGGGATCACAGGGCACTCGGCTGTGCTGCCCCTTGATTCGAGAGTCTCAGACTTTCAGAACTGGAAGAGGTCTCAGTTTAACAGGAGAGGTGAGAAAGCTAAATAGCTGGCACCCAAGATGGTGCCGTGAATTAATGGTGGAGCCCCAAATGAGGACCCTGCCCTGCTCATGTGCCTTTGAATTGGTCTGGGAAAAGTGGTGCCATCCTCGCAGCATGGCACCTTAGTTCTCTCTCTTGTTTAAGGTTATCCTACACTTAGAAGGGGGTTGCTCAGTGCTATTATTTTAAATGCCAAAGGAAACATTCGTGAGAACTTTGAATCTTCCTTGGCATTAATTTTCTTCCAAAATGCAATTTCAGGAAACTGTAAGTCAAGATGACTCTGTAGGATGATCCTTTCAGGATCCTCTGTCCTTTAAATGCAAAGTAAAGACTAAAACTAAGAAGACACGTAAACTTAAAACTGAAATAAATATCTTAGTGTTCAATAAACAGCACAGGACACAGACCCTCAAGTGGGGTAGGTGTGGCTAGGACCATGTGGCTCAGGGTCTGGAAGCAGGCAGGGAGGAGTGGCCATTTTGGCTCCTCTTGACGTAATGGGGAGTCAAAGTATCAATGTCAGGTGGGGACGAGAGCCAGGCTTACCGTGTGGGATCCGGGTGGGACAGGGCTCCCCTCCTTGTGAAAGGAGGCTGAAGGAAAGCAGTGGCCACCCCCTGGGCTCCCTGCCCCTTCCCTAAGGCTGCATTATGAGGGAGGCAGAAGGAAACAGACACTGCTGTGTAGCCAGGTCCTGGGCAATCAGATCAGATCTGATTGCATTGCAGAGTCACCAGTAGAAGGCTTGGTTCTGAACCGGGTAGTTTGCTCAGGGTGGAGGCAACAATAAAACTGCTAGAGAGGAAGGCAGGGATGTCTACAGAGGAAGGAAAAATGCAAAATGAAATGCAGCAGGCTCTAGGTCTAGAGGCAACTGCAAACCCAAATTCTCAAGCACAGGAGGAAAAGGTGAGGCAGGTTTGTATAGGGAAAGAGGGAAGGCAGTTGGGACCCAGCAGAGAACATGGCTGTGAGACCCTGCCTGGAAACCCTGTGCTAAGAAAGCTGGGGGAGCAGATGTGGCTCAAGCAGTTGGGTGCCCACCTCCCACATGGGAGGTCCTAGGTTCAGTTTCCGGTGCCTCCTAAAAGAAGACGAGCAGACGCCGCAACCCACAAACACTGCAGATGCCACAAGGAGCAGACGCCATGACCAGCAGATGCCGCGACCAGCAGAGAGTGGAAGTGACTCAAGCAGTTGGGCACTTGCCTCCCACATGGGAGGTCCTGGGTTTGGTTCTTCGTGCCTCCCAAAGAAGACAAGCAGATAACGAGCAGACAGATGAGGGAGCCACCTCAGGGAAGGGAATTAAAAAAAAAAAAAAAAAGAAAGCTGGAAAGACCCCACAAAACCCTGGTCATGAGGTCCCATTTGGAACTCTTTCTGGGGTCAAGGGGAAGCCCCAGATAACTCCAAACAGGCCTCTCATTGGTCCCCTGAGAGCCCACAGCTGGGCATCAGAACAGCAAACAGCTGGAGCCCCTCCCCAACATTAGGAAAGGGGGAGGAGGAAAGGTCTTAAAAGGCCTAACCCAGGGCCCCACGTGCACGACATCCTGTAGCATGCCCTCAATCCATGTCTAGGATTGTGCACGCTTTTCTTGTGTCTTAATAAACTCTTTATTCCCTTGCCTAGCCTATGGCGTGTCCTTAAATTCTTTTATGTGACATAGCCAAGAACCTAGAGGCCTAGAACCCAGAGCGTTCTGCTAACAAAGAGATGCTAAGAAAGATGGCCAACAAAACCAACAAGTGGGAGACCATTTCAAAGAGATACAAGGAGAGGTAACCTTGGATGGGGGGTGGGTAACCCCAAGAGATTTGTAAAACAAAAACCTGGCAGATGTGAGGCAAGACCAGATGGAAAATATAGTTATTGAGTAACTCAAAGTCAAGATAAACTTTAGCTGGGCACAGATAAAGAAAGGATTCATGAGATGGAAAAGAGAACTGAGAAATCTACACGAAAAGTTTTAAAAAATGTGAAAGAAAATTTATGAGAAATTTAGGCTTGAGAAACTCTAATATATATTTAATAGGAATTCCGGAAGACAAGAATAGAGGGAATAGTGGAGAAGAACTTTGAAGAGACGATGGTTAAGAATGTTCCAGATTTGAAATTTAATCCTCACAACCACCTTCGGGAATAGATATGATGAGGAACCTGGGAGGCATGTGGGTGGTGAGGCTTTCCCAGCATCTGACAGCCATAGGTGGTGGAGCTGAGCCTTGATGTCAGCAGAGAGCTCCACGTCAGCATGGGGTGACCAACTTGTCCTGGTTTGCACAGGATTGTCCTGATTTTTCACTGACAGTCCTGTGTCAGGCAACCCCCCAGTCCCTGAAGACGGAGAGGTGGCCAGCCTCAGTCAAGTGCATGGGCTTTGGAATACTGCAGATCTCTGTTGAGTTCCATATTGACACTAATTGACTGTGAGACCCCAAACAAACTAACCACTCTGAGCCTCCAGTTTTCTTATATGCAAAATGGTAATAAGAGTAGATAGGCAGATTAAATGGTGATTCATTAAAGCTCTTAGCCCAGTATCAGACAGCCATGTGCACTCAAATGTTAGCTGCTATTATTTGTATTATGACTACAGGACCTCTCTAGGGCAGGGTCAGCTTCCAGAGGCCTTGAACCCTAGGAGTAAGGTTATAGATGGCATCCTTTAAGTAGGTCATTCTAAAACCTGACTGTGCATCAGAATCAGCAGAGAGATTGCTCTAAAACCTAGATTCCTAGGATATATATCCCCTAGCATGCTGATTCAGCATGTCTGGAGTAGGGCCTGTTGGTCTGCAATAAAAAGTCTCTGGAAATTGTTTAAATACCACAGAAACTTTAGAAAACATTATAATCAGTCTGCTGTGCATGGATGCTCTGAGCTGTGGTAGGCCTTCGCTGCTGTGGTCAGATCTTCAAAGTTACCGCATGGTTAGGCCCTCTCCTAGCGAGGAGAGGGAAAAAAGCCTATTGTTTTGTTTTGTTTTGTTTTGTTTGCTCCAGGGCTTGAGCCTGCTGGAAGGTGAAACTTAGAAGCAATTTCTTGAGATCTGCCAAGAATTCTAATTCACAGGGTGAGTGCAGAATTCCTTCTCCTCGCTGAGGACCTGTGCTCTGCCCCACTCTTGGCTGCAGTCCCAGGCTCCCACCTCGACTGTGGAAGGCATTCCTGCCCTGTGACCTCACCATAAACGGCCCCCTCTTCCAGGCCAGGACTCTCCACTGCAAATTCTTCATCCACAGAAGCCCTGCCGACAAACTGTGAGCGGGCAATGCTTTACAGTCCATTTCCTCTAGCTCTGAGTCAAGGCTGAGGCCCTGCGTGGGTCTGGAAGCAGTCTGGCCTAGCACAGGTCTCTTAAATGTTTGGAGATTAAAGAGCAGCAAGCAATATATTTTATCCAGAACACCTGTGAAAATTTTCTTAACACCAATTCAGACGAAAAAAGCAAACGAAGTCTTGCTTCTAACCTCCTTCCCTTTCAAACGGAAATATATCCAATACAAACAAAAAGGAAGCCATTAAATCAGACTTCACTGCAAGGAAGAGATAGTGTTGTGTTTTCTTTTACTTCCAGGTTATATGAAACTTGACTGTTCTCTCATGACACGCCTGTGTGTTGTTCTGGGCCCTGCAGTTATGTTTAAAAAAAAAAAAAAAGTAGGAAGGCCACACAAATGGGAAAGTTCTGAACTAGAGGCAGAGAGATCTGGGGTGTGGATGTGGTTTTGTCACAAATGGGTCCAATGACCTCTGGTAAAGGCTGTCCCTCTCTGGGTCCAGGTTCTTCCTCTGTAGTGGGGAGTGGGGCAGGAGGTGACTGGGTGTGGGTGGAATTAGCTTAGAGCTTTGCTGGCCAATGGGGTAGCCCTAACCGCCTGGGACCATTTAATGTAAATTAAAACTAAATAAAGTTAAAAATGCAGCATTTCAGTCACACCAACCACATTTTGAACGCTCAGTAGCCACATGTGGCTAGTGGCTACCATATTGGACAGCACAGTTGAAACATTTCCCTGATATTAGTTCTATCAAACAGCATACAATTCCATCAGCCACTCCTCCCCATATTGTGCCCTTGAGAGACATTGCTAATCAATCACTGCATTCCTTCCTGCTGTGCCCTGACTGGTCTTTACCATGATTCTCTGAGATCCAGCCATGTGCAATTGACCTGGAATATGTGTGAGACAGACCATGTGCTTCCATGGACCAGATCTGAATTCTTGATCTTTTTTTTCCCTTTGTGCTGTGGCCTCTTAGCAGTCTGGTGAAACCACTGCTTCCCCAGGCCCTATCTCAGAAAAATGTTTTTAAATGTGTAAACAAAATACAAAGAATTATGAAAGAAACCAATTATGTTAAAATACAAATTCAAAATATTTAAAGAATAAATACTTATTTATTGATAATTCCTTATCAATGTATTAAATTACAAGATCTGGTAGCAGATATGTAATTTTACATAATTTTGAAGTAGCTTTGAAAGTAAATGATATTTTGAGATTTATACAATAACTATAGTAATGAGATATAAAAATAACTATGATTTCTTTAGGGAGAAAATGATAGTTATATCAACCTTACTGTGGTGTGTTGCCTCCATTTATCATTGAAGAGAATGCTCAATTTCGGCTAATGGTTAGTGAAAATAAAGATGTAAGTTTTTTCTACCCAAATTCACAGACTCATTGAATTTTGTCGACAGGCTCCTTGGAGGTCCTTGGACCCCATGTGAGGAATCTCTGAAACAAGTGATATGACACCTCTCTGATTTGCTATTTTCTGACCACATAAAATAAATGTCTCCAATTTATTCGTGCATTTATGGAATATCAGCATGCTGGAACTGAGCTCTCATCACAATCCCTCTTCTTAAAGAACATCGTGCAGTTGAGGAGGCATGGTGGTGGGGTGAGGGGTCTGTTGGGAGTGGGGAAGGGAAAGGGGAGTAGAGAATGAAGAATGGAAATGGAGGAAGACTGGAGAAATCTCTGTCACCTCTGTCACTCCGTGGTGCAGAGAGGGAGGGGAAGGGTCAGCTGTCACAGCAGACTGACTGCAGCCCTCCACAGAGAGCTCAGAGCTACTACCACAAACTCAGTGGCTGGAGCTAGGGGACCAAATAGTCGGCATCGGGAAATGACACCCCCTCCTCCCAGTCCCCCACCCAAGGCTGTTTATGTTGTAAACTTCAGTGCTGTTTTGGGAACAATTTTAGGTCTTTTTTTAAAAAAAACAAATGGAATGCCCATTAGTGAAAAAGGAGTTTCTACAAACACCACTGACAGGGTGGGAATAAATATTTATAGCCTAGGCTCTGGGCTTTCTTATGGAGCCCAGAGCCTAGCCTATGCCAGTGAAAACTGATTTACACGAGAATTTCTTTTCAGTTTATAAGAAACATGTGCCTGCCACTTTCTTCTGGTATCTTGACAGATCACAAACTCATTCAAACTTACAAAAATCAGCTGGCTGCAGCAGCACCCAAATCAAACTTGACTTCTCATTAAATCAACATTTCAGGCTCTTGGAGCTGAGCAGCAGATATCCCCTCTGCAGGCCCTGCTCTGGCAGGACGTTCTCCCGTGCCAGCCAATGGAAGGCACTCTGTTTCTCTGACAAGACCAATTTTTGTACTCGGAATTCACTATTTCATTCTTTCAGCCCTTTGTCATTCATGGACTCATTCATTTGGCAAATAACTACTTAGTAGTTACTATGTTTTCAGCTCTGGATTAGATGTTGGGGGGATGGAAACTAATATTTATGGGCACCTTTTATGTGCTAGGTGCTCTACGATGCCCTTTCTCAAGGCTTATCACACTTAATTCTTGCAACCACCCTGTGATATTGGGATTATCCTCAATCCTTGGGATGAAGAGCCTGAGGCTCAGAGAAGTAAAGTACTTAATTAGCTAATAGCTAGTTAATTAACTAGTTAACTAATTTCCTAGAAAGGGAACAATATATTATATGATTCTGATTCTCCAGGAGCTTGCAATCTAGATGGGGAAGAGCATATACATATAGATGAAGATAGTTATAGCTGTAACTATAGATATGAGAAATGATTAAACAACAATGCAAGATGGGATGATTACATTTTGAAATAGAGAAGAGATAAGAAAGATATAGGAGGATAAGTTTATTGTGGGCTGGTCAGTAAAGGTGATGGGGTTTCCACCAAAGGATGGAGAAGACTTGGATATTCGAAAGGGTATGAAAGAGGCATACCTGGTGGCAGGGTGGTGTTGAGCAAAAGCCTTGATTCAGAAATACAACTATACCTTGGGCGGTGGGATGGAGCACACTATGAGGGTACAGACCTGTAGCAGTGAGGCTGTTCCCTGGCACAGTGCCTGATGTGCAGTCTGTACTACATAAGTACTTGATGGTCAACCAGATGCATAAGGGAACGAAAGAATGAATGAATATGTAGGTGGGGATGAGGCTGGGCTGTGTGGTAGGCCTGGATTATGGAGGACTTTGGTTGTCAGACTGAGGACAGGTGTGTCCATTCATGTGAATACACCGGAATCCAGGCCCCTGGAATCTAGACTACATGTGGCTTTGAAGCTAGATTTGGTCTATGTAGAAGGGAATGAGATGACTATTCCTGATTCTTTATTAAAGCATACCTTAGAGTCGAATATATTAATATAATGAAATCAAAATCCAATGTAACAAACAATGCAAGTAACCAAAAAAATTTTTAAGTGTAATCATGTATAAAAACCTAGACATTCCATAATAGAAGGATGGTTAGATAAATTGTGGGGCAAGACTGGATACAAGGGAGTTCAGTTAAGAGGTTGTTGAGGTAATGATAGTTAATGGTATTAGAAAACTGACAGTAGGAATGGAGAAAAGAATCTTCTAGATCTATACTGCAGTAGAATTGACAGGTCATGGTGATCAATGGATGTGAGGGATGAGGGAGAGGGTGGTGTTGGGATAATGAATGCCTGGGTTTCTGGCTGGGGAAGCTGAGTGGGTAAAGGTGCTACTTACTGAGATGGGGAAACACAGGAGGAGGAGCAAGTGTGTGTGGGGAAAGATAAATCCTGTTTTCAGGATTTTAGTTTGAGATCTGACTAAAGATATTCATCAAGCAGTTACCTATATGATTTGAAGCTTAGGAGAGATATGAGCTAGAGGCATAGATTTAAAAATCACTAACTTATAGATGATAAATGAAGACACCAGAGATTGCTCTGGGAGCATGTATAGAGTAAGAAGAGGGTTTAGGACAAAGGTTTGAGGAACCCAACAGTTAAGAGGTGGATAGAAGACTAGGAGTCCAGAATAAAGACTGATAAGGCGTGGTCAGAGAAGTAAGAGAAGAACCAGGGAAGACTCTGGTCAACAGTGTCAGACGGTGCCAAGGGGTAAGGAAAGCAAAGGACTTAAAAGTGTCTGTTGGATTTAGTACCAAAAAGGTCATTGATGACCTTGCAGGGGCAATTTCCATGGCGTAGTTGGAATTGAAGCTAGATCAAGTTTGAGGAGAAACTGGGAGAGATGAAGAGTGTAGACAAGTTGTTTAAGAAGTTAGGCTGTGAAGGGTAGGAAGGAGATAAGGTAACAGCTGAAGGGGAGGAAAGGGACTGGAAAAGCTTCTGTTAAGATGGGGCATACCTGAACATCTTTAAATGCTGTCAGGAGGGGAGCCAGGGGAAAGGGCATAGAAAAGACCTGGAAGGAAATATGCCAAATTATTAACAGTGGTTATCTGTGGGAAGTGGAATCATCTTCAAGAGACCTCTGAATGTTCAAAGACAGACCAAATAGTGTTCAGTGGAGTTTAAGTATTGTCTATTTTTATTGCTACCAAAATCTTCTAAAATGTGTCCATTTATATATAGCATCATTCAAATACACAGAGATTTGATGAATGGGAATATCCTCACTGATTCACACCTCCTGGTGTTAAAGCCTTTGTATAACCCCTTCCTATTTGGGATCAAGGACAGCCTGCATGTCATGTCCAATAGAATATGGTAGCATGAGGTGTGTAACTCCCAAGGCTAGGCCATAGAAGACATGCATGGAAAGCCTTGGTCTCTTGTACTGCTGGCTCTGTAGGAAGCCAAACACCAGGTCTTTTATTTAATTTTAATTTTTTTATTTTTAAAGAAGCTTTATATTACATAAATGTTACATAAAAAATATAAGGGATTCCATATGCCTCCCTCCCTCCCCCTCCCACACTTTCCCATACTAACATCTTTCATTAGTGTGGTACAATTGTTACAATTGATGAATTGTACTGAAGCATGGACTGCAGTTTACATTATAGTTTACACTTTGTTCTGCACAATTTTGTAAGTTATGACAAAATATACCATAGCCTGTATCCATCACTGCAATGTCATGCAGGACAAATCCAATGTCCTGAAAATGCCCTCATATTATACCTATTTTTCCCTCTCCCATCCCTCAGAACCTCTGGTGGCCTCTACCTTTACATCAATGATAAGAGTTCTTCCATTGCTGGAATAATAATAAGTCTATAGTAGAATAATAAAAAGTCTCCTTTAGTTCATTGTTCATTTCCCAACCTTGAGGATTTGGGGATGGTGATGCCCACTCTGCTTCTAATTGAGAGGGGGCTTAGATTCCATGGGGCAGATGGATGGAGCTATCATTTTTGCAATTGCAGATACTCTCTGTTCCTTGGGATGGGTGTTATCCATTATCATCTCCTTGTTAGTAGTTCTGGGTGAGTCTCCAGTTCATTGAACTGGAGAGTAGGTGTTATAACTCTGCTGACATTCAGGGCTCAACTGGCACATGGGTGGACCAAAGATTTAAGTCTCTGGGACACATATTTATCAACTATAGTGCTAATTATGGATTCAAATAAAAGGGGCAGAAGAGCCATGAACACACCATATCTTAAGGACACTAAGCATCCATGTGGAAAGGCCCACATGGAGAGAAACCGAGGCCCCTGGCCAACAGCCAGCACCATCTTGCCAGTCATCTGACTGAGCCACCTTGGAAGTGGATTCTCCAGCCCTGTCAAGCCTTCGAATGCAGCCCCAGGTGACAGCGGATGGCATCCTCCTGAGAAATCCTGGGTCAGAGCCTCCAGCGGAGTTGCTCCCAAATTCCTGACCCACAAATTTTTTGTGAGAGATATTAAATGATGATTGTTGTTTTAAGCTGCTAAATTTTGGAGTGAACTGTTATACAACAACAGTTAACAAATGCAGGCCCTTTACATACTTCAGGGGGCCCAGAGGAGGTCTTATCCACTAGCCAACGGTCTGGGTGCAATGACGCTTCAAAACGGATGTTTCAATTGTTTTAGATTTTAATAGTGGGCCACATGCTCATACATCCTTTTGTGTGTGGAGACAACCTTTCTTGCCCCACTACACACACAAAATTGATAACTAGTTATTTTGTAGATAATACTTGGTATTTAAGTGTTAGGTATGATTCAAATGTGTGTGTCAAGTATGTGTGGAGGTTTTCAGATACCATGGTTTCAGGATGTAATTTTGAGGAAGTAGACTAGAACAGTTTCAAATTGCATAATGAATGACATTCCATTTCCATGACAACTATTGATTAATCAAGCCTGTTAGCATGAACTTTTAGCCTGTGGGGGTTTAGGTCCTCCTAGCTCATGTTGGAGAGCAAATTATGTTAGGCTTTCTTTTCCCTCCCTTCCTTCCGTGACTAGGGGTGGAACAAAGGGGTGGTGTGGGGGTGCTGTTCCATGGGAACCAGTGGACCATGAATTCAGCACCTGGGCTTGTCAAAAACTCCCTAAAGTCATGGATTAGGGCAATCTTTTTCACAGTTGTTTCCCCATTGCTGGCACAGCTCCCAGCTTATTATAATGGTTTGTTAAATATTTTTTGAATAAATAGTAGTTGAATAAATTGTAATTCCATTCCTCCTCCTTCCTCACTCTGCTCTTAGAGTTGAGTCAAAACCCTTTTGAAGGTTTCAGCCTGTTTCAGCTCTGTGGAGAACTAAGGAAAAGCGCTTCACAGGGTTGTTGAAGACTTTCCCAGGGGCCAATATTTTGATGGTAGGGATTAGAGTATGGATCTAGCTAGAGGATATGGAACAGGGCCTCTCACACAAACCCCTCTCCTTTCCGTGAGTGGGCCAGGCACTAAGCCAATGCGGGATGAATAAATGGAGGGCCAGTGGGGAGGTCAACACCAGTCACGGTGGCAGAGACTCAGGTGTTTCCGGAATATCTCAGAAAAGGTCTAGTGGGCAGGAGAGAAGTAATGTAGGTGAGACCCATTAGGCATCCAGTGGACTCTTCTGGTTTCACTTTGTGGCCCAGGGGTAGAACATGGCAGGTGGGAGACACTTTGGTTTCCCAAAAATGGTTGACCAAGTCTCCCTCTGTCCTCCTGAAGGGAGGCAAGTCTCCCTTCAGGGAAGTCAAGGGATCTGTGCCATTGTGGTCATTTCCACACTTTTTCCACTCCCACATCCTGGCCGGAGCAGCCGCTTGCCAAGTCAGACAAAGACATTCCTGGCTCATCCCGGGGCATTCTTTGTGCTCATCACCTGGACCTGATGACAAGAGGCATGAATTGTTGTTGTGGGACTCCCCAGCCAGGGAGCTTTGCTGGATCAGAGGGAGATCCAGATCATGAGACCAGACTCACTGCTGTGGCCACCAAGCAGCTCTTAACTCCCATGATGACGTGTACAGATCAGCCTCGAGAGATGGCTGGCTGGAGACTGGCAGGAACACTTGTCCTGGATTTGGGTAGACTGGGAACACCAGGATGCCTGTTGTTGAAATAGCTGTCGCAAGATCACTTGTTGTTGAAACCAGATACCTCGTAGTAACCAGTTCTTCCCCCTCCAATTATAAACAGCAGAGGCAGCTGGTCCTGGGAGATGACGACTCAGGAATTAGAACAACTGTGGGTCCAGCCCAACCTAAAGGCTACTGGTGAGTTAGGCACAGTGTGTCTCTAGTGCTCTCAGGTGTCCCTCTGTGGAGTACCTTTTGAGCTATGGATGCTCCTGTGCTCACTCCCTCCTCTGCTCTAGCAAACTCTTTCAACAAAGGGTCTGTATCAGTCATGTGCACCATAGTGAGAGTTAAAGCTGTTTAAGTCTTTTTTTTTTCTGAATGTGACACTAAGGACTTGAAGTCTTATCTGTGAGAGGCAATCTACTTTGATTAATCAAAGGCCACCATGCAAATCTTGCTTAATTCAAAGAAATTCTGGTCTTGGTATTTCAGAAAAAAATAAGCATGTTTTGCTTTTTCAGAGTACATTAATTGACCTTTTAACCTTCCTGTAACTTCCCAAGTTGCAGAGAGGAAACCAAAGCAGAGAGTTTAAGTGATGTACCCAAATGTCCACGATGAATCCGTGGGCTGGCACTGGCATGAAGGACCTCCGACTCAGGCAAAAGGATCTTTCCAGGAAACCATACATTCCTCTGTAGGCCAAAGACAGCTCCTTGTATTGGCTTTCTTTGAGGGTGCCAAGGGCTTCATGTCTGTGCATCATTTAACCCACACAACAGTATCAGGAGGTGGAGTGTGGCCTCCATTTCACAGATGCAGGGATGGGGGCTCAGAGAATTTAAGCAGCTTGCCCAGCTTCCCACAGCCAGTAAATGGCAGCGCTGAGATTTCAGTCCAGGTCTTTCTCCCTGCTAACTGCTCTCTGTGAGTCATTTAGAGGTCCCTGGCTCCCCAGCCCCGTCTCAGCAGCTGAGCAGAGGGGATGAGAATGACAAGGCTGAGGCTGTAGCTCCCGGGCCTCTACCTCTAATGGGAAGTCAATGGGGGAGGCAGCGCATGTTCCCACGGACATAATTTCTGACAAGTTGGCTGGAAAAAATAAATAAAGCTTTTTGAAACCACTTCACAGTTTAGTGATCTAATATTTTATAAAGGCAGAGGAGGGGGAGAGAGAGAGAGAGGGAAGGAGGGAGGGAAGGAGAGAAGGGGACAAGTGATTTCCTATGGAGAGAAGGGGACTAGCCTCTGCTGTGTTTATTTATATAGGATGGCTGATGGAATTCCCCTTCTGGAATGCCTTGGGCAAGGGTCTCTGATCCTCTGAATTCCTCCTCCCTGTTGTTCCAAGACACAGAGGGCTTCAGCGTCCACCGCCAACTCCCCATGCACTACAACCCTTCCCAACCTCCAGGAGCCTGTTAATTTGAAAGGAAAAGTCACAGATTCTCTAACAAACCTGCCCAGAAATTTATTGAAATAGTAAAGAATTTATCCCAGCTCATCTAGTTCCATCCATTCATTCACAGAGATTTACCCAGTGTCCATTTGTATGAGGTGCCATGTTGAGTCCAAATAATAATAACAACGAGCTAATATTTGGTGACATTTACTAAGTCCCCAGGCACTATTCCAAGCACTTTACATGTAATAACTCATCTCCTCCTCATACAATCCGTGGGAGGAAGAAATTTTATTACCCCCCATTTACCAGTTAGGAATACCCCCCATTTACCGGTTAGGAAAATGAGACCCAGAGAAGTAAAATATCTTCATCAAGGCTACATACAGGCATGAGCCCAGTCTGCCTGAATGCAATGGAGTGCTCTTACCCATCACAGCATGTCATCTGCATGGACATGAGTGCACCTTGCTGACAGGTGTGGACCAGTGCTGGAGGGTGTAGAGGAAGAGGGACCATCTACCTGGGAGAGGCTTGGCGGAGAGAAGTTTTCACAGAAGAGGTGGTTTTTGACCTGAGAGCCCATCACAGCTTTGAAAATAATTACTTTATTGCCAGTATGATCCATGGTTCTGCTTAGTCTCTCTGTGGGAATGGAATAACAGCAGTAGTAGTGGAAGAAGCAACTGGGACAGCAGTGATGGTGGTGGTGATAATGGCGCAATGTGCAACGTTTAATACGCCTGGCATTGTGGCAGGGATCCAGGGCTTTAGATCTGGACCTTTCTCTGATAACTGAAACCTAATCTTTTGGAGCAACATCTGTGCTGGCTGCAGTTACGTTGTCTTTTAGGCCTCTTGATGTTTCTGGGAGGCAGCTCTTACCATTCCTATTGTGCATATAAGGAAACTGAGACTCAGAGGTGTTAAGCGGCCTGCTTGGGATGGAGCTGGATTTGAATGCAGGTCTGTGTGGATCCCAAACCTACAGTCTTCCACCTTCACCTTGTTACCATTTTCAGTTGAAATTTTTCTAAAATATGCTTCACACTTACCTTCCTTAGGATATGTAGGACAATACAATTTAGCCTTCTCTTGTTGATTCAAGGCCATCATTGTGAACACAAACCATTGTCTGTGGTGTGCACTTGAGCCATAAGGAAGGACCTAGAGATTAGCTTGAGCTGTCTCTGACTTGGCCCAAACAGCCCCGCTGCTGTCTATCTTCCCAGAGATACTTTTAGGGATTATTAAGTTTTACAGCATGATGGAATTTTATAGCCCTATAAATAGCTCAGTCTGTTCTGTCCTCTGAGTTGTTTTTTTTTTTTTTTCTTCAGATTCCCACCCTGTGACCTTCTTTGTTCTCTGTTATCACTTCTCCAAGCCAGTCGCCTGGACGTCTGTTTCCAGCACCTCCACAGTACAAACCAGCATTTCCCCACTCTCTATTTAGAATTGAGGCTGGAACTGAAACAGGTTGCCTAAGGTAATCAGGATTATGTTTAGAATTAAGTCATGTATTTATGATCTCTGCCCAAGGAAGAATAAAGTACATGAGCTCTGGGATATTTCCCAGGTATTTTGCTTCCAGGTTTATATATTCCCCCATTGTGTTGTAGATAGAGAAAGTGGTATTTCCATAGCTCGACAGACCTGGAAACAGAAACTCTGGGATATTAAGTGACTTGTTTAGGATCACACAAATTCATGAGCTGGGATTTGAAATCACATTTTTTATTGCCCAGCTTCCTGCCATCCCCACTGGGTCCAGTTTCAGTATGGTGATGATGGTCAGGCACTTTCAATCACTCACCTTTGGCTTTCCTGGGCCAGTGACTTTCCTTGTCCCCAAAAGGGACAAGATATGGTCAAAAAGGCCCTTGGATCAGAGTCCATAATGTAAAGAACCCCCGAACAACGCCTCTACTTTAAAGCATCTCTCTCAGGGACTCTATAGTCACTGTGTGTGACACTAATGGTACTGAAAAAAAATTTTTTTTTGGGGGGCACTAACACACGAAGTCACTCTAGCCTATTAACAACTCAACAGTAATTAATTTATCATTTATTAATCTGTATGCCAGGTATCAAATATCCTGGCCTTTAAGATTCAAATGAGATAGTTCCAACCCTGTCCCATGTGTGGTGGGAACCTTCTTCTCCTTTCCCCCCTCACTCCTAATTTTCCCATGGATTCTGGAAGAGAGGGGAGCTTGAGTCTTTCTTCATGACCTTGGGCTCTGAGTATTGGCTTCTTCTCAATGGAAGATAAAGTAATAATGATATCACTGATGGCTGGATTGGGGAATGGTGGCAGTTTTGTTCATTCTCTGTCAATGGAAATGTGATTTTTGTTGTTGTAGTTGTTTGGGACAAGGAAGTTATCTTGCAGTACCTATTATGATAAAAGAAATAGTCCTTCCTCCCTCCCTCCCTTCCTTCCTTCCCACCCCCTTGTTGCTTGCGCTCATTGTTTGCTCTCTGTGTCCATTCGCTGTGTGTTCTTCTGTGTCTACTTGTCTTCTCTTAATCTTCTCTTTAGGAGGCACCGGGAACCGATCCTGGGACCTTCCGACATGGGAGAGAGGCACTCAGCTCCCTGGTTTGTTATGTCTCTAACTGTCTCTCCTCTGTGTCTCTTTTTTTTTGTTGCGTCATCTTGTGCCAGCTCTCTGCACCACACGAGCCAGCCTGTTCTCCGTGCCATGTGGGCTAGTCAGCTCTCCACACCACGTGGGCCAGCTTACTTTTCACCAGGAGACCCTGGGAATCGAACCCAGGGCCCTCCATATTGTAGATGGGAGCTCAATTGCTTGAGCCCTATTTGGTTCCCTAGACATATATTCTGACCCAGCAATCTCATACTGGGTATGCATCTCATAGAGATAAAAGTAATAGAATGTAAGGTCAGCCATAGAATAATATTTTAATTGCAACCTGGGCTGCAGGCAGCCCAGTTATGGGAATGGTGTCCTTGAATGTGTGTGCTGCACACTGGTACAGACCAAAACACATGTGCAGTGGCCAAAAGCTGAAACCAGGCCATGGCCTCTTCATGGATGAATGGCTGGACAAGCGGGGCGCATGCACATCATGGAATACTGTGCAGTTGTTCAAAGGAGTGAATCAAGTCTATACTAATTGACTGGAGGAATTTCCAGTTTGCATTGTGAAATAAGAAAGGTGAGGTACAGAGAAATGGATATAACAAAATCCTATTTTGGTGAAATAAACATTGCTTCCAACTCCCTCATGTTTGGATGAGCATGTAGAAAGATACTAGGTGATACATACTGAGGAGGGAGAAGAAGGAGTTAAGCCCAACTCAACCCAACCAAACTAGATCAGAGCAGATTAGGCCAGACTGGACCAAACCAAACTAAATCCAACCAAACCTTAACCCAACCAGACCAGATCAAACCAGCCCAAGCAGATCAGATGTATTAGAATTCTCCAGAGAAATAGAACCAAACAGAATCTATAAATATAAATATGTAAATATTAAGAGATTTATTATGGGAATTGGATCATGCAATTGTGGGGCTTGACAAGGTCAAATTCTGTAGGGTGGACCACAGTTGGGAATTCCAATGAAGGTTCCATGAACCCCAAGAGAAGCTAGCTGGCTGAAGCAGAAGAGAAATTCTGACTGCTGAAATCATAAGTTCTTCCTTTAAGGCCTTCCATTGATTGGATGAGGCTTCTCTCATTGCTAATTTTTTTGTTGTTGATTATAGATATAATCAGCCATGGATGCAATCATCTCACTAATGATTTAAGTCCACAAAATACCCTCACAGTAACAATCAGGCCAGTGCTTGCTTGACCAAACAATGGGACACCATAACCTAGCCAAGTTGACACATGAACTTAACCATCACACCAGATTACATCAAACCAAACCAAACCAAACCAAATTAAACCAAACCAAATTAAACCCAACCAAACTCAACGCAACCAGACCAGATCAAACCAATCTGGATCAGATCAGATCAGACTAAATCACACTAGACCAGACCAGACCAAATCAAACCAAACCCAATCCAAACAAAAACAGACTGTTAACGTGTCCACAATTAAGCAGCATGTTTGAAATCCCTTTTATGTTAAATTATATACGTGGGTCTGTGTGTGGATACATACAACGATGAATGAACTGATGGTCACTAAATTATCATTGGTAACCTTCGATGACTTTCACGTTTCTTGTATGTTCTTGTGTTTGCTTCCCCCGCCTCTTCCCCCTCCAGGAATTTTGGGAGACAGAGAGGAGACTGCACAAAGCAAAGCTTGCTGGCAGATCCCTTTACAGGGCTGGAAACCAAGCCCTGCTGTGGCTCGCAAAGAAACTGAAAGGAAAGTTGATCGTGGCAGGGGGCTGAGTCATGACTAAGGGAGCTCACATGTGCTGGGACAGGAAGAATCTCCAGTTACATTGGCTTGATTATTCAGGCTTTTCTCTCTTTGGGAACCAAGCTGGTCTGGAGCATGTGGTTTTTTGGGGAGCCTGTGGGATTGAGAAGAGAGTGGGCTCATGATGCTATTTCCAGCTGCATCATATTGAAAACACAATACAGACTCATCTGAATCTCTGGGGGCCAGGCCTCTGGTGGGCTTTCGAGAATCCTCCTGACTCTCTAGCTCGTGTGGGGAGCACATCTTTATCCTCTTTCTCCCCACAGTGGTTGAACTGGAAGGAACAGAGTCACAGAGCCACAGCTAGATGTTGTATCTCTGTTTTCATACCAAACTTGAGTTTCTTTGAACTCTTTGTTCTCACTTCTGCCATCTTTTTTCATCTGCCTGCCTAACTTTCTCTGACGACAGGAAACTTAGGGCTAATGGCTGAAACATGAGACATCTCAAAGACAGACTACTCTATGAGAACCAGGCCCAGGGGGCGCCCCTTCCCATCTTTTTCTCAAGTAACTTTCTTAGCTTTGGGGGACACTGGCCAAGTCTCCCACAATGACTTGCACTAATTAGTTGCTCAATAAACATGTCTTAAGGTAAGACCTCGTGTCTTTCCATGTATTGTGTGTGAGAGGCCATGCATGAACCCACCTGCCCTCACTCACGTGTTAGCACAGGCTCATATATCAGATTAACTGGCAGAACCCCATCTGTTAGAAAAGTTCTTTGATTCTCTGGAACTCCTCAAACTTCTCTGATAGAAGGTGAAAAAGGCAGAGAGGTATGTTTTGAGGCCTGGGGCAGTGGAGGAAAGGAAGCAGACAGGGCTAGGCAGAGCAGAGCTGCAGACTCTGAAAGAGAAAGGTGGGAGGGAGTGGGGTACAGGAAGGGGAAAGGAAAGCTGGGCCTCAAAGGTAGCCCATGAGGACAGCAGTGACAACAATCACTGCCATCCATTAAGTAGTTCCTAAGGACTTGGTAGGAAAAGCATTTCCCCTCTTGCTCTGCAGGGGCTGTTTATGGGATGGCTTTTTAATTTTCAGTCCCCACACCCAGAAGCAGCAGGAAGGGACGGCTGGGCCAAAGCTGCTCGCCTTGGCCCTGGTTCTGGGCTGTCATGCCTGACAGCTGCGTCTTTCGGTAGGAGATTAGCCAAGCAGGAGGACGGCACTGCTCGCCTAACAGGGTAGGCGGTCTTGCCCAGCCAACTGGGCAGAGGCAAGGGAAGGAAGGATTTAGGGGAGGCTGGGGCGGTGGAGGAGTCGACTATGGCAAAACCAGAAAGATGGGCCGAGTCTGAGCCACAAGCCCCTGGTGGAGTCTTTTCAACACAGCTGTGCCAGCCTGGGGAAATGAGATCATGGCTGGCTCCAGCCCAGGTCTGATCCACCCAGCACTGCCAGGCTGCCTGCTCTGGGCCCCTCCCCTGCAAGGCTGACTGGTCCACAGGCTTTCAGAGGGCCAGGCCCACCTCCTCCAAGAAGCCTCCTGGGCTTCCTGGGGGTCGAGCACTCTGATCTTTGGATCTCCCTGCACCTTGTCTCACCTTGTCCCAAGGTAAGCTGCTTCTGGGTGGGGCCTGGCATCCCTGCCTTCTCCAGTCCCTCCAACACTTAGCAAGATGGCAGGTGGGCACTCAAGGAATGTTTGTGAACTGGCTTTTAGGTCCGACAGACATGGGTGCAAATCCTGTCTCTGCTTCCAACCAGCTGCATGACTGTGGGCCAGAGGCAATCTGGTAAAATGGTGATAAATACTTCTTAGAGCAGTTGTGGGGATTCAGTGAAACAATGCACGTGATATGCTTGTAGCTCAGGGCCCAACATATACTGGGCATCCAGGAAAGCTGGAAACAAAGGTCATATCTGCATTGTAATGCAATATCAAGAAACCGTTGATCAGGCTATGGCACCAAACTACTGGCAGTCATCTCGTTCTTTACTTCTACACACTTACAGTTAAAAAAGAAAGCAGCTTCAGCTAAGAATAGCTTTGATGAAGCAGTAAAATGACTAATTTTATTAAATCTCCACCCTGGAGCAGATGACTCTTTAGTATTCTGTGTGATGAAATGGGATGTATGCATAAAGTACTTGGACTGATACTGAAGTTCAACAGTTGCCCCAAAGAAATGCACTTGTGTGATTTTGAGTACAAGTAGAACTAGCTTCTTTTTATGGAACATGGTTTTTAGTTGAAAGAATGACTGACATTCAAATTCTTGTATTTGGCAGGCAATTTCTTGAAAACGGATGTCGTGGACTTACACTCTCTGCCAAAGGGGATAATGGGAACTTAGTTTACCCGTCTACCTTAAACAACAAAACAAAACACAGCAAAACACCAGATAAAATATGGAAACAACTGTCTTCAGTCCTTGGTAATAGATATGCCCAACGGCTGCCCCATCTCACCGTCTGTAAAGTTTCTAGGCCACAGCACAGAGAGGGGAACCCACACAGAGACAGCGATCTCCCTGAGCTGAGAATCGCAGTGCAGAGGCCTGAGGGAGAGAGAGCTGCTCACAGAGAGCTCCCGGGATCTGCAGGCAGTTCTTCTCTCAACTTCAGCTAAGGACTGAGCTAGGCCCAGCACATTGTGCAGAAAATTGTTGCCCCCATTAAAAGGCTTTAAGGCCGCAGACTTTGAGGGGCACTTAGGGCTCCCTGAAATGACTCTTTATTAGGCTTTTTCCTTCCTCTAACCTCTACCCTCGGGGCCTGACAGGGCTGTGGCACAGGAAAGGGACAGGCTGGGGAAGAAATCCTCCTGCCTGACTTACCCTCCAAAGCAGCGCATCAGAAGCCTGGAGAGAGTCGCTCTGGGCTGCCTTCATTTAGGGCTGCGGGTGGGTGGCATTGCCAGGAAGCTAATGAAGGTTAAGCTCCAGGGCCTTCACTTGCAAGTCCTGGGAGGGGCTTAGACATGCACTTCCAACCTCATATGTTTTTGTAAAACTTATAGTACAATTTTAAATATTATTTTTCTTAAAAGAGATGCCCAAAATATATAAGCTTTGGGTGCCACAAAACCTGGATCCTCCTCTGGGGAGAAGGCTCCCCCTTAGATGTCCATCTAGGGACTGTGTGACCACAGCTTTTGGGTAGCACAGAAAATCCTGCTTAAAACACAGCTTGTTTTTATCCATTCATTCATCCATTCGGCAAATGTGCTCCCGGGCCTGCACGTGCCGGCCCTGGACCTGCTCGGCAAAGACTGGGTCCCTGACTTCAGGAACATTCACTCTGATGGGGGAAAAAGGAGTCATCATTACCCAAATCGTGATGAGCTAAACATGTGGTTAGTGCAATGATGGAGTGGCATGGGAAACTGTAAGCAAGGATGGAGGTCACCCAAACTGCTCTGGAGGGTGGCGGGTCCGGGAGGCTTCCCTGGAGAAGTTGGAGCTGCCAGCAGGAGCAGGAGCTGGCCCAGTCAAGTGGGTATTGGGAGGGGCAGCTTCCAGACAGAATAAATCCCTAGTGGCAAAGGTGCTGAGGCAATGGGGAGCCTAGACAGTTTGAGGAATCGAGGAAGGATAATGGGGAAAAGCGGGATGGGAGATGAGGCTTGGGTGCTCAGTGGGAATCAATCCTACCAGCCATTGCCAGCTGTGTTAAGGGTTTTGACTTCTTGGCATTTCTTTTTAGAAAGACCCAAGGCTGAGACTAGGCTGCTTTGGCAGAGTTTTAGTGCAAATCATAGGCTCTTTTTATGATTCTGCTCACATCAAAGTCAAAATTGCCTGCATCTGGACAGCTATTCTATCTGAGCCAAATTACAGGCATTGTTCTTGGACTGTCCAAAAGCAACTCACCACTTCCTCACCTCAACACCAAGCCCAAGGGCCCCGCCAGAGCCAGCCCTGATAGGAAAGTCAGCGCGAGGCAGGAACAGGGGGGTGGGGTCGGGGGGGCGGATGGCTGGATGGCTCCAGAGAGAACTGGACTTTGTCCCATCTCAGGGTGCGCTGACACTAGGAGTAAATTACCCCAAAGTCCTCCTCACCAGGTCAGACTGCCCTTGAGCAGGCAGCTGCCCAGAAAACCTCCAGCAACTTCCAGAGCCTGAAATCTCCATTATCAGAGTCACTGTCCCGCATGGCTCCATTAGGTTAAAGTGCTGTCCCCTGGGACTGAGCCTAGGGAAGGCTGGGTGCAGGAGGGTTGGTGGGATCTAGAACCTGTCCTTCTTGTGCCAGGCACTGTCCTGCAGGGCCTGGCAGATCAGGCATCAATTCAAGCACCTGCAGTGGTAGATGTCAGAGTCCAGAATAAATGGGGGCTTCCTGGGTTGAGCTCTAGCTTTCATTCCCAGGGTGTTGCATTCAGAAATAACATCAGCCCTATATCCAAATACAACTGAAAAGCAATTTAAATCTTTGTTGTTGTCTCTTGAAAACATCAAAGGGGGGTTATTTAGCCCTGAAGCTTAGCAAAACATTTAGAATTCTGCACCACCACGTCCTTGCCCCCATGCCCTTCCGTGGTAGCAGGGCAGCTGCTCTGAGGTCTCTCATCCCCCCTTGCAAAATTCCCCCAAACTCTCAGGGAGCCCACCTCTCTGCCTTCTCCCCTCTCTCTGCCCACTTCTCCCTTTCAGGGTAGCTTTTTGCTCTGCCCATTGACATCAATCCAGCCTTCCCTTGTTCAGTTCAGTTCTATAGGCACATCTTCCAACCTGGAGCAGGGCTGGGCCCTCTTTCCAAAGGTCTCTGACCCCTAAGCCACACAATTATATTTTGTGAAGCCTTTGGAGTCTGGGCTTCACGGGGTCTTGTCAAGCCAAACTGTCACCAGGCTGACAGGTCCAGGTCCCCCGGAGACTGGCTCTGTGCCCACCTTGTACCCTGCAGGCTGAGTGACTGTGGGGAGCGAGGGGAGGCAGGTGGGCAGTGGGCACAACTATCCCTTTGTCACAGTGTGCAGGCTTCCTGCAGTTTCCACAGACAAATATCCCCAACTCTATGAAGCCTCTGCTGAGAGAGTCAAGGGTATCAGTCATGATAACAGGACAAGGGCAGAAAACCTAAGGCATTGGTTCTTTTTCCACGAGGGTCAAGAAGAAACAACCAAAACCTTCCTGCAGTGGGCAGACTGCAGAGAGGGCCAGCTGCCCTTTGGTACAGACCATCTCCCTGATTGCTCTATTTCCCCTTGGTCTGCTCCCTCAATCTGATCAACCCCTTGGTATCAGTGGCTGCAATCCATTTAAGAAAAAACTTTTTTCTTTTACCCCGCACTAAGAGGACTGGGCTTAAAAATTCCCCTTGATCTCATTATCGATTTCTGCACGTTAGAGTCAAGAGGGGAGCTTTGAAGAAAAAAAAAAGGGGGGGTGTGTGTCTTCCCTCTACCAGACCAATTAAATCAGAATCTCTGGGGTACAGTTGGAGCATCAGCATTTTAAAAAGCTTAACACCCAGAGATTGTTGGGATTAGGAGGCGCCCTGGCGTTCATGGGGGTCCAAGCCTCCAGGGGCACACACAGCTGGCGACAGAGCTCCTGACCTTGGGCAGCTGTGCCTTGCTTAGCAAAGGGGGCTGGCCGAGGTGCGGGCAGGAGCCGCAGGGCCACACTCCTGAGAGCAGCTCTGAAGGCTGGGCTAATCTGGCAGCCTTCTGCCTGCCTTCTCCCTCCGCCACCCCAGCTTCCTGCCTACTCTTGAAGGCCTGAGACATCTCCTGAGAAGGAAGGAGAGAGGCCCCAGGGCTAAAGGGCTCTGTTATCAATCACCTTTCCAGCTTTCCCTAGGAGTGTTTCTGCTGTTCCGAGCTGGGTTCCCAAACCCAGGGGATTTGGGGTAAGTTATTAATTCCTATTAAGCAAGCAATTAATCTCAATTAACCTGACTGTATAATTAGACAGTGGGGAAAAAAAAAAATTAAAGGAAGCCCATTGAAATGAAAACTGCTGATGGGGCACAGACAGGCTGTGTGGTCTTTCTGAGCCTTTAGAGCCAGGGGGGCTGAGCTCTGTTCTGCCCTTTTTGCTAAGACCTGCTGTGAGCTCAGGATTTTGCATGGGACATTGCTAGGTATAGGAACAATTTTTTCAAAGAACTGGGAAAAAATAAAACAGTTTCAAACTTAAAACCACACTCAGCAGCTTATGATTTCTTTTTGCTACAAATTGCATTTCAGAAGTGTGCCCTGTCATTAGTATCCCATGATGAACACTGATCAGAATCACACAGCACTGTAAATGGCCATAACAGGCACTCAATAAACAGTTATTAAATAAATAAATATCTGCCTATTATTCTGAGCTGGGGAATCAGTGGTTTGCTTTGACCATTGCTTAACATGAATGCATATTCACTGCAGCAAGTTTGAAAAATATAGAAAAACACAAGGAATTCAATCTGATAGCATATTATGAACCATTTTGTGTATATATTTCTAGATATCTTTTTTCTATATATATAGCTTTAAAAAAATAAAATCTCCGATATGAAAATCAGGCTTGGGCCAGTTGGTGGGTGAGTTTTAGGTCCCTAGAGTAGATTCGGTTGGTGGCCAGCCCACATCCCCTACACTGCAGGGGTCCCCCCCCCCACCAGCTATTATAAGTGTTGCAGGCTGATGGATCACAGTTGTACCGTTCTCTGGAGACTTGCCCTTGAACAGATGGGAGCTGCCAAACCTGAAAATGCCTGGCAGGTTGTCCTGGGAGGTTATACCCATCTCCCAGGGGCAGCCTGCAGCCAATGACAGGCCGATCCTGGATGCAAAACCCTGGCTCCCCTGCCTCAGGGTGGACCAACTTTGCGTTATCATTTATGCTCCAGAGCTCCTCGTGGGATCAGGCTGAGGTTTGACTTCAGCTGAAACCACCTCTTTGCTTAGTTTCTTCCCCTGCCTCCCCTGACTTCCTTCACTGCCTTACAAGTTTCTCCTAAAGCCTTCCTACAAGAATTCCTGGCTGAGGTTCTGCTTCTAGAGAACCTGGCCTCTGACAGCTTCTTGCAGCTCTACTACCCTAGAACCAAGGTGTGAGTCTAAAGCCTTCATGCACAAATTGTGGTCCCTGGACCAGCAGCTCCAGCAGCTCCTGGGAACTTGTTAGCAATGCAGAATCTGAGGTCCCACCCCAGACCTACTGAATCTGCATCTGCCTTTTAACAGGATCTCTATGAGACTTGTGTGCTCAGTGAAGTCTGAGAAGGCCTTCCTTCATCACCAGTCTTGTAAGGAACAGAGCTCCGAAGTAGAGCACAGTGGGGGAAGTTGATTCTTCTTTGGCTTAGCTTCCCCTGGAGCTTGTGAGGTTGAACACAGAGGGAAGACTGTGTTTGCAGTTCTAAGGATTTGAGCTGCATCCCTGCAGACAGGGTGAAGAGACCTTTTTGAGGAGACTTGAGACAGTTGACATATGTGAGGAGCTGACAAAAGCTGAGGATTCATCCTAGGAAGGAGGATGACTGGTTCCTGGATAGAGAAGGTCTGGGAGTGTCATGTCCACTTTCTAATCCTGCCCTTTCCACCAATTCACAGGATGGCCTGTGGTGAGTCTCTCCACTCTCCGTTTCTATCCTTCTATATATAAAATAAGGGATTTTGGCAACTTGATTTCTAAGATGGCCCACATATGCTGTACCTTTATGGGTCTAAGAAGAAAACAAAACAAAATGGCCTCTGTAACTATAAACACAAGTCTCAAGCAAAGATGACAGCTCTGTCAGTTGAGCGAGGCAGTGGCTAGGATAATGGGATTCACGGGGCAAAATTTAGGGACAAATTCTGTGACTAAATTCCATTTCATTGCATCAAAGTATTTTTTTTTAAGGTTGAAATCAGAGTGGGTGCTCTTTGGAAGATTCATGCAGGGATCAAGGGAAACAATGAGGTGGGCGGTTTGTAGGATGAAATGGTATGGACAGAATGGAATTGATATCAAAACATATTCATCTATTTCTTCTTTCATCAATGTCGGCTGTTTGTGGGTTTCTAGAAACTTGTCCATTTCCTCTAAATTGTCATTCTTGTTGGCATATAATTTTTCAAAGTATCCTCTTATGATACTCTTTATTTCTGTGGGGTCAGTAGTGATATCACCTTGCTCATTCCTTATTTTATGTATTTGCATCTGTTCTCTCTTTTTCTTTGTTAGTCTGGCTAAGGGTTTGTCAATTTTGTTGATATTCTCGAAGAACCAGCTTTTGGTTTTGTTTATTGTTTCCAGTGCTTTCTTATTCTCTATTTCATTTAGTTCTGCTCTAATCTTGGTTATTTCCTGTTTTCTACTTCCTTTAGGTTTAGTTTGTTGTTGTTTTTCCAATTCCTCCAAGTGTGTAGTTAGGTCTTCAATTTTAGCTCTTTCTTCTTTTTTAATATATGAATTTATGGCTATGAACTTCCCTCTCAGGACTGCTTTCGCTGCATCCCATAGGTTTTGATATGTTGTGTTGTTGTTTTCATTAGTTTCAAGGTAGTTACTGATTTCTTTTGAAATTTCCTCTTTGACCCACTGTTTGTCTAAGAGTGTGTTGTTTAACTTCACCTGTTAAGTGTTAACCTGTTTCTCTGGCCCTTATTGATTTCCAACTTCATTCCGTTGTGGTCAGAGAAATTACTTTGTATAATCTCAATCTTTCTGAATTCATTGAGTGTTGTTTTGGGGCCTAGCATGTGGTCTATTTTGGAGTATGTTCCATGTGCACTGGAGAAGAATGTAAATCCCGCTGTATTTGGGTGAAGTGTTCTGTATATGTCTATTAAGTCCAAATCTTCTAATGTATTGTTGAGTGCCTTCGTTTCTTTATTGAGTCTCTGCCTAGATGTTCTGTCTAATGATGATAGTGGTGTGTTGAAGTCCCCTGCTATAATTGTAGAGGAATTTATTTCTCCTCTTAGTTTTTCCAGAGTTTGCCGCACGTATTTTGAGGCACCTCGATTAGGTGCATAAATGTTGATGATTGTTCTCTCTTCTTGAGAGATTACTCCTTTTACTAATATGTAGTGTCCATCTTTGTCTCTTACAATAGTTTTGCATTTAAAGTCTATTTTGTCTGATATTAGAATAGCTACTCCTGCCCTTTTTTGGCTATTGTTAGCTTGTAAAATGGTTTTCCAGCCATTCACTTTCAGCCTCCTTGAATCCCTGGGCCGAAGGTGGGTTTCTTGTAGACAGCATATAGATGGATCATATTTTCTTATCCATTCTGCCAATCTGTGTCTTTTGATTGGTGAATTTAATCCATTAACATTCAGTGTTATTACTCGTAATGAATTTCTTACTTCAGTCATTTTTTCTTTGGGTTAATGTATGTCATATGTTGTTTTGTTTCTCTTTTTGAGTTTTCAGTTGTTTTTATATTTTATTTTGTTTTGTTCTTTGTTTGATTATTTGTTTTTTTTTTCCCTTCTCTCTCTTTTTTTTTTTTTCCCCCTGAGTTTCCTTATGTTTGTCTCTTGCATGTAAGCTTATCACACTTGTTTCTTTTTCCTAGTAAGTGTATTTGATTATTTTATGGACTAAATGTTCATGGAGGATTTGGATCACAGAAGGGTTACAATGGGTACTGTGGGGGGTTATTGGGGGGAGGGTGTCTGGGGGGGGGGTTCGTGGGGATTGGTTCAACCGAATATGCATGAAAGATATACAAAATCATTCAAAGGATCGGGGGATGGGGCAGGGTCACGATGGGTGGATAATCACACAATAAATGAGGGAATCTGAATTCCTAGCCTGGAGAGCTCTGCCACAATCTCCAAGGGAGCAGCAATAGTCCTCTGAGTGTAGGCACAGTGCCTGTCAAAATAGGATGACCCACTGATGTGTTTTTTTTTGTTTGTTTTTTTTTTTTTAGTTGATGACTACCCTTGTGAGTTTTTGCTCTTGTAAATGAGACTTAGCCTGCAGTTGTGGGGTGCCTAAGGGTTGCCACCTGAGAGCCTCCTTGTTGCTCAAATGTGGCCTCTCTCTAAGCCAAACTCAGCATATGATTGCATTACCTTCCCCCCAACGTGGGACATGACTCCCAGGGATGAGCCTCCCTGGCAACGAGGGATTAATACCAAGTGCCAACTGGCAGCTTTTTGCAGTGGCAGTATCGTAGCCAATGAGGTTTATCCGAGGCACGATTATTGCTAATTGAAAACTTTTCCCAAGTGCCAACTGGCAACACAACTGGAAAAAGACCTTGAATAAAAGGGGGAAGCGGTAAAGACAAATGAGTTCAAGTGGCTAAGAGACTTCAAAGAGAGTCGGGAGGTCATCCCAGAGGTAACTCTTACGCACACCTCAGTAGGAGCTCATAGAACATCTAAGTGCCTATCACCCCACTCAGTGGGGTTCCTGAGAGCTCCGGAGACACCCTGGTCTTATATAAGGGGGGATAGCCCCAGAGACTGATGCCTTATCAGTGGGTTCTATTTTGTAATCTGTGCTCCTGAGAGTGACAGAATTAGACTCAAATAAGTCCTCCCTGCACATGGTTCACCAGTCCCTTCTATTCAAACCTACATGTGATGCTGGAGTTTCTTAGGTATACTTCCAGAGACTGGAGCCTCCCACCTACCTATGTGCCAGGTGTGCATGAAATCTAGGTGGAGCTGCAACTCCTACCCTACAGCTCAATGGACTCATTCAAGTCACCTGGTGAGGAGACAATGATGGGAAATGGCCATCCCAGGGAATGGAGAGGGCCTGCATCTGCAGGCAGGATCATCCCACCCACCATATCCATGGGATATAAGCCCTCTCTCACTTGGAGTTGGAGTGGACATCACCATCCCAGTCGCCTCTGGATTGGGGGAAGAACTATGGACTAGAGTGGACTTGATGGTATTCTCTTGCTCACATATGGTGATTCTTGCAATGCAAGAAATTATAACAATGAGGTGGAGCCAGTGGCCACTTGACAGTTTTTTGGGTAGGGAGGGGATGAGCAGTTGAAATACAGGGGCTTCTTTGGGAGTTGGAGGTTGTCCTGAGTACTGTTGTGGCAATGGATGTAGGCCATTTTAAATCAGCACACACCACTCAGAACTGAGTGGGAGAGAGTGTGGTCTACAGTGTGAACTGTGGTCTATGGTTGGTGGCAAGGCTCCAGGATGTGTAAGTTCATTGAGGTTGGTGGGCCACACTATGGGAGATGTTTGTGTTGGATGTGGTGGGAGGTGTGGGAGGTGGGCAACATGGGAATCCGAGTGGGTTCCGTATAATATTTTAGGTAATCTAAGCACCTCTTAAAATATATGTATATATATATATATATAAAAAATAACATTTTTGTAAGCAAATACACATATATGCATATATATTTATATATCATTTTACAAATGTTTGTATGTATTGTGAGAATTTTGATTTTTACCCATAATAAAAAAAAAAAAAAAAAAAAAAACATATTCAGTGTAGGGAAGCGGATGTGGCTTAAGCAATTGCATCAACCATGTAGGAGGTCAAGGGTTCGATTCCCAGGGCCTCCCGGTGAGGGCAGGCTGGCCTGCGTGGCGGGCTGGCCCGAGTGGAGTTCTGGCCTGTGTGGAGAGCTGGCACGGCAAGATGATGCAACAAAAGGAGACACAGGGGAAAGACAATAGGAGGCGTAGCAGACTGGGGAGCTGAGGTGGCATAAGAGATTGAGCGCCTCTCTCCCACTCCGGCACGTCCCAGGATTGGTTTCTGGTGCTGCCTAGGGAGAGGACAAGCAGACACAGAAGGGCACACAGCAAAATGGACACAGAGAGCAGACAACGAGGCGGGGAAGAGAGAAATAAATAAATGGGTAAATCTTGAAACAAAACAAAACAAAACAAAACATATTCGGTGTAAAGTTACATTGCCTCCTGCACAGCAGGGTGCCTCCCAGAGCTGTCATAGAGCTTGGACGTCAGTTGCATACCCTGGTGCCATGTCTACTAGGCCAAATTCCAGATGCTAAATGAATTGAGCTGTTTATGGGCAAACTTGAGTTGAGAATCATGTCTTCATACTCTTATCTTCCCATCTCCCTTTGAAATCTCCCCCAGAGCTGCTTAGGATAGCCTCAGGGTGGTACCCCATTGATAGTTCCATAGATAGAGGTCTGTGTTCCAGAACTGCCAACAAAATGTGTCTGTTCAGTGTTAGTCAGGATTTGGTTAGGCTCAGCTAGGTTATACTGCTGTAACATAACTCGGTAATTTATAAAAACATCAGGCATGGGTCTGATTGATCAATATGGTGGCAAAAGATGCTCCAGGGTGCTATTCCCCCATAGAATCTTCGAACAATAACAAAAACTGGCAGAGCAAGCTTTCTCAAAGCTCTGCAAAACAGTTAAAGACTTTCAGTAACTGGGTGAGTGTTGAATCAAGAAAATGTAGTTTGTTTTTAAAGATTTATTATTTTATTTATTTATTTCTCCCCTCCCGCCCCGCCCCCCCCCCCTTGTTGTTTTGTGCTCACTGTCTGCTCATCTTCAGTGGTACTGGGAACTGAACTGGCTTCCCACATGGGAGCCATCTCCTGCTCCCTGTTGTTGTGTCTCTCATTGTGTTTCCTTGTTGCATAGTCATCTTCTTGCATTGTCATCTTGTTAGGTCAGCTCACCGTCATGCTGGTCTTCTTTAGGAGGCACCGGGAACTGAACCCAGGACCTTTTATGTGGTGGGCAGACACCCAAGGGCTTGAGCCACATCCGCTTCCCAAGAAAATGTAGTTTTAAAAATGGCGACTTGTGATGCCCTTCCTAGCAGCAGAATCATACATGTCTGACTTATTGAACTCAAGAGTGGTCATGTGACTTGCTTTGGCCAATGAAATGTGAACAAAAGTGACATGCATTATTTCTAAGGGAAAGCTTTAAGAGCCAGCTTCTGGTGTTCCATCTCTCTCTCTCTTTTCTCTCTGCCTGAGACTGGCATTGTTTCAGACAGAGGCTCCAGCAATGAAGACAGAATAGAGTAGAGCTGTTGCCAGCTCAGGATGGACAGGCAATATGGAGTTTAGATGTTGTCCATTTTTACGCCCCACATTAGCCCCTAGTGAGTGGGGATGAGGGGATGGAAAAGTTCTATTTGGCTCTGCATTTATGCAGGGAGAGAAATGCGGCCTTGGGAACTTTGTTTATGGGTTAATCTGCTCCTAGAATGTCATCCCCCTCAGGTGCTACTTTATACCCCAAGATTTATCTTGGGGCCATCTGCTCTATAAAATCTGGCCATGTTCCAGAACTTTTCCAGACCTTTTCCTTCCATCAAAACCCCAAAACAGTGGGCTTTCCAGCTGTTGACCTCTGTAGAGTTACATATTATTTGGCACTTAAAACTGTGCTCTTGAATCAGTGATCTTTTATTATTTATTTATCCTGACTCTTTAACCTGATAACAGCTTTCTCGAGGGCAGGGACACATCTGATACCTGTTTGTATTCAAGTACAGGTACTTGTCACTCAGCAAGCACTCAAGACCTATGGTTATAAATTCTAGGTTAGTTTCCTTTCCTGTGCCATCCAATATGGGAGCCACTAGTCATATTTTTATTTAATTAAAATTAAATAAAAATCAGTTCATCCCTCAAGCTAACCACATTTCAAGTACTTAACAGTCATAAGTGGATAGTGGTCACCATATTGTACAGAGCAGATAAATAACTTTTCTATCATTACAGAAGGTTCTACTGAACAGTACTGCTCTAAACTTCTCCTGTGCTTTACTCACTTGACAATATATCTGGACAGTATATGAGCATGCAAGAGGTGGAAGTAATCATAATGCCTTCCCACTTCTTCATATAGCTCCTCCTCTGGCAAGTTCTAATGTCATTCTTTGCCTTCAGACCCATCTGCTGTTCTCTTAATGTTCTGGCACTGGGGATCTCTTTGTACCCCTCTCCCCTTGACCTTTATTATCACAGATAATCAATTTATCCACCTACCATGACTGTGCTGAAATACAGAAGTGCAGTCAGGGCAACCTGTGCAATCATCACTTAGATTTATCATAATAGTTGTAATTTTTCAAAACAATGAAATTGGAATTAAGTGTTTAAAGCAGGCATGGGGGGAACAGATGTGGCTCAAGCAACTGGGCTCCCATCTACCATGTAGGAGGTTCAGGGATCAATTCCCAGGGCCTCCTGGTGAAAGGCAAGCTGGCCTGTGCAGTGAGCAGGCCTGCGCGGAGTGCTGGCCCATGCAGGAGTGCTGGCCTGTGCAGGAGTGCTAGCCCTCATGGAGAGCTGACGCAGCAAGATGATGCAATAACAAAAAAGAGACACAGAGGACAGACAATAAGAGATGCAGTAGACCAGGGAGCTGAGGTGGTGCAAGAGATTGAGTACCTCTCTCCCACCCTGGAAGGTCCCAGGATTGGTTCCTGGAACCACCTAAAGAGAAGACAAGCAGACACAGAAGAACACACAGATAGCAGACAGTGAGCACAAAACAATGGTGTGGTGGTGGTGGTGGGGTTAAGAAATAAATAAATCTTAAAAAAAAAATAATGTTAATAATTCTTGCTGTCCTGATTTTGTGATAATCAGGGTAGTCTAAACATTTGCTATATTAGAAACCATACATGTGTCCCCAGACCTAGTTTTTCTCCCTAGGTCTGGTTTTTAGAATGCTGGTGATAAACTAGACCTGATTTATTATATGACCATCCTGTATGGGAAATGACTGTAACTCTAAGTATCTTTGGTCAACCTTAAGAGAGATAATAGGGGGACAGATGTGGCTCAAATAGTTGGGTGTCCATCTCCCATATGGAGGGACCTGAGTTCGATCCGCAGGACCTCCCAGTGAAAATTTTAAAAATATAAAAATATAGAAGGTGCACGGGCCACCAGGCCCTATGTGCGGTGCGCCGCCAGGTGCCTTACGTGCGTGCACCGTCAGGCCCCACGAGCCTATGCAACAATATGATGACGTAACAGTAGAGTGACACAAGGGAGAGCCAAGATGAGATGTGCCTTAAAACCAAGAACTAAGGTGGCGCAGGTGGTAGGACGCCTCTCTCCCCCATGGGAGTTTCCAAGGATTGAATCCCAGTGAAAACAGGGCAGAAACCCAGGCAGAAGAGAGGGCAGGAAACGGACACAGAGAGTTGCCCAGCAAATGGACACAAAAACAGCAAAAACGGATGGGGTGGGGTGTAAAAATGGATAAAAGTAAATAAATAAATAAATAAATCCTTAAAAAAAACATATAGGGGAGTAAGATATGGACTATAGTTAGTAGTAATACTTTGACGATGTTCTTTCATAATTTGTTAACAAATGTTTTACAACAATGCGAAGTATTTGTGGTGGAGTGATGTGTGGGAGCCCTGTATGATGTCAAGCATGTTTGTTTTGTAAGTTCACAATGTTTATCGAACACTTATAGCTCATTTATGTCCAGGTATGAATGATAGACTTCAATAAATTGTTAAAAAAAAATAAAATAAAATAAAGGAGCCATGGACATGAGGTTCTCCAAACCATTTTCTACATGTTCTTCCTAATCCAAAGTCTTGGTAAGGAGCCTTCAGAATCTTGTAGTTGAGTGCTAAGGCCATGAGATAATGTTTCAGTTTTCATATATTTTACCTGGCCAATGGCATGTCTCTTTCAGGCCCAGCCTATAAACTAGTGAGCACTTTTCTATGGGACATATGCACATACCATTTCATCTAAGTCAATTAAAGTATTACATTAATTTGGATACTAAGACAATTCTTTGGGTAGTGTGAGGTATGGAAGCAGTTCACAAGATCACCCTCACTTCTGACACCAATTGCAAGTTTGGGGACCCTGAAACCCCCTTAGTTTTGATAATTTGCTAGGAGGATTCACAGAACACACTGAAAGCTGTTATACTCATGGTTATGTTTGTTTTGTTGTTGTTGTTGTTGTTTTTCAATTTTAATTGTTCTAGAGTGCATCTATTTTTCTTTTAAGATGTATTTATTTATTTATTTATTTATTTATTTCCCTCTCCCCACCCCCCACCATTGTTTTGCACTTGCTGTTTGCTCTCTTTGTGTTCTTCCACGTCTGCTTGTCTTCTCTTTAGGTGGCACCGGGAACTGATTCTGTGACCTTCCAGAGTGGGAGAGAGGTGCTCAATTTCTTGTACCACCTCAGCTCCCTGGTCTGCTGCGTTTCTTATTGTCTCGCCTCTGTGTCTCTTTTTGTTGCGTCATCTTACTGCACCAGCTCTCCGTGCAGGCCAGCTCATTGCTTGGGCCAGCTTGCTATGTGGGCCAGCTTGCCTTTCACCAGGAGGCCCTGGGAATCGAATCCTGGACCTCCTATATGGTAGGTGGGAGCCCAGTCACTTGAGCCACATCTGTTCCCCCGGTTATGGTTTATAACATCAAAAGGTTAAAGATTAAAATGAGCCAAGGCAAGAGACACATGGGGCAGACCACAGGAAAGTTCCATGCATGAAGCCTCTAGCTTTAACTCCTCACTGAATCAATATGTGACAATACTCACAGAGTATTGCCAACCAGTGAAGGTCACCTAAAGCTTGCTATGCAGAGTTTTTATTGGGGCTTGGTTACATAGGCATGGTTGGCCACCTGTGTGGCTGACCTGTAGTTTAGAGCCACAATGCAGGCTGAGTTGATACTGCATGACCCAAAGCCCTAGTCATAAACCATATTGTTACTGTCTGTCTCATAGTCCCCAGGTAAACAAAGACACTCTTCTCAGGACATTCCAAGGGCTTAAAGTTCACCTCCCAGGAGCCAAGGGCAAAGGTCAGACCTTTGGGTAAGTTTAATTTTTTACTACACAGATAGTTTCTGTAATCTACATTGAAATTGATTTTGCTATTAAGGAGGGAGGCAGGGGTAGGGGAAGGAAGCAAACACCTTTGAGGTCCTTTGCAGACATTGCCTCCTTTACGAATTACAAATTCCCTGAGTATAAGCCAGGCAGCTGCTGCCACATGAGTGTCTACCTCAAGGTTAGCACTGTCACTTAGGTCCCTGTATAGCAGTGACAGTAGCAATAAAGAATATTTACAGTAATGATGGTTTACATTTGTTTACCACTGATACCTTTCTTTGATTTTGAACTATTTTATACATACACGAATGTGTAATACAATGCTCAGCTACCCACCACTCATATCTAATAAATGTTAATGTTTACCATATTAGTTTTAGATTAGTGTCCTTTGAACTCCTCCCTGATTCCATTCCTCTCCACCTCCCCAGAGATAATGATTATTCTAACTTGGTGTGTAATTTTCTCATCCATGTTTTATACTTTTATTAGTGTATATATTCATAACAATTCATAGTATTTTTCTGTGCTTAAAGTTTACATAAATGATTGTACACATTCTATAATTTTTTTCACTTAGCATTATGTATTCAAGATTTATCCATATTGATACTTATAGATCTAGTGCATTCGTTTTTATCTGTAGCATAATATTCCATTGCGTGAATGGATCACAATTTATTTATTTATTCTTCCACTGATGGAAATTTAGATTGTTTCCAATGTTTTACTCTTACAAGCAATGCTGCAGTGAGCATCCCTGTGCAAGTCTCTTTACTCACGTGCTCAAGTCCTGGGGTCTGTGCTCCTTCAACATTCACATATGATTTCACACACATGGCCTCACATTTAATCCTCACAAAGTCTCAGTGAATTACATTGATTATGTGCTATTATTCTTATAATATATAATAATATATAATATATAATAATATGCTATTATTCTTATAATAGACATGACGAGGCTCAGAGAGATTGTGACTCACCCAGGGTAAGAAAACTGGCTCACCGAGTTGCTAACATGCGTTCCCTTAGTCCAGCATCAACAGGTATGGGTTCAAGTGCTGGCTCTGGAACTTTCTGGTTGTCTGATTTGGGGCAAGTTACTTAAACTTGTCAAATCCCTGTTTCCTGTAGCATTGGGAACTGTACCATTGATTTCATAGTGTTTCTGTGAAGATTAAATTAGATAACGTTTATAAAAAGCACCCAGTCCAGAGCTTGGCTTGCAGTAAGTGTCCATCAGTATTACTTAAATTGGGAATGACAAATGCTCAAAAATATCTTTTATGAAAATAATGGATCATATGGTCATTTAATTCTCCAAATGCAGCATCATTTCTCCCATCTTTGCCTCAATTTTCTAGAATAATCATGACTATATATAACTATTTCCTCAGGGTTGTAAGTGTAGCAGCTTCTGTGACTGAGACACATAAATTAGGACTGGAGCCCAGAAAGGCCACTAGAGAAGAATTCATCTGACTCCCTCTTTCTTAAGAATATGTATTTTGCTAAGTACTATTCAAGGACTTCAAATCCCACTAGAACACAAATACTTCTATGCAGTAAAAAAAGAGTTCTCCGCCCAACCATTTGTGAGATTCTCTTTGGGATTTGGTTTTCTTCATCTGCACAATGAGGGAGTTGAATAGATGATCCCTAAGAATATTTCTAAGGTTCAAACTTAAATAACTTTATGACATGGGTTTATTCAACACAATCTGCATTTAAGTGCAATTGCTGTTCCCCTCCTGGGTGGAGGATCATTAATTAAATATAGATTATTCAAACTAATTTCATTCAGTGACACTCTCAAGCTCTTTGTTCTGAGTTTGTTTAAATATAACATAGGGTCATTTAAAGCCACGCTCTAGTTTTCCACTTTCCTCTGGAAATGTGCTAGGGAGAACATGCTGTGCAGTAGAGAGAAGAGAGACTGCAGAATTAGGCAAGGTTGGATTTGAATCTCTGCTCTGCCATATATAAGCTGTGAGACCTTGGGTGAACTCCATCACCTCTTTGAACCTGCTACCTCACCCGTCAAATGAGTGCTGAAATACCTGCCTCATAATGCTGTGGTAAAGATTCAGTGAGGTAACGGATGCAAAATTGCCCAGCAGAAGGTCTGACACATAATAGGAACTTAAAATAAATGTCAACCCCTCTCCTCCTGCTAAGCTTAAGGCCACAGCCCTTTGCACTTCAAAATTCAAAATCAAAATTGTACATTATTTTCTTCTTCCTCCAAAGTCTTTGAATGCAGTGGATTGCCCTTTCTTCTCAACCTGCTGATAGTTGAAAAGAGGAGGCATTAATCATCTACAGTTTTCTTTTTCCTAGCTGTGTCAATTTCCCGGCAAACCACTAACCCCTTATTTTGTGAATGAGCTTCATAACTTACGAGTTGATATAGGTCTTTCCCACGTACTAGAAGATGCCCAGGGATGATCTTTTCTGAGGGTTTATCAAAACTGTTGAATTATGACTCTTTTAATCAAAGCTCCTTGTATAGGAGTAGGAACAGGTTGGGGGGTTGGCAGAGATCGTCTTAGCACAAGATGTCCCACCCATAAAACTCAGGCTCCTCTGAGTATGCTGCTGTGATGCGCTCAGGCCCCACAAGAAGGGACATCCAGCAGAGCTAAGAGGTTCAGTATGACACAGCCCATCCTCCCCCCAGGCAATGCCAGCTGCAGCTCCACACACAATGGAGCCCTTAGTAATCAGTCAAGTTCTCAATCCAGGTGGCCTGTGAAGGAGGGATAGGGGCCGCAGGTGGACCAGTGGGTAATGGAGCTCCACAGTCCTCACTCACTGCATGGTTAATGCATGAGAAGATATTCAATCGCCTCCCAGGGCAGTGGTTGGGATCAGGAGAGCAGCTAACTACTCTCCAAACTACAAGCCTAATGACTATGAGAGCTAGCCTGTGGCTGTACGGTGGCCCTGGACATGCCATTCAGTAAATTACTTCTCCAGAGAGGATTTCCCAGGGACTGGATTAAAGAAGACTGATTCTTCACTCATGCACAAAGAGATGGCGGCAGCAGGGCTTGTGTTCTGAGTGATGCCACAGGGGGTGTCACTTTCAATCCTATCCAACTTTGGAAAAGCCTGGCATAAGGGAAGGAACTGGGCCAGGGCAAGAACTTGACTGACAGGGAAACTATTTTAGGCCAGATTTGGAAATAGAACCCAGGGAGGGAGGGGAGGCTGCTGCCAGGTCACGGAAAGGTGTACTTCTCTGAGAAGCAACCAGGCTGGCAAGAGCTGGCTGCCTACCAACAGCGTGGCTGACTTGGCCCTGCCAGGAGGCTGTCAACCCTTCTAACTGGTCCTCTAGGGCCCAGCTGACTCCTCTCCTCCAGCCCTAGAAGCCCCTACACCCACTTGGGGTTGGGGAGAGCAGTTCCACACCCTCAGGGTAGGTTGGAGCACTGAGCCAGACTTGGGGTGAACACCCCCTATTCTCAAGGTTCTTCTCTTTCTGAATTGTTCTCTGAGGTCAGAGCTAGGAGGAGTGGGTCACAGATAGGGAGGGAACACTATTCTGGGAGGAGGAAATAGTGTGTGTGAATTTTCAGTGGTGAAGAAAAGCATCATACATGTGGGGAGCTGCGCGTAGTTTAGCAAGGGCTGGGCTTGTCGGATTGGCAGCTCAAAGTTCACACATCCCAAACAAATTCTTCTCTACCCACCTCTCCCCAGCTCCTCCATCACTGGAATAAATGGCAACTCCATCCTCCTAGCCTTCTAATAACTCAAGCCAAATGCTTTAAAGTTATACTGGCTCCTCTCCTTTCAAACCCCACACTCAATTTCTCAGCAAATCTTGTTGCTCCTCCTTCAAGATCCAAAGTCAGACCACTTTTCACTGCCGTTAATGCTACCACCCTCGTCTGAGCCACCATCCATTGTCTTCCAGGTGGGCTCCCTGCCTCTGGTGTGGCCCTGTCCAATCCATCCTTCACCTTCCATCCCAAGTGATCTTCCAGAACATATCACTCTTACTTTTCAGGCTCATCTTTCACCACTCTCCCCACTCCCCCCATCCAGCCTATTTATTTATCATTTTATCAGTAACTCATCCATCAAATATTTATTGAACGCTTATGATGTACCAGACCCTGTTCCCAGTACTGGGAGTATAACAGTGAACCAAACAAATTATTTGCCCTCAGAAAGCTTACATTGTAGTGGGGTGGGGTGGGGAGGAAGTAGGACAGAAATATGTAAACAGGCAAATGCACAGTATGTAAGATGCTAAGGGCTATGGAGTAAATAAAACAGAGAAGGAGGACATGGAGTGCAGGGGTTTCTAGTGCTCGCCCATATCCACTTGCCCTCTCCTTCCAGGCTGTGTGACACAGGAGGGCCGCTCTTCCCTGCCTCCCCACCCCTTGCAGTTAGCACCATGGACTAGTTTTGGCCAATGGCAGTGAGCCAAAGTGCTGTGACCGTCCCTTCTGGGCTAAAGTATTTGTTGGTGCGAGGTCTTCTAGTGCCCACTTCTTCTGTCCCAACATGGAAGGAGGCCGTGTTCCAGCTGGCGTGGCCACAAGGTGGCAGATGGTGGAGGCACTACTTGAGTTGGCCAGGCCTGCAGCGGACCTTAGGGAGCTTCGAAAAGGGTCTGAATGGAGGCAGAGGCCATGAGGATGACAAGGAGGGGTCCGGGTCGGAAACTATTTGGGGAGTAGGACTCACAGTGCTGAGAATACATCCAGGAGTTAAGGGTGGGAAAGGAGCCCAGGTGGAGGCCCTGGTTGGGTGCCTGGTTGCCATAGGGTGGGGGAGGGATGATGGATTCAGTCTTGGCACACTGAGTTTGAGGTGTCTGTCTGTGGAGCCGTTTCCTAGTATTTGTATCTAAGGACCGGGCTTCTGGGAGAGCTGTCTGTGCTGGTATAAGGGCTAGGGAGGCAGTGACAGGCAGATGGTATTTGAAGCTGTGGGAGTGGGTGAGGTCACCCAGGGAGAGGGGCTGAGGGAAAAGGAAGAAGGCTGAGAGCAGGCGAGGGTAAAGGGGCCTGCAAGGGAGACTGAGAAAGAGTGGCCAGGGAACTATGCGAAGAGCAGGGGCTTCTCAGTCTTCATAGTATACACAAATAACCTGGGGATTTTGTTAAAATGCAGACCCTATCTAGTAGCTCTGGGATGGAGCACAAGATTCTGTTTCTATAAGGCTCCCAGGCTTTGCTGATGCCATTGGTCTGTAGAGCATACTTTGACTAGCACGGGTGCAGGAGAAATGAAGGAAGAGACTTTTCAGAGGGATAAAGTGGCTGGCCATGTGGTTTTCCCTGAACTGCTTGTCTGTTTGGTGTAGAGCTGGAGAGGGGAAAGGACTGAGCCATCCTGGATTGAGGAATTCCAGGGCGGGAGGACCCTGCTCATGGTAGCCTAGATCACCTGGACCAGGGGGTGCCAAAGGTTCTGGGCTTCATTCAATGGGATTTGAAAGCCATGCTTCCTCAAGTGGCCTTCCTGCAGAATGTGCATGTCTCTGGGGCCGTCAAGCAGAGCAGGGATGTCCCCTCCACCATGTGAGTGGGACAGGGCTGTCTAAGGTGACCTCTAATAAATACAGTCTGTGGACTCTCCCTGCACTGTTGACGATATGCATCTGCATAAATGTTTCAAGCTGCTTCAAGCTGCCCTGTTGAGCTCTAGGATGTGATCATATAGGCACCCTACTCGTGGCTACTCGTGGCTGCTGTAAAGATCGGCCCTGGGGCATCCTCTGGAAGCTGCAGTCTGAAGTCCCCAAACAAGGCAACCCCACATATGAGAAACACTCAGGATAGCAGGGGTTGGAGAGGGGACTCTCCGTTCCAAACCTTCTCTGGCTCCTCCAGCGCACATTTCTCAGAAGGTCAGCCAGAACTCTCCACAATTTGATCCTATCTAAGGTCCCACCCTGATTCTCATCTCCAATAACAGCCTGTCTATTCTCCTTTTCTACCCTCCCTGCTCTCTCCCAAGCCAGCCATAACAATCTTCTTCCCCTTCCTAGAAGACACCATGGAATCTTGTGCCTCCTTTCTCCACTCCCATATCAGCTGTCGTTTCAAGGCACAGATCAAATGCCACCTCCTCAGGAAGCCTTCTCAGATTTCCCTGTCAGAGCGAATCTCTCCTGTGTGCAAAACCCCATGCTGCCATTTGCACTCCTGTTTTAGCATGTCCCACAGGCTGCTTTTGTTAGTCTACTGGTTATGTGTGTATTTTGCCAATGGGTCTATGAGCTTCTTGGGGTTGAAGACTCCGCCGTATTCATCTCTGTACCAGGGGCTGTTGCATGTGGTTGTGCACAAGAGCACAAGCGCTCCCAGCTGTGAGGGCCGAGGGGAATCTGATTCAGCCCTGAGTTCTGCTCACTAAGCTGTGCTTTCTGGCAAGGGCCTGCCTTAACCCAGAGGAATGAAGGGGTGCCTTTCTAGTTCACATAGATGCTCTACAGGCTCCAAGGTCCCAGTCTGTATCATTCTCAGCTCTTGCCCATTTAGCTTTGCCGTGATAAGGACTTCATGAATGTTTGTGGACTGGACGCAGTTCTGTTCTTTAACGTAAGTGCTAAGTAGGCATTCAAGACCGCTTTCTCCCTTGAGCAGAAGCTGGGCATGTCCTCTTTTCCACTTCTGTCTCAGTGGACCTCTTGAGTGATTCACTTTATTATTCTTAAGAAGTTCGGGACTCCCAGGAAGATGGCGGACTAGTAAGACACGGGAATCTCTTCTCCAGAAAAATAGCTAGAGGACAAGCTGAAACAGCCCCGAAAAAGATCTTCTAGGGTTTAGGTCAACAGGTGAAGGCTGCACACCACCCAGAAGAGAGAGGGACAGAAGAGGGAAACCGCGAGACAGAACTGTGAGTTGCAAGTAGCAGCTTCTGCTGCTGCCGGCACCCTCCCCCACACTCTTCAGAATTCTCAGGCCCCTGGGCCTGCGACCACAGACAAAGGGGGCTTCAGGGATCTAACACTCCAGGAAAGGGGAGAGAGAGGGACACAGCCTTAGGCTGACTCAGGTTCGGACCTGAAATTTGGGCTGCAGAGCCCCACGGGAGCCTGGAAAGGACTGGAGAAATCCGATCCTTGCAACCTCCCTCTCTTCTGGCCTGGACTAATTGTTGAGGACACCACGGGAGAGGGGAGAGAGAGCCTGGGGCTGACCCTGCTTTGGACTCCCAGGTTTGGTCTGCCCTGTCCAGAGAGCCCTTCCAGGCTGGGTGGGGCTGCGCCATTGTTTGCCTTGGAGCCTGCAAGGGGCTAAAGATATACAAACCTCCCAATCTCATCCTCTACTAATAGGGACTGATTGTTGAGGATTCAGAAGGGAGTGGAAATATTTCCTAGCTGGGAAAAGGGGGGCGCTACGAGAGAAGTCTGGAGAACTGTCTCAGAAAATTTGAATCACAGGGCTCCTAGCCCCCAGACAGGAAGCTCTATCACATTGATCTGGTCTGTGTCACAACAAATACGCTCCGACCAGGCATTGAATTGAGAGCAGCCAACAAGCGCCATCTCCTGGCAGACCAAGGAAGTACACATAAGAAAATTAATAAGTAAGAGTCTTTTCCTGGCCTCTATAGCCTCCCTGCCCAAGGTCCTAGGAAACGACTCTACAACCAATTACTGGGTCCAGTGCCCAGTTCTGAGCAACCAGCAGAACAATCCTAACAATCAAGGTTGAGCCAAAAATCAAAGAGCGGTGGTAACTCACAGCCTCCTGCCACTAAAACCCCATAAAAGAGAAAGAGATAGAGCATCTAAGTAAAATACAAACTAACCAGATGCCTAAGCACCAACAAAAAATTACAGGCCATACTAAGAAAATAGAAGACATGGCCCAAGGAATACAGCAAAAGGAATACAGCAAAGTCCCAGAAGAGATGCAGAATTTGAAAGAACTAATCAGTGAGATGAGCACACATTTCCAAAATCAAATTAATGAGATGAAAGAATATAGTTAAAGAGATCAATGACATCAAGAAGTCATTGCGCGGACGTAAAGAAGAATTTGAAATCATGAACAGAAAAGTAACGGAGTTCATGGGAACGAAAGATACAATAGGTGAAGTAAAAAATACATTTGAAGCATACAACAGCAGACTTGAAATGATAGAAGAAAGAATAAGTGATACTGAAGACAGAGCAGCTAAAATTGAAGAGAGAAAAGAACAGAGAGAGAAAAGAATGGAAAAAATTGAGCAGGGGCTCAGAGAGTTGAATGACAACACAAAAGGCAAGAACATACGTGTCATTGGAGTTCCAGAAGGAGAAGAGAAAGGAAAAGGGGCAGAAAGAGTATTTGAGGAAATAATAGCTGAAAATTTCCCAACTCTCACGAAAGAAATGAACTTGCATGTCCAAGAAGCACACCATACCCCAATAAGAATAAATCCAAATAGACCTACGCCAAGACACATATTATTCAGACTGTCAAATGTAAAAGATAAAGAGAAAATTCTCAGAGCAGCAAGAGAGAAGCAAATGATCACATACAAAGGATGTCCAGTAAGACTTTGTGCAGATTTCTCTTCAGAAACCATGGAGGCGAGAAGACAGTGGTATGATACAATTAGGAAACTGAAAGAGAAAAACTGCCAGCCGAGAATTCTTTATCCAGCAAAACTGTCCTTCAAATATGAAGGTGAATATAAAGTATTCACAAACAAACAGAAACTAAGAGAGTTTGCAAAAAAGAATCCACCTTTGCAGGAAATATTAAAGGAAGCCTTAGAACCTGAAAGAAAAAGACAGGACAGAGAGGCTTGGAGGAGAGTATAGAAGAAAGAAAAACAGAAAGGATAACCAAAAGAATAAAAAGAAAGACAAAAATAAGATGACATATGAAAACCAAAGAATAAAATGGAGGAAATAAATAGTGCATTTTCAGTAATATCATTGAATGTGAATGGATTAAATTCCCCAATCAAAAGATACAGGCTGCCAGAATGGATAAAAAAACATGAGCCATCCATATGCTGCTTGCAAGAAACTCATCTCAGACACAAGGATACAAGCCGGCTGAAAGTAAAAGGTTGGAAAAAGATACTCCATGCGAATAGTAAACAGAAAAGAGCAGGGGTAGCTATAGTAATATCAGACAAAATAGACTTCAAATGCAAAAAAGTGATAAGAGATGCAGAAGGCCATTATATATTAATAAAAGGGACGATCCTCCAGGAAGATATAACAGTCATAAATATCTACGCACCTAACCAGGGTGCCCCAAAATAAATGAGACAAACTCTGGCAAAACTGAAAGGAGTAATAGACATTTCTACAATAATTGTCAGGGACTTCAACACCCCTCTCACATCATTACATAGAACAACTAGACAGAAGATCAACAAGGAAACAGAGAACTTGAACAACATGATAAACAAGTTAGACCTAACAGACATATACAGAACACTGCATCCAAACTCAGTGGATTATACATTCTTCTCAAGTGCCCATGGATCTTTCTCCAGGATAGACCACATGTTAGGTCACAATACAGCTCACAATAAATATAAAAAGATTGAAATTATACAAAGCACCTTCTCAGATCATAATGGAATGAAACTAGAAATCAATAACAGACAGGAAAAAAGGAAATTTACAAATGTGTGGAGACTGAACAACACACTCCTAAATATTCAGTGGGTCAAAGAAGAAATTGCAAGTGAAATCAGTAAATATATTGAGACAAATGAAAATGAGAACACAACATATCAAAACTTATGGGATACAGCAAAGGCAGTCTTGAGAGGGAAATTTATAGCCCTAAATGCCTATATTAAGAAACAAGAAAGAGCTAAACTCAAAGATTTAAATAAACAACTTGAGAAACTAGAGAAAGAACAGCAAACCAATTGCAAAGCAAAAAGAAGGAAAGAAATAATAAAGATTAGAGAGGAAATAAATGAAAATGAGAGCAAAAAAGCAATAGAGAAAAATCAACAAAACCAAAAGCTGGTTCTTTGAGAAGATCAATAAAATTGACAAACCCCTCACTAGACTAACAAAGAAAAAAAGAGAGAAGATGCAAATAAATACAATCAGAAATGAAAGGGGAGAAATTACAAATGACCTCACAGAAATAAAAAGAATCATAAGAGGATATTATGAGAAACTATATGCCAACAAACTAGACAACCTGGATGAAATGGACAAATTTCTAGAAACTCATAACCAACCTACACTGACACAACAAGAAATACAAGAACTTAACAAACCAATCACAATTAAGGAGATTGAATCCGTCATCAAAAATCTCCCAGCAAAGAAAAGTCCAGGACCAGATGGCTTCACAGGTGAGTTCTACCAAGCATTTCTAAAAGAATTAACACCAATCCTGTTTAAACTCTTCCAAAAAGTTGAAGAGGAGGGAAAATTACCCAACACATTTTATGAAGCCAACATCACCCTAATACCAAAGCCAGATAAAGATTCCACAAGAAAAGAAAATTATAGACCAATCTCTCTCATGAACATAGATGCAAAAATTCTCAACAAAATACTTGCAAATCGAATCCAACAGCATATCAAAAGACTTATACATCATGACCAAGTGGGATTTATTCCTGGTATGCAAGGCTGGTTCAACATAAGAAAATCAATCAATGTAATACACCACATTAACAAGTTGAAGGAAAAAAACCACATGATCATCTCAATAATGCAGAAAAGGCATTTGACAAAATCCAACATCCTTTTTTGATAAAAATACTTCAAAAGATAGGAATAAAAGGAAAATTCCTCAATATGATAAAAGGCATATATGAAAAACCCATAGCCAACATCATACTCAATGGGGAAAGGTTGAAAGCTTTTCCCCTAAGATCAGGAACAAGACAAGGATGCCCACTGTCACCATTGTTATTCAACATTGTACTAGAAGTTCTAGCTAGGGCAATTAGACAAGACAAAAAAATTAAAGGCGTCCAAATAGGAAAAGAGGAAGTAAAACTCTCACTGTTCGCAGATGACATGATCCTGTATTTAGAAAATCCTGAAGTATCCACAACAAAGCTACTTGAACTAATAAATGAGTTCAGCAAATTGGCAGGATATAAGATCAACATGCAAAAATCAGTAATGTTTTTGTACACTAGAACTGAACAATCTAAGGAGGAAATCAGGAAGAAAATTCCATTTTCAATAGCAACAAAAAGACTCAAATACCTAGGAGTTAATTTAACCAAGGAAGTACAGGACCTATATGCAGAAAACTACAAAACAATGCTAAAAGAAATTTAAAAAGACCTAAACAAATGCAAAGACATTCCGTGTTCATGGATTGGAAGAATAAATATCGTGAAGATGTCAATCTTGCCCAAACTGATTTATAGATTCAATGCAATACCAATCAGAATCCCAACAGCTTACTTTACAGAATTAGAGAAGGCAATTACCAAATTCATCTGGAAGGGTAAGTGCACCCGAATAGCCAAAAGTATTCTAAAAAAGAAGAGCAATGTGGGAGGAATTTCACTGCCTGACCTTGAAACATATTACAAAGCTACAGTGGTCAAAACAGCATGGTACTGGCATAAAGATAGACATATCGATCAGTGGAATAGAATTGAGAATCCAGAAATAAACCCTCACCTATACAGTCAACTGGTTTTTGACAAACCTACCAAGCCCACGCTGATGGGAAAAAAACAGTCTCTTCAACAAATGGTGTTGGGAGAACTGGATATCTATAACCAAAAGAATGAAAGAGGACCTCTATCTCATCCCCTATACAAGAATCAACTCAAAATGGATCAAAGATCTAAATATAAAAGCCAGGACCATAAAACTACTAGAAGAAAATGTAGGGAAACATCTTCAAGACCTTGTAGTAGGTGGTGGTTTCTTGGACTGCACAACCAAAGCACGTGCAACAAAAGAAAAAGTAGATAAATGGGACCTCCTCAAAATTAAACACTTTTGCGCCTCACAGGACTTTGTCAGAAGGGTGAAAAGGCAGCCAACTCAATGGGAAAAAATATTTGGAAATCACATATCTGATAAGGGTTTAATATCCAGGATATATAAAGAGATGTTACAGCTCAACAATAAAAAGACAAATGACCCAATTAAAAAACGGGCCAAAGACTTGAATAGACATTTCTCTGAAGAAGAAATACAAATGGCAAAAAAACACATGAAGAAATGCTCAACATCACTCATGATTAGGGAAATGCAAATCAAAACTACAATGAGATATCATTTCACACCTATCAGAATGGCCACTATTCAAAAGACAGAGAACTACAAGTGTTGGAGAGGATGTGGAGAGATAGGAACACTTCTTCACTGTTGGTGGGAATGCAGGATGGTACAACCACTATGGAGGACTGTTAGGCAGTTCCTAAAGAAGTTGAATATAGACTTGTCACGTGACCCTGCAATACCACTACTGGGTGTATACCCAGAAGAACTGAGAGCAGTGACACAAACAGACATCTGCACACCAATGTTCATAGCCACATTATTCATCATTGCCAAAAGTTGGAAACAACCCAGGTGTCCATCAACAGATGAATGGATAAACAAACTGTGGTCTATTCACATGATGGAATATTATGCAGCTGTAAGAAGAAATGAAGTCATAAAGCATATGGCAACATGGATGAATCTGGAGGACATTATGTTGAGTGAAGCAAGCCAGACAGAAAAGGACAAATACTGTATGAATGCACTACTATGAACCAAATATATTGTGTAATATATTGTTTGATTCACACACACAAAAAAACTAAAAAACAAAACAACAAAAAAAATTACATGTATCCATTACATTTAATTGAGAAATGTATATATTTATTCATCTGTGTTTACTTTTTAGTTTTTAATTGCTTATGTTTTCAATTATTAAATGTACAAAATAAAGTTAAAAAAAAAAAAAAAAAAGAAGGTCGTACTCCTCTGAAAGGATTTTTATGACACCTGTCTGGAAAGCTCTCAGCCCCTCCCTTGTGGACAGCAGAGGGCCTCTGTCCAGCCTCAGGCTGGGTTTCAGAGATGGCCACATCTCTCGATGGCTGGGAGACTCGTTATTACCACAATCTTGTGAGGATTGGGTATAGCTGAATAAATAAGGGTTTATTTCTTTCCGCTGGGATGAAAACTGTCCACATTTCCTATGTCCACCCAACCTAGCCCTTGGTATTGTCGCAACTACCTACTCTTTCCCCGGCCCAGATGGAGGAAGGAGAAATAAGAAATTCCTTCAGGAACGTGCAGAGACCACTTGGAGCCTCATGTAAGAAAGTCACTAAGGGAACAAGGGAGAGCGTGCTTGAGCCGGCTGGTGCCTGGGAGGTGGGGGCGGGAGAGAGAAGAAGGCAGGTGGAGGCAGGAGAGCAAGTGGCCCTTCCATGTCCCAAGGCCTGGCTGGTTCTGGGGCCTCAGACCACTTGGGGGAGCTGTTTCTGGAAACTGTCCATCTGAGACTGGGCCAGGTGGGCCCTCCCCTACCAGCCTCTTGCTTTTATCTTTGCTGCCCCCTCAGATACTTCCAGGTCCCATATCTCTGAATGTCTTGGCTGCTCACCCCATTTCTTGAAAGCCTGAGGTCTGCTGGCTTCTGTGACTCTGCACACCTCAGGTCTCCCCATCCCTTGCTCCCGGGCCTCCTTTCTTCACTCTCCCCACTCTGCTCACCCCTTGAATGCTGGCAAGCCAGGCTATTTTTCCCTACAACACTTCCTCAGGGCTGCCTCACACCACAGGCTTTCTCTGGATGGCCAGGAGTGTGATGTGTGTCCTCACAGCTCTTCTATGTGTTTACAAGTGTCTGTGTGCACATACAGGATATTTTTTAAAAACAAACATGGTAGCCTGCTCTATGCGTTGGTGGCGTTCTTTATGTCAAATGATAGCACCGTCATCCCCCAGCTCAAGGCGAAGCTGGGGATCACCCTTGACTCTTCCTGTCTCTCACACATTCCAGTTTAACTTTCTAGATAGTTCTAGAATTGTCCCTTCTTCTCTATTAGACTACCACTGCCCACTCATCACTCCTCGCCTGGGTTATTATAATCATGCTTAAATTGGTCTTCCTGTCTCCAGTCTGGCCTCTCTTAAATTAATCCTCCACATCAGTGTGGTTTTACATATATATATACTTTTTGTTGTTGTTGAGATAAAATTCACAGAGTTACCATTTTAAAGCATACAGTTTGGGGTTTTAGTACGTTCACAATGTTGTGCAACGTCATAACTATTTACATTAGTTTCCTAAGGCTGCCATAAATTACCACAAACTTGGTGGCTTAAAACAGGAGAAATTTATTCTCTCACAATCCTGGAGTCCAGAAATCTGAAGTAAAGGCACTGGCAGGCCTGCCATGCTCTGAAGTTTCCAGGGGAGAACGCTTCCTTGCCTCTTCCAGCTTCTGGTGTATAATTCCAATTTCTGCCACTGTCTCCTCCCTCTCCCTGTCTCTCTTCTCTGGGTATCTCTCACCAGGATGCTCCTCAGTGGACTTAGGGCCCGCCTGGCTAATCCAGGATGATCTCATCTTGAAATTCTGAACTTAATTACCACAGCCACGGGTTCCAGGGGTTAGAACACAGACAAGTCTTTGGGGGGCACCATTCATCCCACTACACTCTCTAATTTCAGAACCTCACATCAGTGCTTTTTAAAAAATGTAGGCCTTGATCCATTGGTGGGTTGTGAAATCAATTTAGTGATTTGCAACCACTATGTATTGTAAAAAAATGAAACAGCCGAAGAATAGGCCAGACTAGACTATATCACAGGGCACTGAGTGAGGTGAAAAGAGTAATTATTGTTCCATGAAACTTTTGTTTCTGCTAGATATTTACGTATGTTTTTGTGTTCATAGTGTGCATATCCGGTCAAAAGGTAAAATGAATTCCTTACTCTACATCATGATGAAAAAACTGGAGTGAGAAAATGAACACATCTACACTCTGCAGCTAGAGTGATTTTAAAGTGTAAATCTACTTATGTCCCCCTCTTACCTAATGCCTGTCAATGCCTTATCACTCATGAGTTCAGAAATATTTATTGAGTGCCTCCAATAGACTAGGCACTGTTCTAGGAGCTGGGACCTAATAGTAAACAAGGCACATGCAAATCCCTGTCCTATGGAGTTTATATTCTAGTTGGGGTGGGGTGGGGGAGGCATAATAAATAAGAAAATCATATAGTATGTTGGAAGGTGATAAGTGCTTTGAAAGATAAGAATTGAACAGGGCAGGGGGGTTCAGAAGTATGGAATGTGGAAGAAAGGTGTAATTTTGAAAAGAATGGTCAAGTCAGGCCTCACCAAGAAGGTAAAATTTCAACAAAGAGGGTGAGGAAGTGAACTATGAAAATATCTGGGAAAAAACATTCGGGGCAGAGAGAATGGCCAGTGCAAAGGTCCTGGGACAGGAACTTCCTATCTTATTTGAGGCATAGGGAGTTGTGAGCTGCAGCAGAGAACACTGGAAAGAGATGAGGTCAGAGAGGTGACTGGAAGCATGTGGGCCATTGAAAGGACTTTGGCTTTTACTGTGGGGGAGATGGAGCCATGGTAGATCTTTGAGCAGAAGAGTGACATGATCTGGGTTACAGTTTAAAAGAACTGTCTACAGAGTTAAGTTCAAGTTCCTTAGGCTGAGGTTCAAGGCCCTTTCTATTTTGCTTTGCCTACAGATCCAGAATCATTTCTTGCCACTTCCCCCTCCCCTCTAGGCTGGGTGATGTGCCCTGCCCCTTCCAAACCCCTAGCCCCTTTTATTTATCTCGACCCATAGTTTGCTCTATTGTACTGTAACTCCTGTGCCTGTTTTCTTTCCTGTCTCTAATCCCCAGGATGGATAGGATCTTTCCTTTTTCATCTTTTTACCCACATTGCCTAGAATAGGCTGCGCACGGAACACAAATGCTTGTTGAATAAGCTTTCGCTGATGTGGACTCAGTGAAGTCTAAATCGATTGTCCAAGGCCTCGCAGCCTGTCAGGAGTGAAGCTGGGCCCCAAGCCCAGTGCTCCTGGATCCTTGTCCAGTGCTCCTTCCACCACACCATGGGAATCCTGTCCTGGGGTTCTCTGAGGCTTTCCTTTGAGGGATGTGTATGACTCCCCATTGTGCCTGGAGAAAATTAATAGATGAGACAAGCTAAGCCTAGGGGTGGCAGGGGTAGACGCTCAGAGAAGGGGCAGCTTGCCTAAGGTTACACCATGTTCATTGAACTTGGGAGTCCACTTGCAGCTGCTAGCTCTGTACCCAGATAAGTTACACTGATACTTCAGCAGGCCCGCTGTATCTCCTCTCAGCATCAGATCCCCTTTCATCCCTTGGGCTTCATCGCCATTGCAAGCAGAGAAGTGGGAGCCAGACCTGGCATCCCTGTGGCCCACATGGGGTGGGGCTCTGGCATAACTTGGAGGCAAGCTGGGGACTCCCCTTAGGCACCTGAGGGGATCCTGGTGTGAGCCACCCTGCCAAGGCCTTGAAGGTTAGGAGAATTTCTCCCTACCTCACTGACATATATAAGACCAGGCCATTCTAAACAGCTCTTGAAAGTGACAAAAATTCCACCCACCATGCCCCCCTTCTCCTTGCAGCAGAATTGGCGGCTTTTCTACCCCGTTGTCCTGGAGGCAACCAAGAATCAAACTTTTTAAAGACTCTGTAAATCCCTTCTTCCAATCATCTTTGCAGCCTAGACTTACAATTCTTCCTTCCCTGATCTGTTCCCTTATAAATATTCCAAGGTGAGCATGCCAGCAGGTGATATATTCAGAAGGGGGTATTGTTTGCTGCAGCCATGCATGGTACCCAAGCAAATGGCTGACTCCAGCTCTCACCAAACTCAGCCTCATTGTTATCTGTTTTAGATAAGATCAGGGTGATTCCCTCCATCTCCAGTTTCAACGCCAGCCGAGCTAAAATGATTTCTGCTTTGAAAGTGTTCAGACTGTGAAAAAATTAAAAAACTGAGTTTTTAAAAAATTCAAATCTTGTTCTTTTGACAGCCACCCAGAACGCCCCATCTGAGATACTATCATAGGAAAGTGCACACACGTACATACACACTGGCAGGCCTGACATTGGAGTTTCCTCAAAAGCTCCCCACACAAATCTGTGACCTTACAAAAGAGACAGAGGGGAACCCACCCCGTACACCGCCAGCCCGGGCTTGCTAATGGGTTGCTTTATTCAGACCTTTCTGTGCCTCTTCATTTCCACCAAATGGTTCTAAATTTGGGGGGGGGGGGGGGGGGAAAGATCAAGGACTCCTTTGGGGTATCCCAGAAAAGTACGAATGTGCTCACATGCAGGCTGTTTCCACCTATGATTTTGGGAGACGCAGGGGAGTGAAGGGCAGCAGGTATGCGGTGGCCGGTGCAAAAGGCCAGAAGAGGAAGCAACCCAAGGGGGCTGTGTGGACTGGGCAGTAGCTGGGACCCAGAGCCTGGGTTAGGACTTGGCTACAGGGAGGAAATGAGCGGGAAGGCGAGGCAGGAGAGATGGTGCAAGGTAAAGAAGCTGAGATTCAGATGGCTTGCCTGTGGAGAAACAATGCAGGGGAGGAAGCTAATAATTTTTGGATTCCTGCCATGTTCCAGCCACTCTGTTATGTGCCAGAGGGATAGAGACACAAAAAGGGTGTGGCCCTCACCTGTGGGAGCACAGGGTCTGCAGGGGCAGGCAGCCAGGTACGGTGGTACCACTGACCACAGCACAAGCCAGAGGGAGCATCAGGGAGCAGCCCCCCACCCCCACCCCCAATCCCTGAGCCTGCAGAGAGGCTGGGCTGGATGGGGACCAGCAGCCCCTGAGCCCTTGCCACAGGGCAGAGATGTCAGGCTGTCTTGGCTGGGCCTTTCTGTGTGTCCCCAGTCTGAAAGTCTCCACTTATGCTGGGTCACAAGGGCAGGGGCTGCCCCTTGGCCCAAATGGTAAGTGAAACCTCAGGGCTCGCAGAGGTTCCTTGTTCCCAGGCAGTTCAGGCCCTCAAACTGGATGCAAGACAGGATCACATCTTGCTTTCCAGTGTGGTGACTCAGCTGACAAAATTAACTCATGCTAGCAGCAGCTCTTGTGAGATGAGGACAGGTAGACTGGAAAGGGCAAAAAACCGCCAACCAATGAAATGTGAGGACTCTTCTATCTGACTCAACCAGAGGGAGAGAGACGCATGTTCTGGGCAGCTGAGGAGAGTGTCTTGCGCTGAGGCCAGGATACACCTGAGTTCTTGGGTCAGCAGCTGGGGAAGTCACAGGGCGTCGACCACCAGGGAAAATGGCTTATATTTCCCAACCTCAGAATGCCCTCCAAGGTAGTACAGAGTGCACCTCCAAGGCTCCAGGGATCCCTGTGAATGGGCTCCTCCCAGAGTTGGTTCCCAAGGCAGCTTCTGACCCTTGCAGGCTCCCGAGGCTCCGCCTTTACTTGCCTCTAGCTTATGGTCTCGTGCATTCTGTCCTCAGGAGCCACCTGTCTTGGGCTTTGGACGCAGAGTTTGAATGTGCAGCTACAGAACAACTTACCACGTGCCCCACTCAAAGACCGCCTCTTCCTGTGATTTGGAATTTGCAGACGAGGAGGGATGCCATCTTTCCTACTTACTCACATCCAGTCCATCCACTGAGGTTCATGTCATCCCTACTTCTTCCATTTAGAGTCAGGAAGAGAAAGAAAGGTCACATTTTTAAGTGGCTGGCATCATGCTATGTATTTGCCAACATCATTTCCTTCCATCCTAGACAATAACCCCAAGAGACAGATACTACTTAACATGTGAGAAAACTGAGCTCAGGGAGGATAAGTAACTTGCCCAGGGCCACGCTGTTAGTGAGGGTGGAGCTGGAATCTGGACCCAGTGCCTTCTGTGGTATTGTACTCAGTACTATGTCCAGGCCACCTCCCTCTTAGAGTTTGACTATGGTGCTCTGCGCCTCAGCAATTTATCTGAAAATGGGGATTATTTTATATTACTATGAAATGGAAGCCCTCTTACCCTATGTGATTGGAACAAGTAGTTGGTTGATAAATCGAAAAATTTGGTTAAGGTGGGAAATCATAAAACAGGACATGTACAGTCTTTTTTTGATGTTTGTCAAGGCCTTTTTTTTTTTTTTTTTAAGTGCTCTCTGATGAAAATTCTCCTGTACATCTTGCATTAACTGTACTCATAATGCCCAGTTTCTGTTTTTAGAAAAAAGAGAACCTAAGGTATTTGTGAAAAAATTCATGTGTGGAATCCTTCAGGATTTAGATAACCTTCCCTGTTTTTTTTTTGTTTTTTGTTTGTTTTTGCTGTTGTTGATTGCAGTTATCTCATCCACACCTCATTCAAAAAGGTTTTTTGTTTTTTTTTAAGTGATTCATCTTTGTTAAGTCTTTCCAAAGCATTCAATATGTTTTTCATAAAACAGCAGCAATTTTCTTTTGCTCCACACTCTTCTTTTTTGGTTTATGTTCCTTTTGGTTAAATTACATAATTATAGGTATAATAAAGTATAAGTGGCATAAATAGATTTGGGAACAAAAACAAGTGGTTCTTGGTAAACGTTCTGCTCATTTGGTGGGAGCAGAAGTATGGAAGTGTTATTACAGATCAGCTCTAGCTGGGAGCATCAGTCGGTGTATTTAACGCAGAGAAAGAGAGCTGGTTAACCTCACGGGCCAGTGAAGTGCCATTCAAACTTCACATGACTAAATCCAGCTGATCATGTCCTCCTGCTATCCCTATCCCAGCACACCTGGCCCACTCTGTGTGCTCTCTTTCTCTAGTTACTTGGTTACCACCACCCAGTTCCCCAAACCACAAAACCACAAATCTTGGAGTCTCCTTTGACAATTTCTCCCCATTACTTGCTATGATGGGTAACCAGTCATGGGTTCTTATTAAATCAGTCGCCTAAGTGTCTCTTGCATCTGCCTCTTGCTCCCATCCCACAGCCAGCAGCCTCATTCAGGCTCCCCTTCTGCTTCTCCTGGAATGCTGCTTCAGGCCACTGCTGCTTTCCTCTCCCCAACTCTAACTTCTCTCTCTCCCCTATCTATGCACAACCAAGTTGCCATTGTGAGCCCCCTAAAACACAAACCCAAATTTGGTAATTACTCCAGGGCTTTGTAAATATAAACTCAATATAAATATACATCATAAAAATTCAACTGTCATTTCTTTTTTTTAAAGAATTGCCAATAAATATTGGAAAGGAAGAGACAATGATGTTTGAAAAAAGATAATAGGGGAGAAGCATTTCCAAAATGGTAGAGTAAGGACATTTGAAAATCTGCTCCTTCATCAAATCAATGAGGACACTGGCAAAAATTGCCAAAATTTGGTTTTTCAGAATGCAGAAAATTAACCAAAGCCTTACAACAATCTGCGGAGCATTTCTTCAAGATAAGTGGCTGAATTTCAGTAAGCTTTATAGTGTTTTACCTTGCCTATTTCCATGTACCTCTCCCCACCTCCATGGTGCCTTGAAAACCAACATCTGTGTAACCATGGTAACTGTAAAACCCAGCGGCTTAGCAGCTACTAGAGGGGTAGAACAGGTTTTGAGCTCCCCAAAAGCCTCATCTTCAGAGGATTTTCACTACTTCACCTCTCTGGCAGAAAAACTCCATTCTCAGGTTTTTTTTTTTTTAAAACCTGGCTTAGAGCTTCCTCCCTTGAACTGCCCTGTCCCCAGGATATTTGTCGAAAAAAATCAGCCTCACTTGTTTAACATGGCAGCTACCTGAGGCAGCTATACCAGTTAGAGCTGAAAAGAGACTGGCCAGAAAAAATGGGAATGAGGTGTTCATAGGAACTATGAAAAGTTTTGACACATTTCTGGGACTCTAGAAGGCCATACTCACGTGCAGGGCTGCGTGCATGCCCATGTGTGCCCCAAGAAACCCTTACTCTCTCACCTCTGGCTGACATTGAGGCTCTGAGCAGGCAGGAAGCTAAGGCTAAGGCAGAGCTGTAAACTGCTGAAGTGTTGAAGGCATGCCTGAACACAGACACAGAGCCCCTTGGCAAAGACTGGGAGACTTATAGGTTTAAGACATTTAAGGAAATCTCTGTCGATTAATTAGCTGGCTACTAAGCTAGCTGAGCAGACTTCAATGGTTACACATGACAGAAAAATACAAACTTTTCAGAATTAGTCTGGAATAAACAAGCAAAAGGCAACAAAAACAACTAACAGTAACAACAACCAACTCTTGGGTAAAGGTGGAGGTGGGAGGATCTGATTTCCAGAGTTGTTATATTATTTAAAATATTGTGTCCAGCAAAAAATTATAAGACATGCAAATAAACAGGAAAATATGGGACTCTGTGGGTGAGGAGAGGAAGGGATATCTTGTAAGTCAGACTGAATCTATGACACAGAATGTACATTCCTTTTGTTATCCTCTTCCTTTAGCAAAGACTTTAAAACTCCATCTTAAAGAGAAATTAGTAAGCCGGACAATTATAAGATAAATATTGAGATAGTAGTAGTCTTTCTATATACCAGAAATAGCCACCTGGACTATAAAATGTATTTGGAAATTCTGCTCTCCACTCCCCCTCAAAAAAAAAAAAAAAAAAAAAAAAATTGGAGAAGAATATTAAAAAATAATAGAAATCAGGAGCAGGTGTATCTCATGGCTGAGCGCGCGCTTCATATGTTTGAGGTCCTGGGTTCAATCCCCAGTACCTCCTAAAAAAAAAAAAGAAAGAAACTCAAAAAGAAATATGGGATATTTATACAGAAACTAAAATAGCATTTTTAATGATTTAAAAATATATGACCATATGAAGAAATATACCCTTTCATTAATGGAAACAATAAAAAGGGATGATGTTAAATATTTAAAAGTCTTCATTTTTTCCCATGTTAAGATATGGACTTGATATAATTCCAATAAAAATTTCAGCAGAATTTTTAAAGTGTAGTTTTTAAAAAGTTCCTATAGTGTTCATGGTTGAGCAGGTGAGCTCTTTCTAGGCCTACCAAATACAAAACTATCTTACCAAACAACAATTATTAAAGCAGTGTGGCTCTGGAACAAAATAGATCCTATTATAAGAATAAATGATGAAGTATCATAAAACAGTAAGGAAAGGAAGTAATTTTAGTAGGAAAAATTGGATAACAGTTTTGGAAAAAGTAATTTAGACCCACATCTCAAACTATTCACTAAAATAAATGATGGGTTGTTCTTAAATGTAAGACAAACTCCACCACAGAAAAACTGGGAATAAATATAACTCTTGGAAAGGGATGTCTTTAAAAGCTTAGAAGCAAATGATAAATTCACAAAGGAAAAGAGCAACCAATTCCACTGTAATGGATATATGTTGCTTATGGAAAGACATGCCTTTTTGGGATTCAGACAGTGGAGTTTGACCGTTTGACAGTCTTTTTTGAATCCCAGAAGATTATGTTCTTGAATTAATCCATTCTTGTGGGTGTGGGGCCCTTTGATTGCATGACATTCAGTTAAGGTTTAATTAGATCACTTGATTAGATTGCTTTAGGCTTTGGATTGGACTATGTCAGTGAGACACAACCCAGGCTGGGTCTCTGCCCTCTTGCTGAGTCTTATATAAACTGCTGAGAACACACAGAAAGAAAGTAGAGATGCACAGAAAGGGAGCTCAGCCATTTTGACCCTGCCCCGTGAGTGAGAGGTCTTCAGGTTCGCCTACAACTTCGGAAAGAGAATCCCTGAGAGGTTCAATGAGACAAAGCCCAGGGAGTGATGCCTCTTGAAACAAAGCCCAGGGAGAGATGCCTGATTGCCCACAGCTAAAGTCAAGGAGAAAGTAGGGACTGGCAGACCCACCATCTTGCCTCGCCAAGTGGCGGGACTCCAGGATCTGCTAGCAGCCGGCCTTTGGTGAGAAAGCATCCTTGATGATGTCCTGATTTGGACATTTTTGCAGCCTTGGAACTGTAAGCTTTTACCCCCAATAAATTTGCCATTATAAAAGCCAACCCATTTCTGATATTTTGCATTGGCAGCCTTTGGCAAACTAATACATCCACTATGTGAAAAATATGTAAAAACCAGTTTGTAAAATAAATAAATAGGCAAACAGGGAAAAGAATTTTAAGATAAAAGATGGACATATACACATTCATAAAAAAGCCTTAAGATACTAGTGGAATAAATGGGGAAAAAAAAAAACACAAGTAAGTTACAAAAGAGGAGATTTAAATGATAAATAAATACATGGCTAAAAAAATATCCAACCCTTCTAGTAGTTAAATGAATACAAATTAAAATAAGAAATGAGGAATACACTAAATTAAGCAGAATTTTAGAAAACTTGACATATCTAATGCTGGTAAGGGTAGGACAAAATTGCTATGCCCAGTCAGTGCTGGTGGGAATATATCTTCCAACGCTTTGGAAACCAATGTCATTCAAGACATTTTAAAACTGCTTCATTCCCTTGGACCCAACTTCTAGGAAAGCATCCTAAGGAGATAATGTAAAATATGGATAAGGCTGTTACTAATGAAGATTGTCTTAGTTTTTCTGAGCTACTATGACAAATACCCCAGAATGGGTTGGCTTAAACAAAGGGAATTTATTGGTTCACGGTTTTGAGGCTAAGATGAGTCCAAAATCAAGGCATCAGCAAGACAACGCTTTCTCCCCAAAGTCTATAACAAGACTGCCAGCGATCCTTGGGGTTCCTTGTCTTGTACCCCTGCCTTGTGAGTCACATGGTAATGTCCTCTCCTTTCTCTTCTGGGTTATGCTGACTTCTAGATTCTGGTTCTTCCCCGTGCCTTTCTCTGATGAGGACTGAATTTTATCTGTTTATAAAGGTCTCCAGTAATCCAGATTAAGACCCAACCTCATTTGGTTGGACCACATCTTAACTTAAAAAAAAATTACATTTTTAAGATATCTTATTTTCAATGGGTTCACACCCACAAGAATGTGGATTAAGATTAAGAACATGTCCAAACTGGGGCATACAGTATATTCATCATAGCATTTTTTATGGAAACAATACAGATGTTAAGAAAGAGAGAAGAGTTAAGTGTTGTATGACATACTAACTCAATACACTATTTTGCTGACATGAAAAGAATCAAACCTGATACAAGGTGAAAAATTAAGTTTACATAGATATATGATATTGAACAAGACAATTAAACATTCTGAGTTTCAGGTTTCTCATTAATAAAATGTGGATGATGATAGTACCTTTCTCATAAGAATTTATTGTGAAGAATAAATGAGATCATGTATGCCATGTTTAACCCAGCATCTGGACTAGGGTAAGCATGCAATAAATGTTAGCTAATGTTTTTCTCATAATTGTTGAATGCAGATAAATAACTAGAAGGGAATATGAAAAAACGATAATAGCTGTGTTACAGCTTTGGGAATATAGATGATTTTTTCTTTATTTTCAAAACTTTCTATATTGTCAGTATGTTTTATTTATAATTTTAAAGGTTTTACTGATGCATAAATTTACATATCATAAAATTCACCCATTTTATGTAGACCATTTGATGATTTTTTAGCATAGTTGTGCAACTATCACCACAATTCATTACCCTACAAAGATCCCTTGTGTCCATTTGTATTCACTTTAGCACCCCCAGCCCCAGGCAGCCACCAATCTACTTTCTGTTTCTATAGATTTGTCTTCTGCATACCTTTCATATGAATGGAATGATACCATGTGTGGTCTTTTGTATCTGGCTTATTTCAGTTTATAATTTTTAGGAGATCAATTGTAAAACAAAAACTCCTTAGCAAGATTGTTCTTTGCATTTTCACCCAACCTAACAGGATTAGCCACGGTCCTGGTAGCAAGCAGATGGTCCACTCATAGAGGTCGACTGAAGAGAGTTTAATGAGGGCACGGTTTTCAGAGGGGTTGCTAAAGGTAAGGAAACCAAGACTACAGCGTTCAAGGCCTGGCATCAGCGAGTAGCTCTTCCCACCTCTAGGCTTAAAGGGGCAAGAGGGAAGAGCGGTGCCTCTGGAACTGGGAGAGGCCACCTGATGGGAGCTGGGCCTGGAGGGAACGTGGCTCAGCAGGGAGGGAGCAGTGGGTGGGGAGAATAAATATCACAATCTCCCTCTCCTTCCTCCATCTGGGCTTCTGCTGGCACCGCCCTAGGCTGGGCCCACCTGGAAGGGAGGATCATTTTTGTCCAGGCGACAGAGTACGTAGACGTGGGCCTCCTGGGCAAGAGGAGGACAGAGAAAGGCAGAGAAAGGCGTCTCAAGGCCAAAAGTGAAAAACCCGCACGCCACTTTTCCATACTTGCCTTCCAGCCCTCTCTACCCTCCTCCAGAGCCACACACTTACTCATACCGAAGTACTTGGCAATCCTTTCCTCAGGCTGTGAGCTTTGATGTTCTCTTGCCTTTATGCATGCTGGTGCCTGAGTCTGGGATGCTTTTTCTGTCTCTGTTTTCAACCACTGCTCAGACATCTTCACTTTGACGCTTTCTCCAGCTCTCCCGAGGGGGCAGTGGGTGCTCCTCCCTCGGCACTCCCACAGCAGGCGTTTCATTCTTCTGGCAGAGCGTTAGCAAGTTTTGCTGTCATCATGTGTTGATACAGCTGTCTCTGAAACGAAGCCATGTCTCTCTGGAGGGCCATGGCTGCTTTGTTCATTGGGCTTGGAATTAGAGTCTGTCACATGGAAGGGGCCCAACAAATATTTGTTGAAATGAACAATATCTTCTAATTCTTCGATGTTTCTCCCAACCCCATCCAATAGCACCAATCCCAATGCTATCTCTGGCTCAGAGGACAGATTTTAATATGCCAGCAAGTAACAAATACAATAATTTCACATTTTAAGTTTCTCTCTGAGATAAGAAAAGTTCATCACAGCCTCAGATTTCAGGAATATGCAAATAACCTGAAGAAAGTGGGGAGAAAATGTATGAATGTCTCTGATATGAATGCAAAGTGATACCCCCTACATTTTAGCAGCTTGAGTTGTTTCATTTTCTCCACTGTGCCTATCCTTTGCTACATCAACCTCGCTAACCTTTTTGCTCAGCACTGAATGGAACTCATCGTGTCTGGTTAGGGAGACAAATACCACCCATGAAACAGACCCTACACAGTATTCCTAAGACAGTACACCTAAAGAGTGAAATGGAGAGAGCCCAAAGAATTTATACATAGTACAGCTAATGAGGACTCAGTCAAGGGGAAAAACCTGCATTTGAATTGTCAGACATTTCTCCCACTTAGCTGGTTCTCAAACTCCTGCAAACATCATCAGAGGAAAGAAAAAGAAACATAAAAGCTTTCAAATGGAGACACTTTTCCAGCCAAAATAGCTGCTTCTGTGTGCAGCCTTGAGGCCAGTGGCATTTCCTGACTGGCCCCATCAGGGGCATCGTCCTCCAAATATTGACCCTGGCAGCGAGGCTCCAGGCTGAGGCCCAGCCTTCCTGCCCCATGGCCCAGAGGATGTGTGGGAGAACAGAGAATTGGGAACAATTCCAGATGTCAGGCATGAGGCAAAGTTAGTTTTCTAGAAAGAGGAGAGGGGGTAAAGTTTGGTAGGGTAACTACTGGTTCCCTAGAACAATTCAGAATGAATACAATGCCACCCAGATTACCATGAAAATGTCTTCCGGGACTGGTCCAGAGAGGCAGAGTGGTGTAGGGAAAAGATTATCCCTTCAGAAGATCATGTTCAAGCTGCAGCTTTGCCACTTTGGACTGTGGGACCTGAGGATTCCTAGGAGTCCATTAGCTTCATCCTAGGAAGACAGAATAACTTTGTGGAAAGGGAATGGCTTTGGAATCATACAGACCCCAAATCGAGTGTATGTTTTGTCATTTACTAGATGTGCAATTCTATTTTACATAGAAACTTAAGCTGGGCACAGAGCCAAAATGCTAAAAGCTGCATTTTCCAGCCTTCCTTATAGCTAGGTGAGATCCCACAAATAAGTTCTGTGATTGTGAGTGGGAGTGAGCATACCACATCCTCATTTGCCCTGAAAGTGAAAGAGCATGCCCTGCCCTCTCCCTTGGGCTTTTTCCCCTGGTATGGAATGCAAACTTGGTGGGGGAATCATCTTGGATCATGCAAGTACCCCCAGGTGACTGACAGAGTCAAGCACAAGCACAGTTCATCCCTGGAGTAACGCAATTTCAATCTAGGCCTCAAAGAATTCCACAGATAAAGTTCCAAGGCACATGTGCTTACAGAAAGAGACAAGATACAGGCTGGGAGAAAATATTTGCAAATAACATCTCTGATAAAGAACTTGTATCCAGAATATACAAATAACCCTTATAACTCAATAAGAAGAAGACAAACAACCCAACTGAAAAAGGGCAAAAGCTTTGAATAGACATTTCACCAAAAATATATGAATGGCTTATGAGCACCTGAAAGGATGCTCAAAATTATAAGGGAAATGCAAATTAAAGCCACAGTGAGATACTATGTCATAACCACTGCATAGGTTATAATCAAACAGAGAAAATAACAAATGTTGGCAAGGATGTGGAAAAATGGGAAACCTCAAATATTACTGGTGGGAAGCCACTTTGGAAAACAATTTGGAAGTTCCCTAAAAAGTTAAACATATATTTATGACCATAAAGCCTGGCGAGTTCACTCCTAAATATATACCCAAGAGAAATGAAAACCTATGCCCACATGCAAAGACTTGCACAATACAGTCATACCTTGGTACTCAACTGCTCTGAAACTCATCGAATTTGATATTCAACACATTTTGACGTGAAAATTTTGTCCCGGCACCCATCATTTGTTTGGTACTCAACCTGCAAGCTAGAACTTGTCCATGTAGGTTGCCTCCTGACTTGCTACACTTTCCAGTGGAAACAAAGGGTCACGTGTTAGCCACGTGGCAGCTCTTGCCCTGTGCACATCCCATTGTGGTCTTATCTTAGCTTCTGTGGTTATTTTGCATATTTTTGCTTTTTTTTTTTCCCTCATCATTGGTCCTAAGAAAATAAACAGTGATAGTGCTGAGCAGAAAAGAAAATTCATGCCACTACTGAGAAAAAAAAAAAGAAATATAGTAATAGGTAAATATGGGAGCGGTATTTACATAACTGATCTTACTAGGGAATATGGTATGCCTAGAACAACGGTCTCCACCATCATTAAGAATAAAGAAGTGTTTAAAAAGGCTGATGTTGAGAAAGGAGTTAGAGCAGTAACAAAGCAGTGTTCCCAAACACCCAGGGAAGTTGAAAAGCTGTTATTAATTTGGGTAAAGGAGAAGCAGTTAGCGGGAGACAGTGTATCAGAAGCCATGATATGTGAAAAAGTGAAAGTGTTGCATGCCGATCTTTTGAAAAACCAACCAGAACCAATGGATGAGAGTGTTGAAGTTTTTAAGGCCAGCCATGACTAGTTTGATAATTTTAAAAAGAGGACCAGCATCCATAGTGTCGTGAGGCATGGGAATCGAGTGCTAATAAAAAGGCTGCTGATGAATTCGTCAGTGAATTTCAAGACTACGTAGAGCCTGAGAGTTCTATTCCCCACCAAGCTTTTCACTGTGATGAGACTGGAGATTTTTGGGGAAAAAAATGTTGAGTAGAACCTATATCACAAAAGAGGAGAAGGCATTACCAGGCCACAAACCAATGAATGACAGGCTCACTTTATTGTTGTGTGGGAGCTAGTGGGGATTTAAAACTCAAGCCTCTACTAGTCTATCATAGTGAAAGCCCATGAGTTTTCAAGAAGCATAATGTTATAAAAAGCAAATTCCATGTGATGTGGAAGCCAAACAGCAAAGCTTGGGTTACAAGGCAATTTTTCACTGAGTGGATAAATGAAGAGTTTGGTACCTCAGTGAAAAACTATTTGCTGGAGAAAGATCTGCCTCTGAAAGCTCTCCTACTTTTGAACAATGCACCTGCCCACCCTGCAGGCTTGGAGGATGACTTACTGGAGGAGCTCAGCTTGATCACTGTAAGGTTCCTGCCCCCCAAACACTACTCCTCTCATCTAGCCCATGGACCAGCAGGTCATTTCAAACTTCAAAATGTTGTACACCAAGGCGCTTTTCCAGAGTGCTTTGAGATCACCTCTGACACCCAGTTGACCCTCACAGAATTCTGGAAGGAGCATCCCAATATCCTGCACTGCCTTAACTCGATAAGGTCTGGAATGATGTCTCTTATAGGATAATGAATTCGGTATGGAAGAATTTATGGCTAGAAGCTGTGACTCAGAGAGACTTCAAAGGGTTTGAGGCTGACCCCAAGCCTGCAGGTACAGAGGGTACAGTTGAGCAGGATATTGTATCTTTGGGCCAATCCATGGGTCTGGACGTTGATGTTGCTGATGTTGAGGAGTTAGTGGAGGAACATCATGAAGAGCTCAGCACTGAGGAGCTGCAGGAACTACCTAAGGAGCAGCAACAAGAGGTGGCTGAAGAGATTTCTTCAGGTGAGGAGGAGATAAGGGAGAATGTCCCCAGGTCCTTGATAAAAGAAATGTGTGCAAAATGGGCAGAAGTTCAAAACTTTGTGGATAAGTATCATCCAGACAAAGCTCTGACAAGCAGAAATGTGAATTCATTGAATGACCAAACAATTTCACACTTTCGAGGAATTTTGAAAACAAGACAGAAGCAGTCCTCATTGGATAAATTTTTAGTGAAGGTGACAAAGAGTGTTTCAGAGCCTGTGGTGCAAGTTGAAAAAAAGGCAGAAAAGAGAAAGAACACCTGAAGTGCAAATGCCCGATGTTCTACTGATGGTGGACTCTCCTTCCAAGCAACACTCCATATAACCTCTCCTCCTCACCACTCTCCTCCCACCATCCCATTAGGTCATTAACTCTTCTCAATACAGGTAAAGTGAAGTTTTAGTTTTATTAATCTAAGTATTTATTAATTTTTAGGTTTATTTTCATGTAAAGTAATTATATACAACCCTATCTTTTTACATGTTGCCTTTAAAATGTGCATTTCTTTGGTTTGGGAACACATTAAATTTATTTATATTATTTCTTATGAGAAAAATTTGTTTGGTACTCATTTTTGGTACTCGTCGCACCTCCCGGAACCAATTAACGACGCGTACCAAGGTACCACTGTAGTCACAGCTTCATTGTTCCTAAGAGCCCAAAAGTGGAATCAAGCCAAATGTCTGTTAATTGGTGAATGGATAAACAAAATGCAGTATATTTACACAATAAAAAGGAATGAAATGCTGATACATGGTACAATAGGGATGAATCTCAAAAACATGCTATGTGAAAGAAGGCATACCCAAAGGCCACATATTATATAACCCCATTTATATGAAATGCCCATAAAAGTAAATTCATGGAGATGTAAAGTAGATTAGTTGTTGCCTAGGTCTGAGGTAGAAACTGGGTTAACGTAAATGGGTATGAGGGATCTTATTGAGATGATAAAAAATTTCTAAAACTGGATTACAGTATGGTATGGTAATGGTAAATTTACCAAAAAACACTGAATTGTACACTTAAAATGGGTGAATTTTATGATAAGTAAATTATACTTCAATAAATTTAAAAAGACATAGAATTTTATACCATTAAAAACCATCTTTCAAGAACTAGAGCAAAATAAAGACATTTTCAGCTAAACAAAAATCAAGAGAGATTATCACCAACAGACTTTTTATTAAAGGAGCTTCTAAAGGATGTACTTTAGAAAGAAGAAAAAAAAATGTTAGAAGGTTGGGGATGTTAGAAGAAATGATGAGAAAAGTAATTGGTAAATCTATACAAATGCTGTCTCTATAAAACAATACTAATGTGTAATTTGTAGATGTAAACAAAATTAAAATTTGGACAAGAAAAGCATATAAATTAAGAGGAGTGTTTGGAATTGACGTATTTTAAGTTTTTACATTGTTTAAAGAGAGGATAAACATATCAGGAACAAAGAATAGAATGAAAAAGTTTAAAAATAACCCTCAATCAAGTATTCAATATCCAACAAATATTTATTGAATACCTACTAAGTGTCAGAAACGATTTTAGGTACAAAAAGTACAACAGTGAAAAAATAGGTAAACCTGAATGAACCTAATAACAAAGTGTCAATATATAAAGCATTAATGATATAACTTCAAGAAGAAATAGACCTCTCTGCCATCATAATGAAAGACTTATAACATGCCTTTCTCAATAATTGATATAGTAAACAGACATAAAGGCAGTATAAAACTGACTTTTATAGATTTAAATCTATAAAAACTGACTTCTGTAGACTTAAATCTATAAAAGTTGATTCTTTGAAAAGACTAAAAATTGGAAAAATTCTGGGAAGATTAATCAAGGTAAAAGAGAAAAGACACAGATAAACAATATTAGTAATTTAAAAAGAGGGAAATAAGCACAAATGGAGGAGAAAGTAAAATAACTTGATGATAGTATAAACAGTTTCGTGATAATACATCAGAAAACCTAGAAGAAATGGATGTATTCATGACAACTTTTAAAAATCCCATAACCGGGGGTGGATGTGGCTCAAATGGTTGGGCGTCCGTCTGCCATATGGAGGGACCTGGGTTCGATCCCCGGGACCTCCCGGTAAAATAAAAAATATATATATATAGAAGGCGCATGGGCTGCCAGGCTCTGTGTGCCACTGAGCTGTCGGGCCCCGGGAGCCATGCAGCAAGATGATGATGTAACAGGGGAGAGACAAAACGAGATGCTCCGAAAGCTCCAGAAGCCAGGAGCTGAGGTGGCACAGGTAGCAGAATACCTCTCTCCTACATCGGAGGTCTCCAGGATCGATTCCTGGTGAAGACTGGAGGAGGAGGATGAGAAGAGATGGCAGAAAACAGACACGGAGAATTGCCCAGCAAATGGACACAAAACAGCAAATGGGGAAGGGAGGGTTTAAAATGGATAAAATAAATAAAATCTTAAAAAAAAAAAAAAAAAAAAAAAAAAAAAAAATCCCATAACCAGTAAAGTAATTGATCTAGTAGTTGAAAATCTTCTTTAAGAAAAATACCAGGCCCAAATGGTTTTACTGGTGAATTCTACCAAACTTACTCAAGAACAGATAATTTCAATAACAAACTCTTCCAGAGAATAGAAAATGAGAATACTTCCTAACTCATTAATGAGGTTAACATAACCTTGATACCAAAACTGGAAAAGGGAAATAGTAGAAAGGAAAATTAAATTACAGGCCAACCTCATTCATTAATATAGACATAGAAATCCTAAAAACATTCTTACAAGCAGAGTTTATCAAGGTAAAAACAGAGTATACACCATGACCAAGTTAGGGTTATACCAGGAATGAATGAATACTTTAATATTAGTAAAAAGGTCAATGCATTTCAACACATAAAATGATTAAAGGACAGAGGGAGACAAAAATGTGATAAATTTCAATATCTATTCATGATTAAAAGAAAAACTCAAGTAGGAAGAGAAGGAAATTTATGAAGTAACTGGTAAATCTATACAAATGCTGTCTCCCATCATGGTATTTTTCAGTCAACTCCATTGCAATGCAAGATACGTGAGAGCAGAGCCATGTCTAACTGCATCCCCACAGCTGTGCCCAGCACTTAGTAGATGCTCAATAAGCGTTCAATAAGTGAATAGTAGCTTGGTACTATTTAAAGTTAAGCCTGGGCTTGTGAGACAGCATCTGATTTTATAGCCTAATTTAACCTTTTGGCCAGGAATGGCGGAGTAGGACTTAACCAGCTCTCGTCACCTTTACCCAGGGGCTGTGCCAGGCCAGGACTAGAAGAAAGCCAAGGATTGAGCAGAGCCTGAAGATGGACACATCCCATCCAATCTGCTAGGCCTTGACTCACCATGTTGTCTTAGAGAATTTCATGGTGGGAAAATACAGCCCAGCTTGGTGACAGGCTCATGATTAATTAACTCCATAATTTAGAAACTTCAGCAATACTGATTCCCAGTGGGATGGTCTTTGGCAAGAGCTTTCAGAGAAATGTGCCTGAATAGAGCCAGCTACTGTCTGGGGGGAGGGGGGGGTTGTCCCTGGAGAAACTTTAAACAATTATAACAGCCCTGGGATTTGTTTACAATTTATGGCTCCCTGCTTATGACCCAATATCAGCTGCTGAACCCAGCTTCCTGGTAGATGACAGCAGCTTGTCTCTCCTGCATAGGCCACCCAGGATAGAGGGATAAGGAGGAGAAAGGTCGGGAGGTTAGACAGACTTGCTGCACAGGCAGGTTGTGGTCCAGTAGTTCAGGCAGAACATCTGGATTTCTGTCTTCCTGCCTCCTTAGGCTTGGAATTTGGTTACTGACTAAGTCTCAGTCAAGTTAACCCAGCCATGGTTGCACCATAAAGAAAGGTCCAAGGAAGTTGGGACTCACATATGAAACAGACAACATTGAGTCTCATGAGTAGGTGATGTTCAGTCATTCATTCAACAAGCTTGGATGAGCTCCTGCAATGAGCAGGTGCTGTGCTGGGCACCAAGGAGAGTGTCTTGTAGAGGAAAGTCATGCCACCATCACAGACCAGACTGGTGTGGGTGTTGTTCAAGAAGGAGCAGACATGGCTAATGTAGAATTCATCAGCAAGTCTCAGGGTATTGGTTCTAGAGGGTTCCCCTTGAGGCTGGAAAAAGGTCGTTTTAAGACCAAGGAAAGGAAACACCTGATCACATTCCCAAATTTCTCAAGAAGAGCACTGCAACAGGCTGGGAAATGTAAATGTTTACAACATAAATTTTTGGATGACTGGGATAAAGAGAGATGCAGATGTTTGGGGAAAGACCCTAAAAGTTTGGAGTGATGACTGAGAGAGCAAATGTTCTTTCTGAAGAGCCACCCTTTGGTATCACTCCTGCAGAGCATGGTCAGCTGTATGTAAGCACTCCTCTGTCCACAGCCCCACAGCCCAAACTCTGTGCTTGGGTGGTAGAATACAGAGGCAGCCACCCACCACCATAGTATAGTGAGCTCCATGCTATGTTCTGACTACATGAAACACTGAGTCCTTTTTCTCAGAGTTCATCTGGGCACATTTTTTACTTTTTCACTTCTGCCAATGAACACAAAAGCATTCAGTGATCATGTGAGAAGCAGATCTGTTAATTTATAAATGTTGATGCTGAGAGGTGACAGGCAAGTATGGGGCTGTTTATAAGAATCATATGCATTTCTGATCATTTATGTAGTTTGCTTTCCTGAATTTAAACTTAAACTTCCCACTACAGGTAATGTTAAACAGGTATGTTTTGAACAGTACATGGAAGTGATTGTATGAAACACAGGCATTTCTGACTCTATATTTACTTAATCAAATAATTTTATGCATTTGGGCTCTCATTTGTTTAATCATGGATTTAAAAGCTTTAAGAAATATAAAACTAGCTAAACTATTGTAGGAGCTTTGATAAATCACAAAGGAAATATTAACTGAACATTAAAGGAGAATGCAAGACAGATCCGAAACTCTACAATAAGAGGATGGACAAAGAACCTTGAAGAAAGAGAATAAACCATTGGAATTGAGAAGATTGAAATCCTATAGGGCTAACCCAAAACAAAACAAAACAAAACAAAAAATACTAGAAGCAAATATGAAACAAGCTGGAAAACTCAAAATGACTATGGGCCCTGCAGTAGGGTGTATGTTGTAAATGTCATGCTAAAGATTTTGAGCTTTAGCCTTAGAAGATTTTAAAGCCAGGGGTTTTATAAGTAACCATGGCAGCAGTCTGTTATTTGATTAAGAATAATGAGTCTGGAGGCAGGGAGACCAATGTGGAGAAGATGGCAATAGTAAATGGAGAGAGCATGAAGTCTTCACCAAGCCAGGAACAGCTGAGATGAAGAGAAGAGCTGGTCTGAGTAGCATTTTAAGGATAGAGCCAACAGAACTTGGTGTCAGATGGGTGATGGAGGAGAGCCAAACAGGACCATGATTCTAGTACCAGGGCAGTAGAGATCTCAGGCTCAAGGGAAGATCTGAGATGGATTCAATTCTGGGCATGTTGGGGTCCTTGTGGAAACGTTGAAAGACTCATCCAAGGAGAAAGCTTAGATCCAGAAGGAGCGTTTAAGAAAGGGCAGAGGGGATGGAAGACAGTGGAGGAGATTGAGAGAGATTAATTAGCCTAGTAAGGTTGTTGTTTCTTATAATCTGAGCAATGAAAATGATTGCCCTTTAACAAGGGCCTCCTGTGCCCTGAGTCCTTAACCTGTACTACTCCTTTCCTTACCTACTCTTTGCATTATGACCTTTCTGGGTCCTTTCCCACAATGCCTTTGTGTTCTTGTAGAATCCTGGCTCTGGTGGGGATTTGAGCTCTGGGCTCTTCCCCTTGTGCATGGGCCAGGGCCAGCAGTGATGAATGGAGAGAATGGACCCTCTGCTCTACCTAACTTCTTTCAAAAACTCAGCTCTAAAGAAATAGGCCTCTTCATGGGAACCTGTAGCTTCCAGTGGCTAATAGTAGTCAACTTGTGAAATTGTTTCCCTAAGAGCCTTCCCCTGATATAGTGCCTTGTGACTCTTTCTTGTTCAAACAAAGACTTCAGAAAACATCTTCCTGCTGTGCCTGTAACAGGGTTGCAGAACTCAAGACCAAGCTCCTCAAGGTAACAAAGTCAGGATAATGCTTAAGAACTAGTTAGCAGAGAAAAGTCTTTGTTGCAAAAGCATATTCTTGAGCTCTCAGCCCGTGGCTGTGCACTTGGTGTTGAGTATAAGAAGTTGACAAATGACTGCCAGTGTCTATTCTGTTCCAGATACTGTGCTAGGCCCTGGGGATGGGAAATGGCCAGGCTGATTCCCTTTCTGTTTGCCCAAAGGGAGATGAAAGGCGAGGCAAGTGTAGCTTATCTTTGCTAAATCCTAAGTACACAGGTAGGGGTGAATGCATCACAGACCAAAAAAACAAAAACAAAAACAAAATAAAAGAACTTTGGATGTCAACCTTCCATAAAATCTTCAATTTCACACCTTAAAAATGGGTACATCTCCAGTGAGATTTTTCATTTTTGCGTTAATGAAAAGTAAATCAGAAGTTTTAGTTCCGTTTGTGTTTGAGGGACAACCTATATCAAATACTGCAGTAAGGAAGAAAAAATAAAAGTGACCACATTGAACTAAAAAGTTTGTGTTTCTTTTAATCCTGCCATAAGTTCATATGCGTATAAATCTTGTTTAAAATTGTATATTTTTATATAATAAAGTAAAATTATGGCAATTGTTTATTCTCTGCTGTCTTGACACTTAAAATTTTTCTTTCTACAAAAGCATAACTGAGTAAAATCTTTGGTTTATTTATCCATGACTAAGGAAAACCTATCTATGTGGATTTCAAGATTAGATATAAGAACCATTATCCAGCTTGTAGAAGCTTATCCAAGTGGCAGGAATGCTTTAGGAAAAAATAAACAGCCTCAAAAATATTGGCCTTGATTTAGCAATTCTGATCCTAGAATTTACTCCAAAGAAAATGATTAAACAACTATGAAAACACATTATCTATAAAAATGATTATTACAATATTGTTTATCATTATGAGACATTGAAAACAAAATAAGTAATAATTGTATACCTAGTAAAATGGGTATCAAAAGAACAGCTTTATTACTAACCAGGCAAGCACCCAATAATCCCCAAAGCAGAGTTTTTCCCTATGTATCAGCTGATTGGGAGAACAGGACTAGGACTGGTGATATAGAGCCTCCTACTTCCCTTAGGACTTGACTCTGAGGATAGCTGGACCTACAGAACTGACTTTGAGTCCAGTTCCCCAGAAGATTCATGGACTAATGGATTTCCTTACATGACCAATTATTAAGAAGAGATAGAAAAAAGAGGAAGGCTCTGGACCTTACCTTGAGTGAGTTTACCACGTGGAGACAGGAAGCCAAGAAGACAGAAAGTGAGCCTGCCCCACAAGAGGGGACCTTTAGCACTTTAAACTCCACCCACTCACAAAAACAAGTGATCCAATGTTGGGTCTCACCAGCATAGCTACTTCTGCCCACTTCCCTCCAACACTCCCCAAGGGGAAGAGGAATGGAAATTCCCTCCTTTACTGGCTGCAGTAGGTTTATGGAAAGAGGGGGAACAGCATCTTCCCTTCCCCAATATATATTCATTGACATCATTAACATATGAATATTATATTATTGCATTATTTATATTTTAATGTATAAAATATGCTTCATATATAAAATATAGCATATTTTAAATATATGTTCTTTATATTTTTTTCATTAACATTTACTACTTGTTTACTTAAAATAAATAAAAAGTACTAACACTAGGGGAAGCTGGGTGAAAGATATAGAGGAACACTCTTTTTTTTTTTTTTAAGATTTTATTTATTTATTCATTTATCCCCCCCTTGCTGCTTGTGCTCGCTGGGTCAGCTAACCACGCCGCGCGGGCGGTCTTGCCTTCACCAGGAGGCCCTGGGAACCGAACCCGGGGCCTCCCATATGGTAAACGGGAGCCCTACTGATTGAGCCACAGCCGCTTCCCAGCAGGAACACTCTTTACTACTTTTGTAACTCTTCTGTAATTCTAAAAACATTTCAAAATGAGAAGTTTAAAAACTACTAACTTTGCAAACACTGTAAGATGATGGGGACACATCTGGGACCAATGCAAGTTTCACAGGGCAGAGTACTGCAGAGAAGAGAGCTTCCTAGGGAAATTTCCAGAGATCTACAGAGTAATTGGCTGAGTACTAATCAGCACATACTTATGAGGAAACTACTAAATGTCCAGCACTCAACAAGGTAAAATCCACAATGTCTGGCATCTAATAAAAATTTCTAGGCATGCAAATAAGCAAGAAAATAAGATCCATTCAGAGGAGAAAAATCAATCCATTGAAACTAATTCAGGACTGACATAGATGTTAGAGTTAGCAGAGAAGGATGTTAAAACAGTTATTGTAACTGCATTTCATATGGTCAAGAAGCCAAAGGAAAGATTGAACAACATGGAAGATATAAAAAAGATTCAAATCACTTTTAAAAAAAAAATTGAGGTACCACGGCCAGGATTGAACCTGGGACCTCATAAGTGGGAAGATGACACTCAGCCACTAAGCCACTTCAGCTCCCCTGAGTTGTTTTTTTGTTTGTTTACTTGTTGTTTGTCTTTGTTTTTAGGAGGCACCGGGAAGCAAACCTGGGACCTCCCATGTGGGAAGCAGGTGCTCAACTGCTTGAAACTATCCAAAATGAAACACACAGAAAGCAAAAAGCCCGTGGGGTGGGGGTGGGGTGGGGGGAAATAAAAGCAGAGCATCAGTGAGCTGTGAGCAATTTCAAGCACTCTAATATATGTATAATAGAAGTCTCCAAAGGAAGGAGGAGAAAGCTAGGAAACAGAAAAAATTATTTGAAGAAATAATAGTCAAAAATGTCCCAACTTGATGAAAACTATAAATGCATGTATAGCAGTTTGGCAGTTTGATATAGTTATGAATTCCAAAAATGGATATTGGATTATGCTTGTAAACTGGTCTGTTAATCTGGGCATGATTAAGTTATGATTAGGGTGTTGCCTGAGTCACGGGTCACGTCAATAGGGCATTGAGCCCCACCCCTTGGTGGGTGGGGTCTCGAAAATAAACGACATGGCAAAGGACAGTGTTGGAGCAGTTTTGAGTTGGAGTTGTGATGCGGAGTCTTGAGCTGGAGCCCCAGGAAGTAGCGTACAGAGGAGCCTGGTTGTGAGGAAAGAGAGAAGGCCCTGGGAAGAGAAGCAAGCCCTTTGCCTGATAGTCTACAGCTGGCCTTGTGGCACAAAGCAAGCCTGAGCCCAGAGAGAGGCAAGCCCCGGGAAGAGAGGAACCCAAGAAGCCTGAACCCTGGCAAACGTCGGCAGCTGTCTTGCTCCAACACATGGCAATAGACTTTAGTGAGGGAAGAAACTTATGCTTTATGGCCTGGTAACTGTGGACTTCTACCCCAAATAAATACCCTTTATAAAGACCAACAGATTTCTGGTACTTTGCATCAGCACCCCTTTGGCTGACTAATACAGCATGTATCCTAAGAACAAGAAATGTGAAGAAAATGACACCAAGCCACATCAAAATTAAATTGCCCAGAACCACTAATAAAGACAAACTCTTAAAGCAACCAGAGAAAGAAGACAAGTTATGTACAGAGAAACAAAGCTAAGAATGACAGCAACGATTTCATCTGGAAACAATGCACCTAAAAAGACAGTGGAGCAACATCTTTAAAGTACTGAAGGGAAAAAATCTGTCAACCCAAAACTCTATAACCAACAAAAATATTTTTCAAAAATGAAGGTGAAATGAAGAGCTTTTTCAGACATACAAAAGCTGAAAGAATGCATCACCAGGAAACCCACAGTACAAGGAATGTTAAAGGAGGTCCTTTGGGCCAAGGGAAAATGAGAACCCCTGGAAGGATGTAGCTACACAAAGGAATGAAGAACATTGGGACTACTGACTGTGTGGGTAAATAATAAGATTAATTTAAAAAAAAAATCTCTTTAAAAGATCTTTGTATTGAGCAAAAACAACAACAATGTAGCATGGAGTTTATAAAGTATGAAGACGTAAAATGGCACAAGGGCCAGGAGTGGAGAAGTGGAGACATACGGTTTTCAGTGAAGTAGTGTGTTATCACTTGTATCTCCATACTGCTAGGTACGCCATGGTGCTGGGAACAGAGAACTTGTTCTTTGAATACTTTCTCATGCAGTTGTATAAAAGAACTGCATAGACATGGTTTCTGCTTCCAGGAAAGAAACACTGACTCAGACAGTGTCTAAACCAAGACTGGCTTAAAAACTTGAGAGCAGAGATCATGGTTCACAATATTCGTGTCCCTTGGCATGCCTAACACACAACAGGTATTCAATAAATATTTGCCAAATAAATGGAATCGAGATAGGAATGGCTGTAAACTGTATATATTTGCACATATAGGTCAAAGGCAGGTGCATTTTGAGATGGGAAAACAAAATGAATACAGAATCAGGTAGAAGTTGGAGAACACACATTAATCTCACCCATGGAAACCATTTCCTATAAAGGAAGCAGCTTCACTGTTTTATCAGTTTGTGAGCCACTCCTACCATGTGGAGAAATCCCAGATTTCTTACCCTGGTCCTAATCAATGTAAAACTGAAGAACAGACAAGTTTGAGGGGCTGGAGATTAAACGTAGCTCCTCAATAATGAGATGCAGTGGGAGAAGCAAGATTTGAAAAGTTTTATTAATGCAAAAGACAAGTTTCTCTGTCCAAGAGATCCCAACTTCAAAGACTCGAGCTAAGAGAAGGTGGTGGGTGTGGGTGTGGGTGTGGTGGGAGCCACGGGACCATGGGAAGGCCCTGTCCTGTGGCACAGGCTCGATTCGAGGAATTAAGGCTGGTTTTCTCTGGCTGTGCAGCAATGACATTCATAGAGACAGGCTGAAGTCACAAGAAATAAAGATGGGATGCTGAGACTTTTCCTAAAAGGGCTTTTTGGAGAAAAGGAGATCTTTGAAAGAGATCTGAGCTTGAACAGCTTCTGAGTCCCTTGATGTACCATCAGTCCCAAGCAGACTGAGAGCAAGTTAGACCAACGTGAGCATTTCTGCTGAGGGCAACACAAAGGAAGTGTCTTGCATCCATTTCAAAACCTGATAGAATGAAACATAAACCTCTGAGAGTTATGCTTAGTGGCTTGTTTTAACATCTCACAGGAAATCAAATTTCTGCCAAGGAAAAGCCAAGAGCTTTTGGTCGGGACCCAAAGGCATTTTTCAAGCTTCTCATTAGCAAGAAAGAGAGTAATATGAGGTTTCAAACCCACTATCTCCCTTTTCTTCGAATCAGACAAACTAAAGGATATTTTCTAAAAGGAAAAAGAGTTCAAAGTAGACTATCAAGGCTTTCTTGAAGCTGAGGATGGGAGGAGAGCAAGCCCCTTCTCAAGGCCACTGTAGTCCAGCCTGCCAAACCCTGTCCTATTTGGGCCTCAGAGAAAAAGGAAAAAGAGGACAAGATTGGGGTGTGGGATGCGAGGGGCTATGGAGGGAAAAGAAAAGGAGACTAGGGAGGTACCAGGAAGGTCAGAGGCAGGAAGAAAACGAACATTTATGGAATATTTACTGTGTGCCAGGTTTTTAATATAAAGTGTCTCATTTGTAATGTTATTCCTATTTTTATGGGCAAGGAAATTGATGCACGCCTGAGATAGCATGGCCGGTATTCCCTAAGCCCTGGGCAAGCAAGGCCACTGCTGTGGGCCCATGCTTTTGAAGGCCTTGCTGGGAGCAGATGTGGCTCAAGCGGTTGAGAGCCTGCTTCCCACATGGGAGGTCCTGGGTTCAGACCCTGGTGCCTCCTAAAAACAAAAACAAACAGCAACAAGCAAACGAACAAAAAAAGCAACCCAGGGAAACTGATGTGGCTCAATGGTTGAGCACCAACTTCCCACATAAAAGGTCCCGGGTTCAATCTCCAGCTCTGGTACCTCAAAAAAAAAAAGGAAGAGGCCTTGCTTTGGCCCTCCTCCCAAGAGGTGAAAAGTCCAGGGACCAGGGGATATTATTATACCTGGAGCTTGTGTACCCCTATTAGACAAGCTTCTTGGTACCTGGGATCCCAGAATTCTCTCCCAGATGGCCCCAAACCTCCTTTCAAGGCCCACATGGACCTCTTTCTTGGGTCCATGCTCTCAAGGGTAGGCTGGGATGTTGGTGTGTGTACCCCCAGAGCTCAGGGTGGCCAACAGGGTATTATTTACAGGAGTGTGTGGGCTCAGTTGTCTACACAGATGCATGTGAGGCCCCTCATAATGGAGGACAGACCTGGGGGAAGGGTGGGAAAAGAAGGGAGGGCAATGGGTGGACAGGAGAGAAGCCTGGAGGAGACTGGGTCTCCTCATCCCACCACATTGGCACAGAACTCCAATGAGTCTGAGAATTCTAAATTGAAGTTGGCCTTCCAGGTCATTACAGAGGCGTATTTGTCATGGTTGAAAGTTAGAAAGTATATATTTAACAGTTTGCTTTGTTTTTAAAGTAACTTTTCAATATTGCAATAAAAGGAATGGAGTCTTCCTTTGTGCTCTTGCCTGAGTTCCACAAATGTCAGTGGAAGGGCTGCCTATAGCCAGTAAGAGGTGGAGCTGGTAGAAACCAAACCCAGCTCATCCAAGGTCAAGGGTGAATGCAATTGACTGCCTCACAATGCCTGATGCCACAGAGAAGTCAGGGACAGAATTAGGGCTGCTAGGTATATTATGGAAATCATCTCATTTTACAGAAATCATCTCTGATTAGTTTCCCATGGCAGATCCTGAACTGCCCTGAACTCACTGTGTGGCCCTTGGAAAGCCACTTACATCTCTTAGCTCAGTCCCCTCCCCTGGAAAGTGAAGGTCATCCTGGCCTCCGAGGGCTCATTGGAGACACCATGATTCTAAAGGGTAATAAAAGTGCTGGGCATTGGGAGTCTCAGCAAAAGGTCTTTTAAGATTGCAAAGTGCTTTTTAAAAGAATAACAATAACAACAAATAATAATATAAAGCCCACGAAGGTAAGGGGAATAAAATGGATGGATTGCCTCAGACTTTGGGACTTTAGCAGTTGATGTCTTGGAAGGGCAGGGGACCAAGAACAGTAGTAGGAAAGAAGGCTGGGAACCTCTCCGAGAAAAGAAGAGGCACAGGAAAGCTTTTGTTGCGGCCAGCAGAGCCTGGCCCCGGGAGGCAGCCAGAATGCCACTGCTCCTGGCATATTCCCTGTGTCCCTTGTGGGCAAAGGGCAGCAGGAGGCACAGGGTAGACTCTAGAGAGGAAGGAAGCACATCTGGGCCCCTCGCTAGTCAGAGCCCAGGCAGAGGGAAGGGGGAGGCCAGGTCCAGAGTCAGGGTGGGGCCCTGCCCAGCTCACCAGGACTCCCACGGCAGGCCTGAGAGCACAGCCGGCATCCCTGCCTCTCGGCCTCCATTCCCCCTATTCTCTCCCTCTCCCTGGAGAATCCTGCCTCCCTCCTTCCCATTCTTTGGCCTGAAGAGGCACTGCTGCTGAGATTCTCACTGGGGGGCAGGTCCCTCTAGGGAGGCACATTGGCTTCTCGTCCCCTCCCCCTGAGCCACTGATAATCCAGCCCCGGGAGACATAAGCCACCTCATGTGAAACTCAGTGCTGGTGGTCCGAGCTCCCCCACAGGCCTGTGTCCTATCCCTCAGGTGTGCTGGGGTCGGGTAGAGCCTGAGAACTGCAGAATGGGAAGAGTTCGGGCTCTGGGACTGAACTCCAGCTCCCTTATCTCCTGACTGTGTGCTCTGGGAGAGTTTCTGAATCTTTCTGAGCCTCAGTTTTTCTCATCTATAAAATGGGGATAATAATTTTCTGTCTCATTGGGTTGTGGTGAGAATAAGATGAGAAAATATATTCCAAGTGTCTAGTCTAGGGTCTAGTGAAAAATGGGGACTCCTTAATTATTATTGCAGATTGCAAGAGTAAACTACAAAGGAAACCTTGCGTCTCAAGTCTAGTCCTTCCCTTCTGAAAAATTTCTTTGTAACTTCTCTGACCATACAATTTCCTACTCAGTTTTATACATATTTCAGTACTTAATGTTAAGGCCAATATTGCCTTTTTGAAAAATAAATAGATCATGTGTATGGGTTTTCTGTCCCCATACTAGCTCAAGACATCCCTACTTAGGGGTCTCTCATAGAGCAATCCAGGTAAAGGGTAGGTGGGCTAGAATCTGGGGCAAGACTCAGCCCCACTGTGACCTCTAGATATGTGCTGTTGGTCTCTCCACCTCTCATCACCCATCCTCTTCCACTGAGCTCAATCATCTAAGCATCAGTAGTGGAGAAGAGTCAGAAACATAGATAGTGGTGGGGGCAGGCACACAGGACTTGTGTGTTAGGGGGCAACACCTCTGGTTCAAGCAGGCAGGACCCAGCCTTATCTCAAGCAGCACTCACCCTTCGGCTACAACCTTTGCCAAGGTGGCTGAGTCAGACCCTGTCTCCTAATAGTTTATTAGTGCAAGACCTAGATGACATACAGGCTCTTGGTTAAAGCAGAGTCAAAGGCAGACTTGGGCCCAGTGAGAACTGGAGTCAGTTTCGCAAGACCTGCAGAATTCAATAAATAGATGACTGGTGCTTCACTGCATATAAAAGCTGCAAAACACAGGTATACACGAATTTGTAGTGAACCTTCAGGAGACCCCTGAAAGATGTTATTGAGCCTGTGTTATAGAGGAAAAAATCGAGTCTGATAGAAGTTGGGTGACTTGCTGAAGGTTGCACAGGGCCTGTTGTATTAGTCAGGATAGGCTAACTATGCTGCGGTAACAAATCCTAGAATCTTAGTAGCTTTTTACAATAAATATTTTTCTCACTTACATCACAGACCAGGTGGTCTAGAGCAGATGCTCTGTTCCATGTAGTCATTTGGGGACCCAGGAGTGTCTACCTTAGGATAATTCACCCTTCACACGTGACCCTCATCGAAGAAGGTGCAGAGAGCTTGAGGAAAGCGTATCAGTGTACATCAGCCTGAAACTGACACATAGTACTTCTGCTCACCTTCCATTGTCCAGACTTACTCATGTGCCCCCACAAAGATGCAAAGGTGACTGGAAGATGTAGGCCCTGACTTCCAAGCAACAACTCCACTCTATAGAAGGGGAGCATAAATCCAGTTAACTGTCTTGGTCATGGAGCTTCAAACCCAAAGGTTTTTATCAGGTCCAGGTTGCTCAATCAGGATAAAATCACTAAGGAGCAGATTTAACATAAGGAGAAAGAAAATAACATACTCAAATAGATGCCCAGAAGCAGAAGTTAGTAGGCTCAATCTGATTCCATCATGGGTCCCAAAGTCTTTAAACTATAAAAAAGGGAGGTTAGCTCTATATGGGACCACAGAGGTCATTGCTAGAACTGGGCTTCTCACTCATGTTTATCAGATACCAGCCCCAAAGTATTGAATAACTTTGGAAATTCTTTGGATCCCCATTTCAGCCAGAACACTATTTGCTACTACTACTATCAGATCTTACTTGTCTTTTGCACCATAGTTAGTGGCACAAGGTTTTGGAGCTAGACAGTTTTCAGTTGAAAACCTGGTTCTGTCTTTTCCTATCTGTAAGACCTTGAGCAACTCTCTTAACCTCAGTTTCCTTGTATGTAAAATAGATCTAGGTACCACCTATCTAACGGTGCTATTGTGAGAAGTAAGTAAAAAAAGCGTCTGCCTTGGTGTTTGGCATATAGTAGATGCTTGTATTAGTCAGTCAAAGGGGTGCTGATGCAAAGTACCAGAAATCTGTTGGCATTTATAAAGGGTATTTATTTGGGGTAGAAGCTTACAGACACAAGGCCATGAAGTGTAAGTTACTTCCCTCACCAAAGTCTTGTTGCCACGTGTTGGAGCAAGATAGCTGCCAGTCTCTGCAAGGGCTCAGCCTTCCTCTTTCTCCTAAATGTCTCTCTCCCCGGGGCTTGTTTCTTTGCAGCTCAGCCTGCTCTGCTCTCTCCACAGGGTCAACTGTAGGCTATCAGGCTCTGTCTCTTCCCAGGGCCTCTGCCGTGTTTATGGAGCTGTCTCTATTCCTCTGTGTTCTTCTTCTGTGTATTTACTTCCCGGGGCTCCAGCATAAAAAGTTCAACTTTCTCCTCTGCTGTGTTGTTTTCTCTGTGAGTCCCTGCCCACTAAGGGGACATAACATCCTATGACGTGGCCGAATCAAAGCCTTAATTATAATTTAATCAAGTAAAAGTGAAACCTCTGAATCTAATTCAATTTAATTTGCCCAGAGGAACAGACCAGTTTACAAACATAATCCAATATCTATTTTTAGAATTCATAAATAATACCAAACTGCTACAATGCTCAATAAATATGTGATGAATTTCACTGAATTCCTTTTCTCCTATCTGACAGTAGCAGAGTCAGTTTCACCAGAGCACATATCCTCCCACCATCCTCCTAAGTGATAGATATATTCAACACAAATTATTTTCCCTGCTACTAAATTTTCATACAAGATGCACCTATTTACATAAGCTATTTTGGCTAAATTCAGTTTAATTTAGTTTATTTTAGCAGCTTTATTGAGATATAATTCATTTACCATAAAATTAACTTTTTAGAATGTACGTTTCAGTGGTTTTAGTATATTCGTGGTTGGCTGACCCGGCGAGCACGGGCAGCAGGGGGGGGATAAATGAATAAATAAATAAAAAATCTTTAAAAAAAAAAAAAAAAAAAAAAAAAAAGAATATTTAGTGCATTCACATGCAACCATTGCTACTCTTTGATTTTAGGGCATTTTCATTACCCCAGAAAAAAATCATGAACCCATTAGCAGTCACTCCCCATTTACCCCTAAACAATTCCACCCTGCCCCAGGCAACCACTAATCTACTTTCTATCTCTATAAAGTTCCCTATTCTGGACATTGCAGACAATATGTTTTTTTGGGACTGACTTTTTTCATTTAGCATAATGCTTTCAAGGCTAAGTCATATTGTAATTTATATCAGTACTTCATTCTTTTCTTTATGGCTGAATAATTCCATTGTGTGTAGATACCATATTTTGCTTATCCATTCATCTGTTGATGGACATTTGGGTTGTTTCCACCTTTTGGTGATTATGCATAATACCGCTCTGAACATTTGTGTATAAGTTTTTGAGTGGACATATGCTTTCAGTTCTCTTACATTTAGGAGTGCAATTGCTGGATCATATGGTAATTCTATGTTTAACCTTTTGAGGAACTGTCAGACTGTCTTCCATAGCAGCTGCACCATTTACATTCCCACCAGAGGTATATGAGTATTCTAACTTTTTCCATGTCCTCCCCAACACTCATTATTATATGTCTTTTTTAAATTAAAATCATCCTAATAGGTATGGTTTTGATTTGCATTTCTCTAAAAGCCAATGACATTGGGCATCTTTTCATGTGCTTATTGGCCATTTGAATTATTTTCTTTGGAGAAATGTCTTTTCAAATCCTTTGTCTGCCCCTCCCCCCGCCCCTTTTTTAAACTGGATTGTCTTTTTATTGTTGAGTTGTAAGATTTCTTTATTCTGGTTATAAATCCTTTATCAAATATGTTATATGCAAATATTTTCTCCCATTCTGTGGGTTGGATTTCCACTTACTTGATGGTGTCCTTTGAAACATAAAATTTAAAAATTTTGATGAAGTCCATTTTATCTATTTTGGTTTTTGTTGCTTGTGATTTTGGTGTCATATCTAAGAAACATTGCTTAATCTAAGGTAATGAAAATTTACTCCTCTGTTTTCTCCTAAGAGTTTTATAGTTTTAGCTCCTACATTTAGGTCTCTGATCCATTTTGAGTTAATTTTTTGCATATGGTGTGAACTAGGGGTCCAACTTCATTCTATTACATTTAGGTATCCAGTTGTTCCAGCTATCATTTGTTGAAAAGATGAATTTTTTTCTCATTGAATTGTCTTGGCACTCTTGATGAAAATCAATTGGCTTCTAGCTGCAATTCATTCCACAAAGTTTTATGGGGATCTACTCTGTAGAAGCGCTATTTGAGATGCTGTGAACCCTGCAAATGAATGACATATTGCGTTGTCCGTCCCTTTAAGGTGAGTCAGGCTAGGATAACAGCTAGACAGAACAATGAGAGAAGACGGAGGCTGCTAAGCAGGGCTGTACAGGCTGTCTACTGTGCAATTCAAGGCACCAATCACATAAACTACTGGGCATGTGAATGGTATGAAATGAAGCAGGACTACACAGTAGCCCTGGCCTAAGTTCAGTGACTGAAATATGTATAAAGAATAGGAACATAAGTGAGAGGGCCATTATTTCTGGCTCTGTGGAGAAGGGCAGCAAGGGCAGCTAAATACTAGTGTTTATTCCCTCAGTACCATCTCTGTACCTTCATTCTACACTTCCCTCCTCTTTCTCTTTGGTAAAATAGTCCCACTTTTTGACAAAGCATCATGATTGCCAGAATGATTCTTGGCCCCATAATTCTTTGACATGCATAAAACTTGGCAGACTCACAGGAAAATGAGGTCATTTTACAAAAACCTCGTAATGATTGGAACATGGGCAGCAAGGCCCAGGTGCGGGGCAGGAGAGGAGGAGGGTCACTTGGGACATAGTTATGTCAGTCCAAAGTCTACCAGCAGGAATCTGTCCTGTCTTGCATGGACACGAGCCCTCTACTCCTGTGAATGAGCTTCATGCCAGGTACAGGAAGCCTTTTCACCTCCATGTTCACCTCCCAGCTCCTTTGCACATAAAATCTGAGTGCACGGAGCAGGTGTAGCCCAGTGGTTGAATGCCTGCTTTGCATATATGAGGTCACAGGGTCAGTCCCCAGGACTTCCAAAAAAAAAAAATCTGAGTGAGCTTATTTTAGAAAGGCATTTAACACTGCTGCTGAAGGACCACTCCACTGTGGCACCCACGTGACTGGGGCTGGGGCTAGGGCTGGGACATCACAGGCTATAGAGCAATCAAGGTTGTACCGAGTAACATGAGCTGTCTGGAGATTAAACTTGAGAGAGACATTTTCATCCTGACCTCTGGAGCTGCCAATTCACATTCTAGCAGGGCGGCGGATTAGCAGCTGCAGGATTTCTCCCCACCTAGGTCCTGAGGTCTGCAAGCCACCTTCTGTGAGGAATGCCTCTGTGAAGTAGGTTTTCTTAGCATTACACACACATATACAAAAAACCCTGCTTTTTGATTAAAAAGAAGAAGAAGACAAGGACATTTCCTAGGGTTCTAATCCTTCTCTATTTGAAGCTTATCTTCCTGATTCTGTTTTCAGAAGTATCTCCAATGTGTCTACATAGAAAAGCTTTGGGAGTTTATATGTGATGTTTGCTATGAGGATTAAAAAATAAGGCATCTTAAAAAATACACTTGGGGAGCGGATATGGCTCGAGCAATTGAGTGCCCATCTCCTGGTTTCAGTTCCTGGTGCCTCCTAAAGAAGACAGAACAAACAGCAAGGGAAGTGGATGTGGCTCAAGCAGTTGGGCACCCACCTACCACATGGGAGGTCCCAGGTTTGGTTCCTGGTGCCTCCTAAAAAGAAAATGAGCAGACACAGAGAGCACACAATGAATAGACACAGAGAACAGACAGCGAGGGCAAACAATGAGGGGGGTGGGGGGGTGGCAAATAAAGAAATAAAATAAATCTTTAAAAAAACAAAACAAAAACAGTGAGCAGACAATGAGCAAAAACAACAAGCAAAAATAATGAGCAGACAACAAGCAAACAGATAAAAGAGCCATCTCACAGGGGAGAATAAATAAAATAAAATAAAATAATAAAATAAAATAAAATAAAATAAAATAAAATAAAATAAAATAAAATAAAATATACTTAATGTAAACTATGGGCTGTAGTTAACAGCAATATTTTAATATTTTTTCATCAATTGTAATAAAGGTATCACAATAATGCAGTGTTAACAATAGGAGGATATATGGGAAAGTTGTATTTTTTACATGACTCTTCTGTAAACCTACAACTTCTCTAATTAAAAACAAATACAGGGAAGCGGCTGTGGCTCAATCAGTAGGGCTCCCGTTTACCATATGGGAGGCCCCGGGTTCGGTTCCCGGGGCCTCCTGGTGAAGGCAGGCCCGCCCGCACGGCGTGGTTAGCTGACCCAGCAAGCACAAGCAGCAAGGGGGGGATAAATGAATAAATAAATAAAATCTTTAAAAAAAAAAAAAAAAAAAACAAATACAATAATTTAAAAAATACATTACACTAAGTGAAAAAAAATAGACACAAAATACTACACATTGTTTGATTCCATTCATAGAAAATGTAAATTTATAGAGATGGAATCAGATTAGCCGTTATATACACCTAGGGAAGGATAAAGCGATTGAAAGGTGACTGCTAAGGGGTAGGCAGGTTTTCTTTTTGGAGTAATGAAAATGTTCCAAAATTGATTGTGGTGACGAAATCACAGCTCTGTGATTATACTCAGTCATTGATTGTACATTTTGGATGGATTATATGATATGTGAATATATTTCAATAAAACTGCTTAGGAAAAAAAAAGAGAGGCATCTTTTTGGCCTTTTAAAAAACTTTTCTATGGGAGAGGTACAGAGGAAAGGCTGACCAAATGCAAATGGCAAGAGGAGAAGGTGGGGCAAAGCACAGGGTGCTGGGAAGGACTGACGATGCCAGGGTCTGGTTTTGGTTTTTACTCTAGTGTGCCAGCTCCCTGAGGTCCTTGGCCAGAGCACACAACTTTGCTTTAGCTTTTTTTGCCTATTACATGGGGATGCCATCTGCCTACCCCCTGGACTAGTGATCAAATAAGATAAAGTACTGAAGGAAACTTTGGAAGCTAAACGTGAAAAAGCATTTATGAAGGATTATTTTCATTTGACTCTCTAGTCAATGCTGGGCGAGTCTTCCTTATAAGCCCTAATGCCATTCAACATGATATGTTTGAAAAATCCAGTAAATTCTTCCAACTCGTGTATATTAAGAACCTACTATGTGTCAGGAACTGTGTCAGCCACTGAGGATACAAAGATGAATATTAATATGATTTCTATTTTCAGAACTTATGTGCACTGAGTTTTAAGTGCTTTGTATGCACTTGTGGGCTATGTGTGTGTATATATATATGTATATATATATGAATGCACTAATGTGTACTTCACTTCCATGTGCCTTTGGAATCCAGGCCCCCTTGGACTGCACAGTTACCACTACAGACAGGTGACCACCTTGCATATTTAAGGAGGGTTGAGTGCAGCCAACACATGAATCTTTAAGGGCCTTAGTGGGCTATTGGTGTGGCATAGGAAGGAAGGAGGGAACCTGGGATCAGTGAAACCTGGATTTGAGTCCCAGGCCTGTCAGTTATAAATGTTATTAAGTGCATTACTTTGAGCAAGACATTTAACCTGTCCACGGATCAGTACAAAGTTTCCACCACCTCAGAGTGTTCTCGTGAGGATTAAATGGGATGATGACTACAGAGTGCCACACAGAGGAGAAATTCCCTAAATGGAGATTCCTTCTCCATCCACCTGGATAGCTTAGTAATTGAGCACGTACTATGTGCCAGACACTGTTCTAGACATGAAGATATAGCAGTGAGCAAGACCAGCAAAGTCCCCCTCTCCTGGAGCTCATATTCCAGCCTCCATGGAAAAGACAACCCTTTCTTTATCACAGGGATTTTTTTCCAAGGACACAAGGGACCTTGAAATCCCAAACAAGTATATTGCCTTGGCTCTGTTTCTATGACACAGAATAGTTGGTCAGGCTTTATTTATTTTACAGACAAGTGCCTTATTTTAATTGCTGTCTGACATCTGGGAAAGAATTAAGTCATGGCTTAGATCTTAATCTGTTCCCAGTGTTTGCCTTCCAAATGAAATGGCCCCTCTCAAGTTGCCCCAAATAGAAAGCTTATGTCTGCAGTTGCTGAGGCACGGGGACTTCAGAAATGGGTTGCCCACAGTGCTCGTGGCTTGGCCGTGTACTTCCCCTGAGGTGGGGTATGGGCACAGACAGGGCGAAGAGCTGGCTTTCCACCTCGTGCCTGCTACATGTTGCTGGGTGATCTTGGGTAGCTGGGCTCTCTATGCCTCAGTGGCCTCTTCTCCCAGTGAGACTGTCTTAGCCCCACCTACCTCAGGGTTTATTTTTTTAATTGTATTTAAACACACTCCATATCCACCAAACACAGATCTGTTTCGAAAATACCTCAGGATTTTTATGAGGACAAAATAAAGTAACAAGAAGCTTCCTTGAAACACACACAAATGCAAGAACGATATCATTTAAGGGACATCTTACTTTCTATATCTTGGTATCGCCATTATCCTCTTTATGCTCATTTTTATCTGAGTCATTAGTTTTCCTTGTTAGAGAAAATGGAACCCACTGTGGAGTTATAAATCTGTGACTCTAGATAAAAATGTACCAGTTGCATTTGGAACAAGAAGAAGAATGGATGGGGACAAAGGAAATATGTGTGGGGAGGGAAAGAAGGCAGAAATGAAGGGTTTGCCCCAGGTTATAGAAAAACCATCATCTTCCTTGCGGAGGCCTGAGGTGAGGCCAGCCAAGCCAGAAGCCAGTCTCCCTAGCCTACAGGGGATGAGCACCTGCCTACTGCTCCCCAACCCCACCCCATGGTGATTTTTAAAAAAAAATTTTAAAAATTTTAAACAATTCATTGAAGTATATCATTCATACATGAACATACATAACTATAAGTGTTCAGTAAACATTGTGATCTTACAAAACAAACATGTATAACATACAGGGCTCCCACACCTCACCATCCCACAAACATCCTATACTGTTTGTTAACAAATCATGAAAAAACATCATCAAAATATTATTACTCGGGAAGCGGCTGTGGCTCAATCAGTAGGGCTCCCGTTTGCCATATGGGAGGCCCCGGGTTCGGTTCCCGGGGCCTCCTGGTGAGGGCAGGCCCGCCCGCACGGTGTGGTTGGCTGACCCGGCGAGCGCGAGCAGCAAGGGGGGGATAAATGAATAAATAAATAAAATCTTTAAAAAATATATATATATTATTACTAACCATAGTCCGAATCTTCCTCCCCTATACATTTTTTTAAGGATTTATTTATACTTAATTTTATCCATTTTTATCCCCTCCCCATTTTTGCTGTTTCTGTGTCCATTCGCTGGGCAACTATCTGTGTCCGTTTCCTGCCCTCTCTTCTCATCCTTCTCCTCCTGTCTTCACTGGGATTCAATCCTTGGAACCTCTGATGTGGGAGAGAGACGTCCTACTACTGCCTGCACCACCTTAGTTCCTGTTTTTTTTTTTTAGTGCGTCTCGTCTTGGCTCTCCCTTGTGTCACTCTCCTGTTACGTCATCATCTTGCTGCATGGCTTGCGGGGCCTGGCGGCTCACCCACTCGCCGGGCCTGGCAGCCCACACACCTTCTATATATATATTTTTTTAAATTTTTACCAGGAGGTCCCGGGGATCGAACCCAGGTCCCTACAGATGGGAGATGGATGCCCAACCATTTGAGCCACATCCGTCCCCCTGCTATATCTCTCAAGGTTGACCAAACATACCCAAAGTTAGTCTTTTCTCATATAGGATGGTCATATAATAAATAAGTTTTAGTTTATCACCAGCATTCTAAAAACCAGACTTAGAGAGGAAAACTAGGTCTGGGGACATATGCATGGTTTCTAATATAGCGAATGTTTAGCCTACGCTGATTATCACAAAATCAGGACAGCAAGAATATTCTCGTCCATGGTGTTTGTATGCAGCCTGTCAGGCCCAGGGGTCAGGTTTCTTGGCCCTTTGAAGGCACTTTTCATTGAGCAAGGCACTGGCCAGGGCTGGCTCTCCTCAGTCACACAAGTACTGGCCTCACACAGGAGCCTTAGAAACCACAAGGCTAGTGTGAGGGAGGGGCGGCGGATGGGGGTGGGGTCTGTCTTCCTCCAGGGCTCCTGGTGCTCTAAGGAAGGGCTGAACCCAGAGCACTTAACTTGAAGAGAGCTTGGCCAAGGCCCTCTGGGAGTGAATGGCTACTGGGGGCCAAAATACCGTAGAAATCCACTGTCGTAAACAGTAGTATCTACTATGTTTGTTGTGAGGACTGAGTTGAGAGCAAACAATAAAGCACATACCAAGTGGTCAACAGCGTTTAGCTGCCCTTATGCTACTTACTTTAGCCCATAACAATTCTGGGATTCACTGCCTTCATTTTCTGGGTGGGAACCTGGGACTAAGACTGGTGAAGAAAGCCCAAGGTTGCACATTCCAAGTGCCAAGCAAGTTCCTGACTCCAGCATTGCCTCCAGAGCAGAGAAACATAATTTTCAGGGTCCTGTGCAAAATAAAAATGAGGAATCCTTATTCGAAAAGCAAGGGAAAGTGCCCTTAATGGAACTAAAATATAATGCTTTTTCCTTTCTTCCATGGCCTCTCTCCAGACTTCGCTTGGTGTTTTTTATCTGCTACTTAATGTGATTCTGAACAAAGAAAAATTAACATTTTCAGTTATTAGCATGATTTTGTTGTTCTTTTACTTTGTGCAACACCAGTTTTAAATGCAAATAAAAGCATTTAACTCATGCAGAATCACCAAATCATTTTCAGCATAAGTGGCTGGGCTAATACAGGAAGTAAGGGGAGTAGGGAGGGCTGTGATTGGGTTCCTCGGCTGGTCCTTCTTCTTAAAACATCGTTGCCTTCTTTTTGCGTTTGAAGCAGGTTTGGATTCAAAAGGTTAGCGTGACCTCTTGGCTGTTGTCAGTGCCCCTCTTAGCATGGACATAACACACCTTACACTTGCTTTGAGTCTTGCCGAGCACCCCAGCTTCGTGGGTCCTCTAGAATTCTGTGCTTGTGGTATCATGAATGCTCCGTGCAAATGGAGCATCAAGGAACAGTGGACATGCATATTGCACCATCTCCTCTGCTCACTTGTGTGCACCACTGTCCATTGGACTTCACTTAAAGAACATAAGTCCAAAGACCAAATTATGAAGAATTTCAGGACTATGACAGCAGAGCATTAAACCAGGCACCAAGCCTTCTGAGCTGGCCCTGCTTGCCTCTGACCTCAGAGCTGTGGCTTTTGAGAAGACACGTAGAGACTCCAAGATTCAACAAGCTTTTGTCTCATTTGGGTTTGCTTTTTGCTCTATGAGGGAACCCCTGAGTTCCATCACCAAGACTCCAAGAGCTGAGGGAACCCTGAGCTAACAGGGAACTAAGCAGGTGAGCAATCTGTATCCAGGAACCTCTATGCACAGAGTACAGGCCACAGAGGACAGAACCAGTGCCACAATGTCACACCAAGCAGGCTCTAGGGAGGGAAAGAAGCAGGCCTGTGACAGGAATCCTTATTCTTTGAGTCAAAAGCACAGAATGTATTTGCCCAGCTTCATCCAGTGAGAGATGGGGGGTGGGGGTGGGGTGGAAAGGATAGCCACACCATGGACCTCCAGGCTGTGGGTAGCCCCCAGGATGAGCCATCCTGGGAATGTTAAGCACCCACAGGGCTTGGCCTTGAGTGAAGAGCTGAGCTGGTGCCTTGCCAGCTGCCCCCGCTCCCTCGGAGTACCCCCTCCATCTCTGTGGGCTGGGCTGCCAGGCCTAGTAGAACAGCAGACCCACATCCCTGTCAATGCAGAGTGACATAGCTGGGACCTCTCCTGGCAGCCTCTAGGCCAGTTCCGGCTGTTCCTCCCTCCTCCTTCCTCCCTCCCCATAAACTCTGCTTCTTACTGGCAATGCAGCCATGCTTTTCTGGTGAGCCACTGCAGTGACCAGCAGCTCACATGAGAGGGTGGGAGAGGGTGGCTGTCAGAGCAAATAGCCATTTCTCCTTTGAGCTTAAGGGAGAGTAAAAAGGGCTCAGATTTGTTTTCTGTTCCAAAGACGCCAAGACATTTAACATTGTGACTCAGTTCCTTATCTGCAAAAATGAGGAAATAATGCTGGTGTTGGAAAGCAGATTTCCCTTCCCTCTAAACAAACAGAATCGATAGACACAATAACCTTTGCCTTCACCAGTTTCAGTTTTTACTTTAAAGAAAGAGCCACTGTAACAGAGAATAAGAAATAGGATTTGACCGGCAAATATTTTAGTTTACCAAATCTGCCTCAGGGAAACTACTTGGTCAACACCTCCTCCTTTAGAAGATTGTGGGAACTCCCTCTTCTCCCTTGATACCTGCAGAGCTTTGTCTGCTCAGCAGAAATAGGACCTTCCCAGACTTGCAGCAAATCTGGTGGAGGAGCGGGCTGGGCAGGGTGGAGGGCATCAGGCAACGTCACCTTTTAGGACTGGGGACACCTTATAAGCATCCCCCTCCACCCACACATAAGTCCCACCTATTTTGCAGTTAAAGTCAAGGGATTTCTTGCTTTTTGTTCTAAAGACAAATGGATGCTTGGGGCCCCGGATGTCCTGAATTCTCCGCTGGCTGGACCTGCCGGACTCATGCTCCAGGGGCAGGTTTGTGCAGTCCAACAGCTGCAGTAGCTGAATAAATATTTTGAGAGCGCCAACTTTGAACCATCTGAAGTGAAATCACCTCTTTTTGGCCTGAATAAGAAAGTAAAAGAAGCAGCAGCTTCCCTCAAGAGCACACGTCCACACTCCTGGGCGGGGCTCTGACAGGCTCGACCAGCTGCAGCTCCTCCTACTGAAGCGCTGCCTCCTGACCTTGCCCCTCGGGCCCTCCGCACATGGGACGCTCTCATTAGTCTGCTGTGGTAGGAGCTGGTGCTGACAAGGGGAAGTGGTGGGTGTGTTTTGAGCACAGGTGCCACCAGCCAAATCCCCTCCCTCACAGTTGCTAGGCCACCCAGGTCAGGGAAAAACCCAGGCCAGTGAGGCCCGCTGCCCCTAAATCATAGGCCAGAGAAGGGTCTACCTTCATCCTGTAGCCTTCTGACCCCACCCACAGCACACTCCAGATCTGGGGGTGGGGGTACCAGCATCAGCGAATTGGAAACAGGAATGTGCCAAGCATAGCAACCACAGCAGAGGGCGGCAGAACTGGCACTCGCTGTGTGGCAGGGTGTCTGGCTCACAACCCACCTCCTCCAGAAAGTCTTCCGTGACTTCTCCAGACAAGATGGAATGCCCCTTCTTGAAAATCCATCCAGTATGGGTAACTTGGACCACACAATGTACCCATGGTTAGGACCTCAGTTGAAATCCCAGCTCTACTGTTCACTAGCTATGTGACCTTGGGCAGGTTACTTAACTTATATGTGTTTCATTCCTTTAACTATAAAATGAGAATAATGAAGCTATTTACTAAGTAGAGTTGTGGAGAACAAAATGATTTTATATAAAGTACTCAGAGCAGTGTCAGGCACAGAACAAGTACTCAGCAAGAGGTTGCTATTATAATTCTATAACATTTGATTATATAATATCTTATATTCATTTATTCAATAAATATTTATTGAACACTACTTTGTGCTAGGAGCTGAAGTAGGCTCTGGGGATATGGTGGTCATCAAGATAGGCAGAGTTCATGCCTCCATAGAGCTTTTATTCTAGTAGATTGAGGTAGAAAATAAACAGATAAATACACAAGATAATCTCAAAAAGTGACACACGTTATTGTTGAAAAAAATTCTTCAGAACTTAGAAATTAGGCAGAAGAGAGTACAGACCTTGGGAGTGAAGAAGGAGGTGTGTTTTCAGGGCAGAACTAGAGAGGGAGGGGGCAGTGCTGGGGTGGCAGGTCAGGAACCCAAAGGGGGAGCCCAGGGCCTCCCTGTGAAGTTCCCACAGGGACCCAGTAGTCAGCTGTGGCCACCAGTATGTTGAACTGAGGAGTGGACCTGGCCCTGGTACCGGCTGGGAGGAACCACAACTGGGCAAGCTCTAAAGCCCTGGAGAATTCCCTGAACAACCCCAATTTTGCACACAATGGAGTCCTGTAGGCAGCGAATTGAACATTGTCCTCTAGTGAAACTTTGCCATAATCCCTTGGGGGACGGGCCACCAAGGAAGGAGGGGTTTTCCACAGAAGACATAACAGACTCGATTCCTCAGAGCTCTGCTGAGCTTCTACTGTGTGCCAGGCCCTATCAGCTGCTAAAAGTCCTGGCAGCAGTGTGCGAGCAGGGCCGCGTCTATCTGGTTCACCACTGAGCCTCAGCACATGAGGATGTCCAGCACATACAAGGTATTCCGTCGGTATTGTATAAATGAGCAAATGAAAAAAACAACAATAAATAAGATTCAGAATCTGGACCTTAGTGAAATCAGTGTGGGTTACCTCGGAACACTCCCATAAGCAGGAGTTGATTTATTTCTTTTTTAAGCTCAGCCTTATAGACAGCTGTGCACAAGGTTAAACCTAAGAATTCTGGAGTCGCCCACCTGGGCTCAAATCCTGGCTCTGCCTCTCAGCAGCTTGGTGACCTCGGGCAAGTCACTTAATCTCTCTGTGCTTCTTCTGTGCTTTTCTCTGTGTTTCTTCTTCTGTAAAATAAGGATAATAATAGTATCTACCTCATGATGTTGTTATGAGGATTAAATTTGTAGAGCCATTAAGAGAGTGCCTTACACACACTGTGCACTATGTCAGTGTTAAATAAATAAAGGAAAGCATGTTAAAAACTATAGTTATGTCCAATAACAAACTGGCTTCCTAATGAGGTCCTGAGCTGCCCATTACCAGGGGTATGGGAGGGTGTGTTAGACCTTCGGGATCATTAAAAATAGCTATCTATTGAGCACTGATATGTGTCCAGCACTCTGCTAGGCACTTTACATTTATTGCTCTCCTTTGGCCTTTACAATAACCCTGTGTCCCTGTTCCCTTGACACAGGAAACAGAGGCCTTGTGGCTGCCTGAGGTCCCCCCATGGACTCCACTCACTGGTTCTGAAGTAAGTAAGACCTGTTTAAGGCTCAGGGAACACCTGGTGTCTGAGGTCATGAGGGGCATGAGAACAGGGAAAAGGCAGGTGAGCTATTTGTGGGCTGGAGGGAAGGGACTCCAGGCCCTGCCAGAACCAGGGGTGTCAGTGACAAGGAACCCTTTGTGTTGGGCCCAAAGGCAGAGGAAGGGTGGGTGGGGACAGAAAGGTGGAGGCAACTCTTGCAGCAATCGAGCAACCAACCCACCTAGGCCAAAACACACCATGTATGGCATTGAAAGGAAAGGAGGTGTTGGAGGTGGCTCCTAAAGGCCCAAGGTATGAGACAATATTACAGCAGGTCAGGGGAGTTCTCAGAAGCAGGACAGTGACTGAAAATCCTGGGGAAGGAGTGAACACTAGGTAGATGGGGTGGAAGGTACAGGAAAATACTTGGAAAGGAGGAAGACAAGCCTTCCACAGCAGTAGGATAGAGAAGATGAATGTAGAGACATAATTAGAGTTAAAGAGGAAAGATGAGGGAACTCTAACCTGATAGTTTTGCTTCACAATAAAGGGAGTGAAATCATCGGGTCGGGGTGGGGGTAAGGGAATGAGGCTTGAGATAGGCAAAGTTGGGTATAAGCCTGTATAGGGTGTGTTAGGAGAGCAGAGAGGCAGAGAAGTCTTACTGAACAGCAGAAGGCCCTGCTGGTGAAGGGGGGCAGGAAAGCAGGGTGGGCAGGGCCTCGCGGTTGGCAACAAGAAGACACTTCTTAGGGGAGGTGATGGCTTGGCCATACTAACTGCGACCCAGCGGCCTGGTTTCCCGCAAGCATCTCAAGTTCTGGGGCTATGGATCTCGAGTTCTGGATCTATTCCGCCTACCCAAGAGTAATTCTCCTTCCTCGACCAGCCTCCTAGAAACCCTCAGGGGCCATGAGGACCACTTCCCAGGAGCACACGGAGACTTTCTGCCGGTGCCAAGGGCTTCTGTGCATCAAAAGTTAGAGCATCTACTCAGCTTGTCTATCCGTTCCTTCCCCCCACTACTCTCCAGAAAACATCAGTGAAGAGAAATGCAGCTGTCACGTCCAGGCTGCTTTCTTGGATGGATGTAACATCCTGTTTCTAAGGCAGTTAATTCATAGGTTTCCAGGTGGGGATCACATGAGCACAATGACTTCATTCTCCAGGTGGGAAAGTTGATTACATTGTTCTGCGTTACCTGCTAGAGGCACCCGGCTATCTGAGCAGCTCTCTTGCTGTCAAGGCAAGAAGAGCCTGGTTTTGTGGTCTGCCCCTCCCTCCGCCCCCTACCCCACAGGGCCACTCCCATCATCACCCTTGCTGTGGGGTTTCAGGTAGGTACTGGACAGGGTTGGCAAACAAATGAAACGCATGTCTCGTCATGACCTTCCCTGGCAGACATCAATAACTGACCATGTCATGTTTCTCAACCATCATGAAACATTGCAGCTGGGGCTCCAGTGGAGCCTTTTTGCCATCCCAAATCTAGGAGCTGTAGCTCCAGCAGCTTTTCCCCTATTGGCTGTGAAGCAGGATGATCCTGGGGAAAAGGCGTGCCTTTGACTTCTAAGCCCTTCTCCCCCAGCCACCCTCCTACAGAGCCTAGGAGGGGGGATCTCCCCAGCAGCCACGCTTGCTCTGTTTCCTCCACTCTCCTCCTCAGTGTCAGAGAAACAGCTAATCTGATCACTGACTGACACTAGTGGGAGGGGCAATGGCTTCTAAGCCCAGCTGCAACTCTGACTTCATGTCTCTGAAGTGTTTTCTCATCTCTAACTATCCCCTAATAATCATCCTGATAATCCCCACTGCAGATCCTTATCCACAAGCACAAGGAGCAGAATGAAGCCAGGCCCTGCAGCAGTAAAGGCTTTTTAGATGGCAAGGATCTGAAGGAAACCCGAGTCTCTTTCTTTTCATGACCAGCACCAACTCTTTCAGACATTTTAACAGGGGTCTTTTGAGGGCACACTTTTTCAGTCTGAAAGGAATAATTCTAATGGTAGAACTTTGAACTTGTAGAGCTATTTGGGACCAAGCTGAGCCTTGTGGCACCCTTTAAATCCTACCTCATGCTGCAGCAGCACCCACATTTTTATGGCGCCCTTGTTGATAAAGGGCCTGTCGATTTCTCACAAGCTCTCTCCGTTGCTGTTTCAGTGGCATCAGCGTTGCTGTCCCTGGTGAAGTTTTATAACTTTCCTACCCGGTGGACGCTGCTTAGCAAGAGGTCAGAGTGCAGGGTGGCTAGCTGAGCAGGGGAATATGGCAGCTAAAAAGGAGAATCCAGGTGGAAAACTCCCAAGCCTGCGGCTTTGTCCCCATTTCTGCCACCAGAGCAGAGAGAATGGCCAAGCTGAGCCCAAGGTTATTTTTAATCCCAAAGTTGCAGGGTTTGAGAACTAACAGTGCTGGCTGTGGGGAGCCCTGCCAAAGGGGTGTGGGCCCCGAGGAGGTGTCAGGATGTGGCTGCTTCATTGCTTCATGCCCCTCCAGAAACCAGAGCCCGGGCAACAGTGCACATTTTCACACAAGCTGACCTGCTGAGACTCTGCTTGCCACAGGGCCAGGGAGGATGGGGTGGGAGCTCCAAGCACCAAGACCTTCAAAGCCAGCCCCAGGCCACAGAAGACATTGCAAGGGCCCCTCCCACCTCAAATGGCCCTGAGCACCACCTGCTGCTCTCATCCCCACCCCATGAGAGAATCATTTTATTTCTTCCTTCATTTCCCCCTCTTTCTTTCTTTCCTTTAGTCTCTGTAACACAAATTCATTGTAGAAAAATTAGAAAATAGAGATAAGCTAAAAAGAAAAAACCCTATAATTCCCTGCTTCCTCTTCTACGGTGGATAGGTAGTGGTAGGCGTTTGTTAATATTTGGTCAATCTCTTTCCCAAATTTTTTTTCTATGGATATTTACATATATATACTTTATAAGATGTTTATTTTTTCAAAACATAGAATCCCATCCAAAGCCCAGCACTTAGGGAACCAGGAGGGCCCCTGATTCAGATCACTAATGTTATTTCCAAATGAGGTGCTATAGTCAGTATGCTCTGTGTGTGTGATTTGTTATTTTGTTCCATGTAAACATTTAAAATATACCCCAACTTTTATAAACATTTTTGGGCATTTCTTTATCTTTTTAAAAATATAACCAGAACCCTTCACTAGTAGACAGGGCCTAACCTCTGTTGACCTCCAAGAGGCCCTGGTTGATATAACGAACTTTTTTTCCAAGCAGATTTATTTGCAATAGCCAAAAACTGGAAACAACCCAAATGTTCATCAAAAGGTGAATGGATAAACAACCGCCAAGATACCAAGATCTGATACTTTTACCAACAATTCTCAGGCAACTGAAGTACAGAAGAAGCTTTAGAGCCAGCACCCTTTCCTTCTGTTCTTCAATGCCAACCTGAGTCTTTGTGAGTGACCCTACACATTTTTAACTATTTAATATGGTATGGAGAGTATCAGTGTGCTAAGGCTCCAACATCTCAACTGACAGCTTCCAGGAAGGGAAATGGCTGAAATTAAAAAAAAAAAAAAAAAAAAGATCTCCATTAAATATATCAATAGGGAGTTGATTATGTTGCAGAATCCTATCTTCCTGTTCTGTGCCATGTCAAAAATATACACTTTAGGGCTTTTTCATTTCCACTGCATAGAGGTCTGATCGCTTCTGGCTAAAAATGGGAATTTGCTGGCATCTTTCAGCTAGCTTCTTCAGGTCTGTTTCTGAATACATGATTGTTTCTTCAGTGCCAGCTTTGGCTAGGACCTCACCCCAGGGGTTCACAACGGTGCTGTGTCCCCTGGTGGCACAGGAAACTTGGTCACCCTGGGCTGGAGATACCGTGGCCACACATACCTGATTATCAACAGCCTAGCCTCGCTGAAGCAACTCCCTGTGGACTGGTCCAGAGGTCAAATGAAAAGCTCCAGGATACACCAACAGCTGGCAGCTTCTCTGTGTGCAGATTTGTTCAAGCTCTCAAAGCGGATATCATAGCAGATGCCCAGGCACACTCTGCAGTAATAAGTATCAAATGTGGAGAAACTATCACCAGGACTCAGTGTCTGAGATTCTTGAAATTTAATTTTCCCAGGAACATCAGTGTCAAACAGAGGAATCTTTCTATACGTCACCAGTAAAGTTCCATCAGGCCCAAATGTAGCACAGGTGTTACATAATTTCCCAGCATCCTCTTCAGGAATGGAACCTCCAACAAGATATATGCTGCCCTCCTTTGCTCCTTCAGAAAGCTTCTGTGTGGATTCACCAGGAATTTTTTCTGCATACTCAGGAAAACATTTCATGCCATGCGAAGAATTAAAGCATTCTGGCAGAGAAACTATTTTGGCTCCCTGTGTTGAGGCCTCGTGGATGAGGCCTCAAGCTCAAGTGAGGTTATCTGATTTGATGGAAGAAACTTGAAGCTGAATGAGGGCCAAGCGGAAAAGTGGCCATGGCTCTCCCAGGAAGCACCATCGGCGGCCCACTCTGAGCAGAAGTCTTGAGGCTGATGGCAATGGCGGCGGCAGTGCTGCCTAATTTTTTTCACATTTAACACTATTCTGTGAATTTCTTTCCATGCCAATAAATATAGATTTGCATCATCATTTTTAATGACTGCTTAGTATTCCATTATATAATATCCCAATCCTTTGTTGATGGACATGCAGATGATTTCTAATATTTTCTTATTAGAAATAAGAAATGGATGGAGACAAACATCTTTGTACTTTCACCACTAAACAGTTGTCTGATTATTTATTTGGCATAAATTCTATTGATGGAATTTCTGAGTCAAGGGATAGGCAAAAGGCTTTTGACACACATTTAACAAATTCCTAAATTACTATAGAACAGTTGTACCAATTGATAATCTCTCCAGCAGAGAATGAGTAGATCATAGGGCTTTTTTAAAGAGAAAGAGAAGAGGAAATGCAAATGAGGAAACAAGGAACCAGCCACCTGGATCTCCTCCTCATTCCCTCAGGGTGCAGTGTCTTGGCCCAGGGATGAGGTCACAGCCTTGCTGCTATAACCAGTCATCCACCAACCTGGCCACAGACACCCAAGGCCAAAAGTCAAGAGGAAACTCATCCACAATATCCAAAGGAATATCGAATTCCCATCCTGGAGAACTCTGCCACATTCTTTAATGGGACAGCAATAATCCCCTGAGTATAGGGGCAGTGAGTTAGTGAAAGAGGATGGACCATCAATGGGCCTTTGATTGTGATGACTGTACTTATGAACCTTTTCTTTTGAAATTGAAACTTAGCATAGTATTATAGGGTGCCTAAGCGTTACCTCCTGAGAGCCTCTTTGTTGCTCAAATGTGGCTCTCTCTAAGCCAAACTCAATATATAAATGCATTACCTTCCCCCCAATGTGGGACATGACTCCCAGGGATAAGCCTCCCTGGCACTGAGGGATTACTACCAAGCATCAACTAGCAATGCATTTGGAAAAAGACTTTGACTAAAAGGGGGAAAGGGTAAAGACAAGTGAGTTTATATTGCTAAGAGACTTCAAAGTGAGTCAGGAGTTCATTTCAGAGGTCACACTTATGCACATCTCAGCAGGAACTCATTGACTGCCAAAGTAAATATAACCTCAAATAGCGGGGCTCCTAAGGCCTCTGGAGACATCCAGACAGTATAGGCAGGGCAGACAGCTCAGAAGTTTGGCACCCTGCCAGTGGGCCCTATTTTGGAATTTATCCCCAGTGTGATAGAGTTGGACTCAGTTGTGATTTCCCTACATATGGCTTTTCTGCCCCTCAATTTGAACCTATAGTTAGTACTAGAGTTGATAGGTATAAATCTTTGGGTTGTCCATGTGGCAGTTGGGTCCTGTATCTCAACAGAGTTGCAATACCTACTCTCCAGTTCATTGGACTCACCCAGGACAACTAACAAGGAGATGATGATTGACAATGACCATCTCAAGGAACAGAGCCAGTCTGCAACTGCAAGAAAGAAAGTCCCATCTATCTGCCCCATGGGATTTAAGGCCCCTCTCAATTACAGGTGGAGCATCACCATCACAAAATCCTCAGGATTGGGGAATGGATGATTGACTAGAGTAGACTTACAGTTGTTCTGCTGTAGACTTGTGATCCTAGCAATGGAAGAACGTTTATCATGGATGTGGCGGCAATGGCCAATGGAGGTTCTGAAGGGAGGGAGAGGGGAAAATAGGTATAATTGGGGGCATTTTCAGGACTTGGGAATTATCCTGAATGGCAGGCAATGACAGATACAGGCCATTGTATATCTTGTAATAACTTGCAAAAATGTGCAGGAGAGAGTGTAAACTACAATGTCAACTATAATCCATACTTAGTGGCAATGCTCCAAGATGTGGCAAATGTACCACACTAATGAAAGATGTTGTTGATGTGGGAAAATGTGGGAGGGCTAGGGAGCGGGGCATATGGGAATCCCCTATATTTTTTGTGTAACATTTATATAATCTAAGTTTCTTTAAAAAAAAATAAAAATAAAAAAGTATATTTAAAGAAAAAAGAGGAAATTCATCCTATTTATATCAGGTTCAATTCTGGTCAAATTCTTGGGGCCCCTCTTAGCAGGTAAAAACCCAACAAAAGATATCATATTGTGTAAGAAATTAATAAAGATGAATAAAAATCTGTTTTGGCCTAAAGTTCACCATGGAATAAAGGATGACTTTCAGGTTTGTCATAGTTCAAATTCAAAGATGAACTTGCCTAGGCCATTCCCCAGGACTAAAAGATGAAATACAAGAAGGCTCCACAGGAGATAAACTAACTAGGATGTAGCGGGCTGTTCTGTGCATATTCGTCAGTGCAAATAAGTTTAAATACATCCTCATTCCACCTGGGATCATTTTGTAGGAATTTTAACATAGGAGTGTTCCTCCTAGAAAAGTAAAGAGAAATAGCATCGTAAAGATGGGGTGTGCATGTTACCTATAAATGCTCTTTAAAGCCCAATGCAAACCCATGTGTGTTGACATGAAAGTTCCAGCTCTGGCCAAAGTTTACTTCCTGGTATTAAAAACGATACCTATGTCCCTAGACTGATGGATTGAAAATGTGCCATCATCGAGATTTGGAGGGTGGCCAAACTATGTCTCATCTCCTTTCTAGGTGAGATGGGAGGGTCTGCAGTAAAATGTAGGACTGCTGAGCACAAACTATATTAGTCTCATGGGGGAGTGTCAGCCTTGGCCACTGCAAGGCAAAGGGCACTGAACTGGGAGTGCTGGCGCCAGATTCTCACCCCTGCTGGAAGAAGGCGAGTCCTAAAATAATTGAGAATCAGAGGACAGGTGCAACACCCAGGTCTCAGAGACTTTTCCTTGCTTCTGTTTTTCCAATATGAGATCTAGCCATAATAGTGGCGATGGCAGAGGCAGACAGACACGGACCTAAATCTTGACTGATTATTTACCAGCTCCGTGCTCTTGGTTAAGTTGCTAAATCTGCAAAGTGTCAGTTTCCTCCCCTGCTAAATTAAAAAGCATTTGGGTGTGTGTATTAGTCAGTCAAAGGGGTGCTAATGTGAAATACCAAAAATGGGTTGGTCTTTATAAAGGGTATTTATTTGGGGTAGAAGTCCACAGATACCAGGCCATAAGGCGTTAAATTTTTTCTCTCACCACAGTCCATTGCCACGTGTTAGAGCAAGACAGCTGCTGGCGTTTGCCAGGGTTCAGGCTTCTGGGATTCCTCTCTTCCCGGGGCTGCGTTTCTCTCCAGGCTTAGCTCCTGTTTCCTCCACAAGGTCAACTGTAGGCGATCAGGCAAATGACTCGCTTCTCTTCTCCTGGGGCCTTCTTTCCAACATCAAAACTGCTTCTCAAAAAACTGCTTCAACTCTGTACTTTATATTTGATTCCCCACCCACCAAGGGGTGGGGCTCAACGCCCTAATCATAACCTAATCATGCCCAGATTAACAGATCGGTTTACAATCATGATCCACTTATATTTTTGGAATTCATAATTAAATCAAATTGGCCAGCGGTTACAGTGTGGAATCGTCATGTCTTGTGTCCTTGTGAGAAAGGTTTGTTAGGACATTACAGGGCATTAGGGAGAAAACATGTAGCAGTGTCTGGTCCCACAGCAGTGTTCAACAATAGTGTGTTTCCTCTCCATACTTGCCTTTTCCAGGAATCATTTCACCCCATCAGGCTTTGTTTCAGGTTTCACCTGATACAGAAACCCCCCTATGTCCTGGTTAAGAAGGCAGGGTCTGGAGTCAGGCAGCTTGGGTTTAGATCTTTGCTTTACCTCCAAATAACTGTGAAATTGAACAAGGATCTTAACTTCTTTGTGTCAAATTCCTTTAGTTGGGGGGCGGATGTGGGTCAAATGGTTGGGCGTCCGTCTGCCATATGGAGGGACCTTGGTTCGATCCCCGGGACCTCCCAGTAAAAATAAAAAAATAGAGAGAGAGAAGGCACATGGGCTGCCAGGCTCTGTGTGCTGGTGAGCCGCCAGGCCCCGGGAGCCATGCAGCAAGATGATGATGCAACAAGAGAGAGACATGGGAGAGACAAGACGAGATGTTCCGAAAGCTCCAGAAGCCAGGAGCCGAGGTGGCGCAGGTGGCAGAATACCTGTCTCCTACATTGGAGGTCTCCAGGATCGAATCCTGGTGAAGACTGGAGGAGGAGGATGAGAAGAGATAGTAGAAAACAGACACAGAGAATTGCCCAGTGAATGGACACAAAAACAGCAAATGGGGAAGGGGGAGGGGGTTTAAAATGGATAAAGTAAATAATAAATCTTTAAAAAAAAAAAATTCCTTTAGTTGTGAAACAGGGCTAAAGATAGGATACAGTTCACAAGCTCAATAATTTAGTGAGCTAAAGTGGGGCGAGCACTTGCTCAATGAGCATGATTCTACTATTTTTATTCTTCAACATTTATGGAGCACTTCCCCACCTGTATGCACTGTACTGGCCTCCTGTATGCTTTGGAGCAAGTTAAGGTACCTCTTTCTTATATCCTTAGATAGGTGCTTAAGGCAATTGGGGAATGAGATGGGGAATAATTTCAGGTGCTTGGGAATCAGGAGATTTACCAGACTGGCATATGGAGTCACAGGAGCTCATTCGCATACTGGAAAGATGTTCTTTGGGACTTCCACAAACATATCACTCCAGTTGTTGAAGGTGAATCATGACTATCTGGGGGTTCATCATGCTATTCTTGCTACTTTTGCGTATGTTTGAAACTACTCATAAAAGATTATATATATATATAAAACCCACATCACTATTTTATTTTCATCTTTTTTACTTTTTTCTGAATTGTTTATATATTTACAGTGTTCATGAAGCTAAAAATGCATCCTCCTTGAGACACACTGGTATTGACAGAAGCTGGCCTGTAACAGGCTCTTCACTCTGGCCTGCTCATATGCCATTGCAATGATGACGTGCAGAATTCCCAACTGACAGGTGATGGGACAAAGAATAGACACATTTGTTGGCATGTGTGCCAGGCTGCCCCTCCCCACCATCCCAGTATTGGCTTCAGCCCTTATCTTGGGTCATACTTGTCTTATCTATGTCAATGCCCAGCACTCAGTGTGCCCCATTAAAACTCTGAGAACAGAAGAGGTGGTGGTTAGAGATACCCATCCGGATTAATTGCAGAATTTTTTGCCTCAAGGTCAGGGATCCCTGATGTCTGTCCCCTCCCTCTTCCAGGCCAGCCAGCTGGCTGTTCACCACCTCTTTTTCTCTGGCCCTGGCACCTTTCTAGACTTTTGGGAACAACATGGTGTCACATCCTTGTTGTTATGTAGGACTGAGTTCACATTGCTTTTTTTAAAGATTTATTTATTTATTTTATCTATTTTACCCCCCCCCTTCCCCATGTGCTGTTTTGTGTCCATTCACTGGGCAATTCTCTGTGTCTGTTTCCTGCCATCTCTTCTCCTCCTCCTCCTCCAGTCTTCACCAGGATTCGATCCTGGAGACCACCGATGTAGGAGAGAGGTGTTCTGCCACCTGCACCACCTCGGTTCCTGGCTTTCGGAGCTTTCGGAACATCTCGTCTTGTCTCTCCCCTGCTACATCATTATCTTGCTACATGGCTCCCGGGGCCTGGCCGCTCACCAGCACACAGAGCCTGGCAGCCCATGTGCCTTCTATATATATTTTTTTTATTTTACCGGGAGGTCCCGGGGATTGAACCCAGGTCCCTCCATATGGCAGACGGATGCCCAACCATTTGAGCCACATCCACCCCCCACATTGCTATTTGTGATCATCTAGATGTTTTAGTTGTTTTTTGTTGCTACCATCATTATTATGAATAGTTATAGCTTCCATTTATTGAGTAATTATTGGGTGTCAAACACTGTGTTAATCACTTCACAGGCATTAGCTCATTTAATTCCCCACAACAGCCATCGAGGTAAATATTACTATTGATCCATTTTGCAAATGAGGAACTGAAGCTTACAGATGTTCAGTGACTCTTCCAAGGTCACAGAGCTAATAAATGTTGAAATAGATTTAAATCCCAGCTTGTCTAATCCCAAAGCTCATGCTCTTAACACTGTACTGATTAGAGATTCTTTTCCTATGCCCCAGAAAGAGGAGGAAAATGTAAAACGATGGCTAACTTTCACTAGACCTACAGTTTTGTCATTGTTTTGTGTATCATCAGAGATTACCATAATGGGGAAACCTTTGCTGTCTGGGCTATAATATTCCATTAAGGAGTCCTAGGGGTTGTGTGTGTGTCTGTAAATATGTGTTTCTAAATCTGTAAATGTAAAGAGATAGCAATCCATTTGTTAGAGAATTGCAAAATTGACCCTAGAATTCAGCATAAGTGGGTTCTGCCTCAGAGCGGACACTCATCAGCTTGCTATCTTGAGCAACTCACTTTTCCTCTCCAAGCTTCAGTTTCCTCATCTGTAAAACATCAATAGGTCACAGCTAAATGAGATTATTGAGATAAATGAGATCAATGAAAGTGCCCAGCAGAGTGCCTCACCAAAGCAAGTACTCATAAGAAATGAGTTGTGAGCAAGCAAGGGATCCACAGAGCAGTAGGTTTGCTTAGGCACATGCATACAGGATGGGGTGGGGTGAACAGCTTTTTGCTGGAAATAGGTTGTGGTTAGAGAGCTCTGGAGTCAAGTTTGGCCTCCCCACTGCTCCTCTGCTTCCCCAGACCCAGCTGAAGGTGCAGCTCTGCTCCCCACATACCCACCCTTCCCTGTTCTTGCTGCCCGGCCCCTCTGCTCCTCCTCTTAGGGAAACAAAATTTTGTGCCCAGCCCCCGCCTTCTCCTTTGCCACAATCATAGGTCACCACCACGTGAGGCTAGACAGCAGGTGGACTCAAGTCCCACAGTGGGTTTCTGGATGGTAAACCACCTTCCCTTAGAAAACCAAGACTTACATCCATGCATTCCAGCTCCGCTCTGCATGCCACAGATAGACACTCACAGAAATACATTCCCCATTCCCCAACCCATGGGCCCTGCCTTCTCGCCCATGGTTCTGCCTTTGTTCTAATAAGAGTAGGTGAGAAAGATATTTTCTTTCTCACCTACCATTAGATAGGTTCCAGAGATTCCAGAGATATTTCCCAGTGCTCTCCTCCTAAGATGCCCTTCCACTTGAACGTTCAATCTGGGCAAGCATCCAGGATCCGCAGGCCCCGAGGCTGAGTCATGTAGACAGGGGGTTCTGCGGCCCCAAGTCATATTTCCAGCTGAGTCCAGAGCCCCAGGCTTTAAAAAACATGCAGGCCGCCCTTCAGAGTCAGCGACTTCCCACAGAAACTCAATTTGGTGTGGATTTATTCGCAGGGTACTTTTAAAGGCTCATCTGGAGGTAATTTGGGACTTAAATTACAAGGGTAGGAAATATTTTTACCAGAAGAAGGACTTGAAATAGTTATATTGTGTCAGATATTGATCATTTCCGAGGGACTGGAAAAAAAAATTAAGACCTGTTGTACCAAATACGTTAGAAAAATTTACTTCAGGATTTAGTCATTCTTAGTAAAACTGGTTCCACAACACTTGGAGCAAGAAATGGCACAGTTGACTAATTTTCTAAATCAAATTAAATTCTACTTAAGCTCCACCTACCAGGATCTCAGAAAATTCAATCCCAGTCTCTTTTCAGGGCCCTTCACTCTCCCTTCCGTGGAGAACTCTGAGGCCTTCAGGATCCCAGCTTGGGGATCCCTGCTGGTCCCTGCTGACGCTGCTCGTTGTCCAATTGCTCAGGGGCCAGTTAAGGGCTCTCACCAGTGTGCACAGCATCCTCTCCAAATTCAAGGCCACAGAGCAAGTCCCCAGGTGTCCCCCAGCCTATCCACTCCCCAAAGGCTCTGCACCTCCTACCTCCATAGGCTGGGCAGGGGTTCTCACCTCCTGAGAGATGCCCTCCTGAGGGAGGACTCAAGGATCCTGCCAGCTCTGGAATGGCCTCTGGGCCCTGGGCCCTTTCCCTATCCCTCTCCTCTAACAATCAGGGTTAGGTATCCAGACCCTTAGAAAATCAAGGAAAAGCCTCTAATTTTCCCCTGGGGCAAGAGAAGACTGTTCCTCCAAGACAGAAAGGACTCTTGAGAGGAAGAGGAGAAAATACCTCACATTCTTTTCTAGTGAGCCAACAGAAGGAATACAGACATGGTTAATTTCTCAATCACAGTAGCTTGCCATTTAGTCAATAATTACCTGATTTACTCAGTAAACCACACTCTTTGGAGAGTAGACAGAGCTGTGGTCTAAAAGTTAAAAAAAAAAAAAAAATCCAAACAAAAAAACAAACAAAACCTCCTTTGAATAAAGGTTATGAAAGGAAAAAAAACTCTTGGCCTCTGTAATCCTCAGAAAGTCTCTTCAGAATACTACTGATTGGACAGAGATGGGCTCCAACCCACAAAGAGACCATGTAGTAGCTTGGTCTCCTTGTTTCTTTTCATGTAAGTGTTGCATCCCCATTTGAGGATAAGAAGTGATACTATAACTATTCAAAATGGACTAGATACCACTCATGTGTAACACCGCACAAGGCAGAATAGCTTAAGGTGAAGAGGAAGGACTGGAATCAATTAGGCCAGAGTTTGAATTCTGGCTCCATCACTTTTTTTCCCCCAAGATTTATTTATTTATTTATTTTATCCCCCTTCCCCCACCCCACCCCCACACCTCCATGGCTTTCTTGTCTGTTTGTTCATTGTCTGCTCACTGTGTCTGCTCGTCTTCTCTAGAGGAACAAAACCCGGGACCTCCCACATGGGAGGTGAGTGCTCAACCTCCTGAGCCATATCTATACCCCACTGGTTGCGCTGTCTGCTGGTTGCAGCATCTGCTGGTTACAGGGTCTGCTCAACTTCTCTAGGAGGCAACAGGAACCAAACCCAGGACTTCCCATGTGGGAGGCAGGCACCCAACTGCTTGAGCCACCTCAGCTCCCTTCCATCACTTTTTAGCTGTGTGACTTGAGGCAAGTAACTTCACCTCTCTGAGCCTAGATTTCATTTCTAAAGTGAGGGTGATAAAACGTCTCATAGGCTTATGTAAGAATTAAATGACAGACTTCTAGCCAAGATGGTTTTGTAAGTTCATGTTGTGGGGAATACTCTGCCCAAACACTTAATGATATGTAAGATATAGAAAGACTAAAATGATGTAGCCACATTCAAGAAACTATTAATATTTCTGTAGACAAGTCTGAGGTGCATCCTATATAGCTCTTCCCTGGGTCCCTAGTGGGATCAAGTTCCATTCACCCATGGGGGTGATTGGCTTTCTCTTCTTTGTTTAATTCTTCCCAGTCCCTCACTTCCATTCCTTGACTCATTTCACAAAATATACAAGCTACAGGCAAGTCAGTATCGGCCCTTTTTGGGGGGAGTCTAGGCTAAGACAAAGAGAGAGGAGGAAAAAAGGAAGCAAAGAAAAGAGATGGTAAACAGAAAACAATGAAATGACAGAAATAAGTTAAAATATATTAGTCATTATAATACATGCAAAGAGATTACCTATTAAAAGACAGACTATCAGATTCCCTAAAACAAATTAACAAAGTTTACGAGATACACCTAAAGCAAAACCACCAAGAAAGATTGAAATTAAAAATTAGACAAAAATATACTAGGTAAATACTAACCAAAAATAAACATGTGTAACATTATTTATATCAGACCCAATAAAATTTAAGAGCAAAGCATTAATAGGAATCAACAGGAACCATACATTAAAGCAGGGCTTCTTAACCTCTTTTGTTCCATGGACCCCTTTGCCAGTCAGGTGAAAACCACGGACCCCTTACTAAGTCCACACTATATGTGTATTATTTAATAAATATATCACACCTGCACCAACACGTCCCCACAAGAATAATGCTTTTTTGAATTTCAAATTCAAGCTCAGGGAACCCTTGTTAAAAACCCCTGCATTAAAGCAACGCCCTACCAAGAATATATAACAATTAGGAAGTTGCATGCACCTAACATGACTAAACTGTAAAGAGAAGTTAATTAGTTCATGTCATAGTGGACTGTTTTTAATATATTTCCATCAGAACCTCATAGAGCAAAGCGACAAAAACTATAGCAGAGATGTGTAAGATATGAACAGCTCACAAGCCTCATCCAAGATAAACATATGGAACCCTGAACCCAAATAGAGAATACATATTCTTTCCAAGCACATGTGGACCATTTTAGTAAAGAAAATCTCAACAAATTTCAAATAATTTAAAGCATACAAATCATATTTGGTATCTACAATGCTATTAAATTAGAGAAACATCCATATTCCTAAATATGCTATGGATTAAAGAGAAAGTCTTAATGAAAATAACAGATTATTTAGACTTGAACAACTATGAAAGAATACATGAAAAAACGTGCGGGATGTGGATAAAGTAGAATAGAGGTATATGTACAATCTTAAATAGGTTACTGGAAAACCCTTCCTAGTCAAGCAAGCACACCTATGCAGAGGTACCAGATTATGCTTATACTTGCTTTAGTGTGTGCCTCTGTGGATAGGCCTCTTAGTCTGTAGGAATCTGAGCACATTGGGGAAACCGAGATAGCTGAGGAGCTGTTGCCTTCACTGACCTGTGAGCAGGTAATTGCCCTCTTCCAGGGAAGAGCTTCTAAGGAGGCCTGGCAGCTTCTGGGCACTAGTTCTTGGAAGGGGTTGGTTACTCTCATCAGGGTAAAGCCCAGCATCTGTGCCTCACTTTGTCCTTTTCATTTATCCCTCCAACACTCATCTGGGGGTACAAAGGCAATATTCTGTAGTCCCCTTTTGATATGTAAGGAAACTTTATAGACTCAGACTAACCACAGGAAAGGAGATCCGTCACAAATGAACCTTGAGGGAGGAAGGCTGCTAGGAGAGGATGCTTGGTCCTCAGGCCCTCATCTTCCCTTCTCTGTGGGACAAATGAAATTAACCCATCCCCACCCTCCTTGCTCCCAGATGTCAGCAACACCCACTTGGCAGTCGTGCAACTAACGTAATGCAGCACAGCACATCCATTCACACCACATGTGTTTAATGCATGCCCACTGGGAGCCTGGCTCTGTGCTTGGCACTGGTGATGCCATGATGAGCCAGACAGACATAAATCACTACCGAAAGGCAAGACGGGTCTGCCCTGGTGGCAGAAGGGTGCACGTTACTGTGGGGAATGGGGCAGTGGCAAGCAGCGAGGAATGTGATGACCTTCTGTATGGCTTCCCCTTCGGACTAGCAGCAGGACTGATTTCCTCTGGCAGCGGCTTCAAAAGACAAAGTCCAGCATAGCAGAGAACTTTCACCAAATCCTTGGGCCTGAAAGATATATGATGCCACAAGGGAAGATGTGGTTTCCCTCCTCATTTAGAGGGTCCCCAAGGCATCAAGGCAGGCAAGGAGGGAGCCCCAAATATCACTCTTCTCTCCAGCCTGTGAGACAGGTGGCCATCTGCAATGGGCTTGGTCCAAGGCCTCCAGGAGCAGCCTCCCTGCTCTCCTTCCCTCCTTTCCCCTTCCAGCCGCCAGTTCTGTGCTGGGTCTCAGTTTAAACTGTATTTAAAGCAGCCAGTTGTTACTGAAATGAGAGTGTATACAATATCCAAGGTTGTTTCTAATTAGAGGTGTTTTGTTCTTGTTCTGTTTTCATTTTTTAAAAACATAGTCCTACAGAGTGGGCCAGATTTTTTTTTTTTTAAGTGCTACTTTGAACATTAGGCAATCATCACCTCTCTGAGCAAAAGGTCCAGAGCACATTCCATTGGGTCTTTAGATAAGAACTCAAAAGTCTCCATTTTGGGGTAATACATAACTATTTCCCTTCCCTGTTAATTTTGTTGATAAAAGTTGTATATCATTAGATCTTGGGGTAACTGAATGTGACCACAGACTTGACATTTATGATGCCTACCAAAAAAAAAAAATTTTTTTTATAAACTCATATGAACATCAAAGCAAGTTTTTCCTGGTGAAATGCCTTTCCTTGGCCAGCTCTATGTCCAATTAGCCTGCCCCACATGGAGGTTTGTGCAGAGGCTTGGCACGCTGGTAAATGACTGTTTTTGTTTCCTAGCTGCCAGAACAAATGTATCATACAATGGGTTGGCCTAACAACAGGAATTTACTGGCTCATGGTTTCAGAGATTGAAAAGCTTGCTTTCTCCTGGGGTCAGTATCTTCTGGCTGGCACTTCTTGGTGCTCCTGGCTTTTCTGACACAGGGCAGAATCCTCAGGGTCCTGTTGGCTTCTGGCCGCTGCTGCTCCCCGTGGCTTCTCTCTCTGTGGCCTTCTCTGTAAGGTCTCCAGTGAGAGGATTCAGACCCATCCTGATTCAGCTGGGCCACTCCTTAACTGAAGTTACCTCATCAAAAGGTCCTATTTACAATGGGTTCATGTCCACAGGAATGGATTAAGATTAAGGACATGTTTTCCTGGGGTACCTAACTCCAAGCCACCACAGTGACCTCAGTTTGTTTGTTTTGGGGGGAGGAAGGTTGTTTTGACCGAGTTCATAAGCTACTTAAGGAAAAGAGTTGGATCCTTTGGAGACTGACCTGATGAGCAGGAGTGAACTCATCATGGCTAAAACCCATTTGTATTAATGCTGAAATCATTCATACCCCGCCCCAATAGTTCGTGAAACTTTGACATTCATAAAACACAAGTGGAAGACCTTAGAGTTACTACAAACCCCTGGCTGGACCTCTGCAGTTGGTAGATAAAGAACCGTTCCACAGACGCTCAGAAAACCCGAGTAGTATGAAGTTCTGGGTAGAAGTGCAGTGATTCCAAGCTCCATGCCACCATCAAGCCTCTGCTCATGCCACACCATCATCCAGAACACCCTCGCCCCCCTCTTCCCACTTGCCCAACACCTAGAACTTCTCAAGAGCCAGCCAAAGTCCTGCAAATGAAATCTTGGGATCAGTGTTGCAAGAGACTTAAATGTCACCAAGTTCTATGATCTGCTCCTTTCTAAAATGGAATTCCTTCTAGAATTTCCCCATCAAATGGTTTTCTAGCCAGAGTTTGAACACCATCAATGACTGTGGACTCCCAGCCTCCCTGAGACAACCCATTCTACCTCCATATAGCTTTATTTTCTTAATCATAATAATAATAATTATCATTTCTTACACGTCAATTTATACCTGACAACTGTCACATGAATGCAGTTCTCACAACAACACTATGAGGGAAGTATCTTTATTGTCTTCTCATCCCATTTTTACCGAAGAGGAGATCAAGTCTGAAGAGGCTCACTGGCCTCCCCAAGGTCACAGAGCGAGGAAGTAGCAGAGCCTGGATGTCTGACCCCAAAGATGGTGCTTCACCTCTGCCCGGCTCCCTCAAGGACCTCCTGAGATACAGAAATTTCTCACTGTGTCATAGACGTACTCGAGGTAGAGTTGTAAGATTGTGTACAGTTGTTAAATTTCCTCTGAGAATTCTCAGTGCTTAGAATCTGTTCCACACAAGACACAGCACAAAATTCGCACTCTTCCATTGGGCATCATTTCAAGAGTTGAGTTTCATTCTCCAGTGAAACCATAAGTTCTTAGAAGGTAGGAGCATAACCTGCACTTATTTTGTGTAGTGATTCTTAGTGTATTTACTTTTCAAGACTTTTTATATCCTTTTCAGAATCCATACAGACAGCACCGAGCACATACCAATTGCTTAACACAACTGCTGATCAGCTGAGCAATGTTGGGGAGAATATCAAAGAGTCACGAGCCCTGAATTCTGGCTCCAGTACTGTCACTGCAAGATCAGTCCATCCCCTGCCATCCTACGGTCTCACTTTCCTCCTGTGAGCTGGGTGATGTTCTCCACGACAGCTTTGATGCTGCCGGCTAAACGTCAGAGTTCTCCCAGGCCAAATGACTGGCAGTTGCCTGCACTTCACTTTGTTTTGGGGGTGAGGGCAGGGCCAGGGAGCACTACTAGACACCCACCGCCAAGCAGTGATGGTCCTGCAGCACACACAGCTGCGACCTGTGCAGTGTGAGTCCAATTCTGTAGGCACCCCTGGGCTGTTTCTCCCTCACACCCCCTAGACTGGCGACAAGCAGAAATCCTGCTTCCATCCTCTAACCTTTTAGGACCTTTCTCAGTGTTTAGAAAGAGCGTTTCCCATAGCGTCAGTGAGAACTGTACTGTAACTGTAGACGTTTCTCTGGGAAATCCCTCATTGGTTAGGCGAGAGCCACCAAAGAGGTAAGGAAACTGGTCTGAGTTCAGACTTCACCAACGTGCTAGGCAATTTTTTCATTCATTTGTGCATTTGTTTCATAAACATTGTGGGCTCATCATGTCCCAGACACTGTGCTGGGTGGTATGGACACAGTGAAGAACAGGGAAGTTCCTGCCCTCAGGGAGCTTACAGTCTCACTGGAGAGGGTGATATAAAGGAAATAACCACACAAAGATCAGGGCAGGCTTCCTGAAGGAAGTGACACTTAAGCTAAAACCTGAAGCAGGAGTAGAAGATGGCCAGGAAAGGGGACACCAGAGGTGGATGTGCGGCGGGGGTGGGGTGGTGCTAGGGGAGTAGGTGACTGCTGCTCTAGGCAGAGAAGAGGAGTGGTCTGATCTGCAAAGCACTGTCCTGGCTGAGGACCAGATTTCCAGTGCCAGCTGTGGCTCTCCCTGGCTGGAGACTTTAAGTCTCCGGATTTTGGGGGTTTTTTTGTTTTGTTTTGTTTGTTTTGTTTGTTTTTGTAGAACGAGGATTCTTTCTGCTACTTCATGCAGATGTTGCGATGCTCAGATGGAAGCAATATGCTGAAAACTATAATTCTACACAAATAAATATGGGATCCTTATAACCGACTCTTTCCCCTTGGAATTCACTGTTTTCTGTGAAAGTGAGATTGTCATTTGACATTTAAAAAATGAGAGCGAAATGAGTTTTCCTTATTTGGATTCTCCACTTTAGACCCAATATTCATAGATTATGTACAGACACATGAGGGGGATACAGAGGGGTTAGGAAATCTGGTCCCAGGCGACCTTTAGAGGGAAAAGCCAACAGATGTGTGACAGGAGAAAGGGGCTTATTAAGCAAACCTCACTGATGGTCCTTCTCTCTTCTTTTCCAGATGTAGCTCAAAATGCTTTGCCAAGAATTCTAATGAGAAACAGATTCTCTGTCCTTCACCTGCAGATTTCTAAGCAGCGATATTGCTGTCCACTTCTGCTAAGAGTCAAAGAGTGGTTTGTTTTAAATTCTCCCCTGTAGGAATCGGGGCTTTGAGAGTCAGAGAAAACATTTCAGAATTTTCCTTCCTTTATACTTCAGCCAAAAAGCACGAGGTCAGTATATGAAAGGGGAAAAACACCAGGCCACTTGGTGAGGGTTGGGGCTAATCACCTACCAGAAGCCCTCGTAGTTAATTGGCAAAGCTCTTAAATGGAAAGAAAGCAGAGGGATCCCAGCTTGCACATAGGAATGTTTGTGTTTATGGTTCCCCGCCCACCCACCCACCTACACCCTCCCCTGTGGGTCAATGAACCTATTGTTGAAGCAAAGACATCCACGGCAAGACCTTAGCAAGAGAAACGGAAACCCAAGACAGCCGTTATAAAAGATTTGCCACCTTCTACCATTTTGGCGCAGGAAACGTCACGAATTTGCGTAGCTGCATAGTGTTCTCAGACAAACATGGTGCACACTTCACTCTTGCCCCTGTGGCCAAAAATCCAGTCTGCCTTGCTTCTCCACAGCCCTCCATTGTCTTCCTGGAGACTGTCTCTAGCTGCCAGGGTCATTTGCTGCCTTCCCACAGCCTTCCCTAGTCCCTGCCCTCTGCCTCCCTCGCCAGCCTCCCCTTCCAGAACTCAGCACAGGGAAACAGCTGTGGCTCAAGCAATTGTGCTCCCATTTTTACCATATGGAGAACGCAGGTTAGATGCAGGACCTCCTGATAATAAAAATTAAAAAGGCATCCCAGACCTGCCAACTAGACACACCAAAAAAGACGATGATACAACCAGATAGAAAAAAAAAAAAAAAAAAAAGAACCCAGCGCAGACCTTCTGGTGTGTGGAAAGATCATTCTTTTCTATTTCCCATGTCATTTTGTCTCTTTAAACAAACTCCTTACTTTTTAAAAACTTCCCTTGTTAAGAGAGCAATCAGGGTGGAGATTTGTTAAAAAACAATTGGAGCTGTAATCAGTCTGATGTAGTGGGAAAAAATTCTTTCCTTTTTTTTTTTTTTTGGCTCTGCTATCTCGACATCCACTCCCACAGCACCCAACTCCCTTAGAGGGGAGTGATTTCCTTTCTGAACCCAGTTTCATCAACAGCCGGGCCAAGTCAAACTTTCTTTGAGAGGAACTCCTCTCAAAGCCTGATGCTCAGTAGTGTGCAGTCCACAAAACAAATGTTCAAAGGCAAAAACTAAACAGAAAACGTCTTATATTTTAAAATTATATAGGAAAAAGAAAGCTTCAAGCAAAACTGAATTTTAATGCATGCAGAATTATGGAATCTGAGCATTACATCAAAAATTTAAATGTTTGCTTAAAAAAAAAGTGGAAAGAAATATTGGGAAATGTTCTGTGGCTGTGAGGTCTGATGGGATGGGAATGAGCTTTGGGGCCAGCTGCCTGTGCTTAGATACTGCCTCCGCAGTGGGAGCGCTGAGAAAATTTCCCAGTCCCGGCGAGCCTCGGAGTCCTCATGTGAACACGGGAATGACGGCTCTCCCCTCTGAGGGTTCTTGTGAAGATGAAACAAGGTGATAGATAGGAAACTTCTAGTGCCGTACTAGTCATACAAAAACTTTCTACCGTCCTTATGTTGGGTACACTGGATCGTTTTCTCTTTCTACTGTTCTCCATTTTCTAAATTTTCCTTGATGTGCATATTATCCTTTTTTTTTTTTTTAAATGGGAAAAGGTAAACTTAAAATAATTACAACAGCCATATGGTCCATGTTATGTGGACCTTTCAAACAATGTAATGTGACTGGTGCAGTTCACCCAGATTGGATGTCAGAGCTGGAGTGGGAAGAGATCTTTATTGAAACCTCTAAAGGCATCCTATAGCTTTAGTAATAACTGGCCTAAAAACGCAATCATTTTATCCTGCCAATACTTAGCCTCAGACCTCAGTCTGCCATTTTAGAGAAGCTTCCATGTCTTAGTAACTGACAGCTACTCCAGGCAGCACATTTCAGTGATGATATTGACTCCACAATGATGCAAGGAATTTTGCTTTCTGCCTTGAAAGATGCCCCAGCAGGCCCCTTCAGAGAAAGCAGAGGTCCATCATATGCCCTGAAATGATGAACTTCCTCTCATCAAACTTTTTCATTAACGTCTTTTTGAAACCTATTAAGACTTTAGCAGCAGCTTCCAGGAGTCCCACCTGTTTTCCATCAGGATTCAACCATAAGCCAGCACAAACATGTGTGATAAGTTGATACTAAAATACCATGACACACTCCTTGGATTTACTAGCATTTAATAAATGAAGGAGAAAGCTTTACCTTTTATAGCCCTGAGCCTTCCGAGCCCAAAGCAGACATAGCAGATGATTCCTTCTAAGCATTCATTACCCGCTGCTTTCAAATCCAAGGAATGGCCATCTCAGATTGCTGTGCTCTGAGGGCGGGAAGAACCCTTTCCTTAGGAGTGGCAAGTCCAGGGTCCTCAGCCCTGACTGTAGATCAGCATCAACTGGGGAGCGTCTTAAAAATACCCATGCCCAGGTCCCAGCCCCAGAGATTTGGATTTAATTGGTCTAAGCTGGGGCCCAGGCATCCATAATTTTTAACAACTCCCCAGGGGCCTCTTATATGCAGACAAGATTGAGATCTCTTAAAAATGATTTGGACCATGAGCAGTGTAGTGTAGTGGGAAGAACAAGGAATTGGAGATAGGAAGGAATGGATTTGAATTCACTCTCTGAAAAGGATAAGCTGAGCTATCTTAGTCAGGTTTCTTAAATTCTTTTTTTATTTTTTTATTTTTTTAATTTTATTTATTTATTTATTTTTATTATTATTTTTTTACCGGGAGGTCCCGGGGATCGAACCCGGGTCCCTCCATATGGGAGACGGACGCCCAACCAGTTGAGCCACATCCGACCCCCCTTAAATTCTTTGAACCTTGGTTTCTTCATTTGAAAAATGGGGTTACTAATACCTATTTCATAAGGCTGGGTTAAGGAGCAAGTGGAATAATACATGTGTACTGCAGAGTACCAGGTCTTATATACAGCAGATATGCGATCAGTATAAATTATTGTTATTAACGAACCATTTTCTCAAAACCAAGATTCCTTAGGAGAATATAGTAATTCCGGCATCATCCTATGGCGTGACAAAGCCTTTCTTCAAATCAAACTGCCTGTCATATAATGGTGAGTTCAACATTGTGCTGGAGGTTCTAAGTATGATACGGCCAGAAAAAGAAATAAAATGCAAAGAAAAATATAATATCTCTGTTTGCAGATAACATGAATGTCTACATAGAAAATCCCAAGGAATCTTTTTTTTTTTTGAGTGTGTATTTTCTATCTTTATTTTTAAAGAAGCTTTAGATTACAAAAATGTTACACCAAAAAATATAGGGGATTCTCTTTCCCCTCCCACACTTTCCTCCATTAACAACATCTTTCCTTAGTGTAGTACATTTGTTACAAGTGATGAACACGTATTGCTACTAACCATGGCCTATACTTTACATTATAGTTTACACTTTGCACCATACAATTTTATTGATTTTGATAAAATGTATAATGGCCCGTATCCATCATTGCAATGTCATGCAGGACAATTCCAATGTCCAAAAAATGCCCCATGTTCTTCCCTCTCCCTCCCTTCAGGATCTCTGGTGGCCACTGCCTTTGTGTCAGTGATACCAGTACTTCCATTGCTAGAATAATAATGTCTACTTTAGACTATAGCTACTTTCCCCCCTTATGTTTGTTCATTCCTCAGTCTTGAGGATTTGGGGGTGGTGATGCCCACTCTGCTTCTGATTGAGAGGGGGCTTAAATCCCATGGGGCAGATGGATGGAACCGTCTTGTTTGCAGTTGTAGATGCTCTCTGTTTTTTGGAATGGGCATTGTCCACCATCATCCTTTTGTTAGTTGTCCTGGGCAAGTCTGATGAACTGGAGAGTAGGTGTTGGCTGCAACTCTGCTGAGATTCAGGGCTCAGCCGGCATGTGAACAGAGAATATTTAAGTCTCTAGGACATATATTTAACACTCATAGTGCTAATTATAGGTTCAAATAAAAAGGACGGAAGAGCCCTGTGTAAGGAAATTATAAATGAGTCTAACTCTGTTACATTGGGGAGCATCTATTCCAAGGTAAGGCCCACTGACAGGGTGCCGAATTCCTGAGATTGTCTGCCCTGCCTACAGTGTCTAGATGTCTCTAGAGTCCTCAGGAGCCCTGATGTTTGAGGCACTGTTTACTGTGGCAGTCAATGAGATCCTGCTGAGACGTGCATAAGCATAAACTCTGGAATGACCTCCTGATTCACCTTGAAATCTCTTAGTCATAAAAACTCATTTGTATTTAATAATTCCCCCTTTTGGTCTAGGTCTTTTTCCAAATGCATTGCTAGTTGGAGCTTGGTAATAATCCCTTGGTGCCAGGGAGGCGCATCCCCAGGAGGAAGGTAGTGCATTTATATGCTGAGTTTGGCTTAGAGAGAGGTCATTTGAGCAACAAGCAGGCCCTCAGGAGGTAATCTTAGGCAATATGTAATACTAGGCTAGGTTTCAATTTCACAAGAAGGTGGCTCGTAAGTACAACCATCAATATCAAGGGCCTGGCATAATTGTCTGTCCTCCTTCGCTAGGCACTGCCCATGTACTCTGGAAATTCTTGCTGCTCTATTAGAGAACGTAGCAGGACTTCCCAGGATAGGAATTCAATATTCTTTTGGTTATTGTGCGGGTCTCCACCCACCACCCACCAAGACAATGCCCCATGACCACTTGAAGATATTCATATGCCATAGAGGCATGCCTCAGGTATACCCCTCCCCACACAAGCCCCCACCACCGACACTCTGCACCAGTGATCCTCCCCTGCCACAGTTGTGACCCTTCTGCGATCCAAAACCTCCCCCAAAACAAAGCAAAAAAAAAAAAAAATAATAATAATAAAATAAGAATAATAGAAAATAAAATAATAATAAACAAAATACAAAAATAAAAAATAGAAAAAGAGATAAAAACATTTTTTCATTATGTCTTTCATCACCATAAGATCTGTTATCTTTTATGTACAATGACAATTTTTTCCATATGTTCCCACAGTATCTTATTTTTTCGTTTTATCTTCAAAGAAGCTTTAGGTTACAGAAAAGTCACATAGAAAATATAGGGGATTCCCATACACCCAACCCCCTCCTCCTCTCCCACTTCCCCTATTAATAACATTTTACATGTGTATGGTATACTTGTTAGAATTGATGTACAAATATTGAAGCATTGCTACTAACCATGGTCAATGGTTTACATTTTGTACTGTGCACTTCTATAGGTTTTGACAAAATTTAAATAGCCTGTATCTGTCATTGCAAAATCATGCAGAACAATTTCAATGCCCTATGTTCATCTGTTCTATTCTCTCCTCCTCCCCTTGGAACCTATGGTAACCACTAAGTTTCAATTTTTGAAGAATAAATTTCTTAGTTACAAGCAATAATATTGAGGGCTTGACACATTGTCTGTTTTCTTTTATTAGGCACTGCCTATGTTCTTGAGAGATTCTTGCCCCTCTGATTGAGAACATAGCAGGACTCCCCAGGATGTGAGTTTAATATTTTCTTGTTTATTGTGTGGGTCCCCACGCACTGAGATAACACTCTATGACAAGATTAACACTTTCATATTCCATGGAAGCTTGCCCCAGGTTCATCCTATCCCCACCCCCACCCCCACCCCTGACGCCCTGCACCAGTAACCCTCCCCTGCCATATTTGCCAAAAGAACATTCCCAACATTGTAGTTTTAATCACAGACCTACAAATCTCTGGTGTTCACCTGTTCCTTCCTCTAACCCCGCCCCCAGTTCCATGGATAGTCCAACCCAACCCCCCTACCCTACTCATCCTCACATTCCAGCACCATCGACCCCAATCACATCACTGCACCACTCTCACCCCCATCCACTGCCCAACCACCCCCTTTCACCCTATCATAGATTTTGCCCATATTGAGCTTCAGCTTACCACCCCCTTTACTCCCTGTCTCCTGATAACCTATCTTCCAGACTCTAGCTCTGTGAATCTGCTCAATTTGCTTAAGTCATATCACCAAGGTCATATAATATTTGTCCTTCAGTAACTGGCTTACTTCACTCAACATCAGGTCTTCAAGATTCATCCATGTTGTCCCGTGTATTAATACTGCATTCCTTCTTACAGATGAGTAATATTTCATTGTAGATATAAAACATGATTTGCTAATCCATTCATCTGTTGAAGGACACTTGGGTTGCTTCCAACTTCTGACGATAGTGAATAATGCCTCTATGAACATTGGTGTGCATATATCTGTTTATGTCCCTTCTTTCAGTTCTTCTGAGTATATACCCAGAAGTAGGATTGCTGCCTCATATGGCAGTTCAATAGTTAGCTTCCTGAAGAACCACCAAACTGTCCTCTACAATGGCTGCACCATTCTACATTCCCACCAGCAGTGGATGAGTGTCCCCTTTTCTCCACATCCTCGCCAACACTCATAGTTCTCTGTTGTTGTTTTTTTGTTTTTTTTTTTTTTAATAGCCACCGGTCTAACAGGTGTAAGATGATATCTCACTGTAGTTTTGATTTGCATGTCCCTAATAGTGATGTTGAGCATCTTTTCATGTGCTTTTTAGCCATTTGTATTTCTTCTTTGGAGAAGCATCTATTCAAATCTCTTGCCCATTTTTAAAATGGTTTGTTTGTCTTTTTATTTTTGAGATGTAGGATTTTTTTTACATATGGTGGATATTAGGCACTTATCAGATAAATAGTTACCAAATATTTTCTCCCATTGAGTAGGCTGCCTTTTCACTTTCTTGGCAAACTCCTTTGAAACACAAAAGTTTTTAATTTTAAGGAGGTCCCATTTTTCTATTTTTTCTCTCATTGCCTATGCTTTGGGTATAAAGTTTATGAAACCATTTCCTACTATAAGATCTCATAGAGGCTTCCCTACATTATCTTCTAAGAGCTTTGTGGTCTTGGCTCTTATATTTAAGTCTTTGTTCCATCTTGAGTTAATTTTTGTATAGGGAGTGAGATGGTGATCCTCTCGTTTTTGGATATAGATATCCAGATCTCCTAGCACCATTTGTTGAAAAAGCTATTCTATCCCAGTTTAGTGGGCTTGGTGGCCTTGTTGACTATCAGTTGACCATATATGCGAGGATCTATATCACAACCCTCAATTCAGTTCCATTGGTCAGTATGTCTATCCTTGTGCAAATACCATGCAGTTTTGATCATGGTAGCTTTGTAATATGCTTTAAAGCTGGTAGCATTATTCCTCCAATTTCCTTTTTCATTTTCAATATGTTTTTGGCTATTTGGGCCCCTTGCCCCTCCAAATAAATTTCATAATTAGCTTTTCCAATTCAGTAAAAAATGCTGCTGTAGTTTTTATTGGGATTGCATTAATTCTGTAAATCAATTTGGATAGGAAGACATATTAATGATGTTTAGTCTTCCAATCCATGAACATGGAATCTTCTTACATTTGTTTAGGTCTTCTTTGATTTCCTTTAACAATGTGTAGTTTTCTGTGTACAAGTCCTTTACATCTTTAGTTAAGTTTATTCCTAGGTATTTGATTCTTTTAGTTGCTATTGTAAATGGAATTTTTTTTTCTTGATTTCCTCCTCAGATTGCTCATTATTGGTGTACAGAATGCGACCAATTTTTGTGTGTTGATCTTATATCCTACCACTTTACTGAACTCATTTATCAGCTCTAGAAGCTTTGTTGTAGATTCCTCAGGGCTTTCTATGTATAAGATCATGTCATCTGCAAATAGTGAAATTTTTACTTCTCCCTTTCCAATTTGGATGCCTTTTATATCTTTTTTTTGCCTAAGTGCTCAAGCAAGTACTTCTAACACAATGTTAAATAAGTGTGGTGACAGTTGGCATCCTTGTCTTGTTCCAGATTTTATCATGTTTTTTCTGCATCAATATAGATGATCATGTAATTTTTTTCTTTTGATCTGTTAGTGTGGTGTATTATTACATTGATTTTTTTTTTTTTTTTTTTTTATGTTGAACCATCCTGGCATACCAGGAATGAAACCCACTTGGTCATGGTGCATAATTCAGTTGATGTGTTGTTGAATATGATTAGCAAGTACTTTTTTGAGGATTTTAGCATCCAGGTTCATTAAAGATAGTTCTGTAGTTTTATTTTCTTGTGGCGTCTTTATGTGGCTTTGGTATTAGGGTGATGTTGGCATCACAGAATGAGTTAGGCAATATTCCCTCCACTTGTTTTTTTTTTTTTTTTTTTTTTTTTTTTTTTTTTTTTAAGCATTTAAGCAGGATTGGTGTTAGTTCTTTCCAGAATGATTGGAAGAATTCACCATGAAGCCATCTGGTCCTGGCTCTTTTTAGTTGGGAGATATTTTTTTCCCCTTAAATTTTTATTGTAGTACTATATATACAATATAGCATTTTCCATTTTAACCACTTTCAAGTATATGGTTCATCAACTGTTGCTGATGGCTCCCTTAGCAAAGGAGCCTGTTTCCCAACCTAGGAAGGATGTGCTACAGTATCTGTCTGCTTTTGATAAAGAAACCACATAAGTTTGTTCTGTGGGTTCTCCTTCTCATCCTCTTGCTCTCCCTCTGGTAGAGGAAGAGGAAGCAGCATCTGAACCAGAGCCTGAGGGGGTTGTTAGAGGCCTGTGATGACTCGTAGTTAGCTGATGATAATGTTGGGGAAGGATCATTTGTACTAAGTCCAGCCAATAGGAACTCATCACCAAGCCAGGCTTCACACACCTGAGCACCTCTCCTTGTTACTACTTTTACCAAGCAGAGGATGGGTAGCACATACTCCTCCACCCTGTGAAAGTGTGCTGTCTTGTGCTTAAGTATGGCAACTTGGAACAGAGCCTGGAGAATATTTCAGCAACTGTGATGGAGATAGTTGGGTACTCCATGTCTAAAGATTTTTGACAGCATCATAGATATCTCTCACTTGCTGCTCACTTGTGAGTTCAGCATCTGTGAACTGGCTCTGCAGCCTCCTGTGGTCTCTAAGGAAACACTAGAGATGTTCTCAGAAGCCATTGAGAAGAGAAAGCATCAGCACCAAAAGAAGGCTCAGGAAGAATGTCGCTGAGAGTGTAGGATTAAGATGGAGGAGAACAAGAAACAGGGCAAGTACCCAGAAGTCCACATTCCCCTAGAGAATCTACAGCAGTTTGCTGCCTTCAAGTCCTAAACCTGCTCCTCTGATTCTGCTTTGGGTCTCACCAGTACCAAGGGTCATGGAGCCCTTGCCCTTTCTCCTCCTAGCAAAAGTCCAGGTCCCATGTAGACTTTCTGCTGACCCCTCTGTCACCCACTGCCAGTCAGGGCAGTACCTCATTCTGCTCTGGGAGTCTGGAAGAAGACTCTCCCTTCCTTTCCTTTGCTCAGATGCTGAGGGTTGGGAAAGCAAAAGATGTGTGGTCCAAAAGTGCTCCAAAGAAAGCTGAGAACAGCCTAGTTCCTCCTGCGCCTGTGGACAGGAAACTCAGACCATGTTCCTGTGCCCAGTTTCCAAAATTCCTTCAGCCAAGCTATTAAGCAGCCTTCATGAAACTGGACACACCAGCTACTTCCCCTGTCTGAAGAGAAAAGAGGAAAGAAAAGAAAAAAGCAGAAACAGAAGCTCCTGTTCGGCCCCTCAGTAGTCCACACCAAGTGACACTATTGGCCCAGGGTACCTTCTCCATGTTTGTTTGTTTGTTTTTTCTCCTTTTCTTTCCTGTGCTTTTGGTTTGCTACTGTAATGTTAAAGTATTTGAGTTTGAACAGATTAACTCTGGGAGGAGGAGGGGGTTTCCACAACATGAGGGGAAACCAAGAAAATTTTAAATACAGTGTATTTTCCAGCTTCCTATCTTTACACCAAAATAAAGTATTGATACTCACAAGAAATCTCTTCCTGATAAGATTTTTAGTTTGTTGCCAGGTTAGTCTTTTTGACCCATGTATAGTTTTTTTCAACCCACAATAAGTTTGAGTCTCCTTGACATCCCTTGGTGCAGCCCAAACCAGAGTGGTAGAGCATTGCCTGTTATGACATCATGTGTCAGGGCATTATGGTTTCAGATTACCTATCAGTTTCCTTTCAAATAGCTTAAATCTTTTCTACCTGTTCACTTCTTTCTTATCTTGTTAAAGAAACAGGGGGATGGGAATAAAAGGATTTAGGACACAGGAAAAAAAAAAAAGCTCCAGTTCCTTGTGCACACTGCTTGTGCTGATGTGGATCCACCCCATGTACACGTACTCCATAATGGCTTCCACCACGTTGGGTTTGGGCCTGGGCTCTGAGCTACACTTGTGCATCTCTACCCAGCCAGAGCGGGGTTAATTATATTCATGGTGTTGTGCCATCAACATGACCAAAACCCTTTTGTCACCCCAAACAGAAACTCCTCTGCACTCATGAAGCAGTGACTTCCCTTCCCCTCCCTCACATTTGTCCAGGGAAACCCCTAATCTACTTTCTGTCTCTATAAATTTGCATGTTCTGATTATTTCATATAAGTGAGATTGCACAATTTTTGCCCTTTTGGGCCTGGCTTATTTCACACAACCTGATGTCTTCAAGGTTCATCCATGTTGCAGCACATGTAAGGGCTTCATTCCTTTTTAAGGGATGAATTATATTCCATTGTGTGGATGGACCCTTTTTTTCTCCATTCATGTGGCTATTGTAAATAACACTGTTATGAATACCAGGGTACAGATATCCACCCAGGTCCCTGCTTTCAATTCTTCTGGGTACATACCCAGAAGTAGGATCGTTTGGTCATATGGCAATTCCATATTTAACTTTTTGAGGAACCGCCAAACTGTCTTCCACAGTGGCTGCATTATTTGACATTCTCATCAAGAATATGCAAGGGTTCCTATTTCTCTGCGTTCTCACCTGTTATTTTCCATTAAAAAAAATAATAATAATAGCCATCCTCGAAGGTATGAAGTGGTATCTAACTCATGGTGGTTTTGATTTGCATGTCCCTAATGGCTAATGACATGGAGCATCTTTTCATGTGCTTATTGGCCATCTGTACATTCTCTTTGGAGAAATACCTATTCAATTTTCTGCCCACTTTAAAACTGGGTTGTTTCTCCCCTTGTTGTTCAGTTGTAGTTCTTCATATATTCTAGATACCAAGCCCTTATCACACATATAATCTCCAAACATTTTCCCCCATTCTGTAGGTTGTCTTTTCACTTTCTTGATGAAGTCCTTTGAGACTCAAGAGTTTTTAATTTTGATGAGGTCCCATCAAAAAGTGGCTCATGCCCATCAAAAGGTGGCTTGTGCCACTGGTATGAAGTCCAAGAAACCATTGCCTAACACAAAGTCCCAAAGATGCTTCCCTGCATTTTCCTCTAGGAGTTCTATAGTTTTGGTTCTTATATTTAGGTCTTTGATCCATTCTGAGTTCATCTTTATATGTGGTGTGAGGTAGGGGTTCATCTTCATTCTTATGCACATGGGGCATCCAGTTTTCCCAGCACAATTTTTTGAAGAGACTGTTCTTTCTCCACTGAGTGCACTTGATTCCTTTGTCGAAAACCAATTGGCCATAGATGTGGGGGCTGATTTCCAAGCTCTCAATTTCATTCCATTGGTCTATGTCTGTCCATGTGCCAGAACAGTGCTGTTTTGATTATTGTGGCTTTGTTATCAGTTTTGAAATCAGGCAGTGTGAGTCCCCCAACTTTGTTCTTTTTTAAACGTGGTTTTGGCTACTCAGGGCCCTTCCCTTCCATAGGAATTTGATGATTGTTTTTTCCGTTTCCACAAAGAAGGCTGTTGGGATTTTGATTGGGACTGCATTGAATCTGCAAATTGCTTTGGAGAGACTTGACATCCCAACGAGATTAAGTCCTCCACTCTATGAACACAGAGGTCCTTCTATTTATTTAGGTCCTCCTTGACTTCTTGCAGCAATGTTTTGTATAATAAGTCTTTCACCTCCTTGGATAAATTTATTCCTGGATATTTTACTCCAGGGGTTCTTAACAAGGGGTCCATGAGCTTGAATTGAAATTCAAAAATCATTATTCTTGTGGGGACATGTTGATGTGGGTGTCATATGTTTATTAAATAATACACAGTATAGTGTAGTCCATGGTTTTCACCTGGACCTTCTCTCTCTTTTTTTTTTCTACAAACCTAGCTAAGGGTTTGTCAATTTTATTGTTCTTCTCAAAAAACCAACTTTTGGTTTTGTTAATTTGTTCTAGTGCTTTAAAATTTTTTTTTATTCTCAATTTCATTTAGTTCTGCTCTAATCTTTGTTACTTCCTTCTTTCTGCTTGCTTTGGGATTAGTTTGTTGTTCTTTTTCTAGTTCCTCCAGGTGTGCAGTTAGGTCTTTGATTTTAGCTCTTTCTTCTTTTTTAATGTAGGCATTTATGGCTATAAATTTTCCTCTCAGTTCTGCTTTTGCTGCATCCCATAGGTTTTCATATGGTGTGTTCTCATCTTCATTCATTTCAAGGAGTTACTGATTCTTCTTGACCCACCGCTTGCCTAAGAGTGTGTTGCTTAACTTCCATATCTTTGTGCCTGTTCTGGTTCTCTGCCCCTTATTAATTTCCTATGGTCAGAGAAATACTTTGTATAATTTCAATCTTTCTGAATTTATTGAGAGTTGTTCTGTGACCTAGCATGTGGTCTATCCTGGAGAATGATCCTTGTGCATTCGAAAAGAATGTATATCCTGCTGTATTTGGGTATAATGTTCTGTATATGTCTATTATATCTAGATCCTCTAATGTATTATTCATGGTCTCTGTTTCTTTATTGACCTTCTGTCGAGATGTTCTGTCTAATGATAAAGGTGTATTAAAGTCTCCCACTATAATCATAGAGGCATCTAATTTCTCCACTTAGTTTTTCCAAGGTTTGCCTCAGGTATTTTGGGGCACCAGTGGTTAGGTGCATAAATGTTTATGATTGTTCTTTCTTGTTGATAGATTATCCCTTTTATTAATATATAGTGTCCTTCTTTGTCTCTTACAATAGTTTTGCATTTAAAGTCTATTTTATCTGATATTTATATAGCTACTCCCACCCTGTTTTGGTTATTGTTTGCATGTAAAATATTTTTTCAACCATGCACTTGCAACCTCTTTGAGTTCTTGGGTCTAAGGTGAGTTTCTTGTTAGACAGCATATTGATGGGTCATATTTCCTTATCCATTCTGCCAATCTGTGTCTTTTGACTGGAGGGTTTAATCCTTTAACATTCAATGTTATTATTGTCAAGGTAGTACTTACATTAGCCATATTTTCTTTGGGTTTATATATGTCATATTTTGTTTTTATTTCTCTTTTATCTTTTTAGTTTTTCTTACTAAAAATCTTCCTTTCTACACTATCCTCCAAACCTCTCTCTCCTGTTTTTTCCTTTCAACCTGCAGAACTCCCTTTAGTTTTTCTTTTTTTTTTTTTTTTTTAAGATTTTATTTTTTTATTTATTCATCCCCCCCTTGCTGCTTGTGCTCGCTGGGTCAGCTAACCACACCGTGTGGGCGGGCTTGCCTTCACCAGGAGGCCCCGGGAACCGAACCGGGGGCCTCCCATATGGTAAACGGGAGCCCTACTGATTGAGCCACAGCCGCTTCCCTTTTTAGTTTTTCTTGAAGGGCAAGTTTCTTGTTGACAAATTCTCTTAATTTCTGTTTATCTGTGAATATTTTGAATTTTCTCTCATTTTTGAATGCCAGCTTTGCTGGATACAGAATTCTTGGTTGACAGTTTTTTCTTTTAGCACCTTAACTATGTCATACCACTGCCTTCTCACGTCCATGGTTTCAGATGAAAAATCAGCATTTAATCTTATCAAGCTTCCCTTGTATGTGATGGATATCTTTTCTCTTGCTACTTTCAGTATTTTCTTTGTCTTGAACATTTGAAAATTATATATATATATGTCTCAGAGTAGACTTGTAAGGATTTATACTGTTGGAGTGTGCTGCTTTTCCTGGACATGTACATCCATGTCCCTCAAGAGAGTTGGGAATTTTTCAGCCATTGTTTCCTCCAACACTCCTTCTGCACCCTTTCCCTTCTCTTCTCCTTCTGGGATGCCCATAATTCACATGTTTGTGTGTTTCATGTTATCATTCCATTCCCTGTGTCCCTGCTGAATTTTTTTCTACCTTTTTATCTATTTGTTCTACTATCTGTCTGATTTCTGATGTACTATATTTGGCATCACGAATTCTTTCTTCTGCCTGTTCACATCTGCTGTTATGTGCTTCCAATGTATTTTTCATTTCTTGCATTTTGCCATTCATCACCATCAGATCCGTAATCTTTTTAAGTATGTTTACAATTTCTTCAGTATGTTGCCCCAGTGTCTTCTTAATATCCTTTATCTCTTCCTTCACTTCATTAAGTTGATTCATGGTATTTGTTTGGACATCCTTGATTAGTTGTTCCATGTTCTGCATCTCCTCCTGTTTTTCAGTTCTTAGTGTGGCTTGTAATTTTTTGTTGGTTTCTAGGTATCTGCTTATCTTGATGGGCTTATTCAGATGGTTAGGTTCTCTTTCTACTCTAGGGTTTTGTGTTAAGGTTCCTTTTTGACACTTGGTTCCACTTAGTCTATATCCTTGTAGTTGTCTGTGTTCCCTTGAAAAAATATTAAGACCATAGAAAAGGACAGAGAGAAGAGAAAAGAGAATAATAGTAATAATAATAAAGATAGAAAAGGAACCATAAGAGAGCCAGGAAAACAAATAAGTAATAAGAGTAAAAAATCATAAAAAATATAAAGGAATAAAAATAAAAAATGTGGATTAAAAAAAAAAATGAAACAAGAAAAAAATAGAATAAAATGAAAGGCCAGAAAGATGAGAAGAGAAGAAGAGAAATAAAAAAAATAAATAAAAAGAGAGAGAGAGAGAGAGAGAGAAAGAAAGAAAAAAAAGAAGACCAAACAAGAAAAAGTGGAATGAATGAAAAGCAATGGAAGAGAAAAATATGTTAGAAAGAAAACAAATAAAGAAACTAAGGAGAAAAAATAAGGTAAAGGAAAAAAGGAAACAAAGAAAGAGAAAAACAACAAGCAAACAAAACAACCCAGGAACAATAGGCTTCCCTTTTAGGCCCCTGAGAACCATCTTAGGCTGCCAGTGCTCATCAATCACCCTGCAGCCTGCCCTCCACAGGTAAGGTACCTGGTTTTCATGAATAAAATAAAGAACAAAAAACTAATATAAAAAATAGTAATAAATAAAAAACAGATTGAAAAGCCTAAAAAAAACCACTCAGTCTATAAATTCACTGTCATAAGGTGCCAGCTGAGCACCTGACAACCCAGTGGATCACTCTCTGGTTCTCTTCTCTTAGGCGGTACCAAGAATTGAACCAGGGACCTAGTATATGCAAGGCAGGCATTCTTACACTGAACTACACCCACTTCAGAGGTTAAGTAGGCTTCTGAAAGCTTATCTGGCTCTCCCTGACCCCTTCCATCAAGGCGAGTTAGGCTTCTAACAGTTTGCTGGCTACCTCTTCTGTCTTCCTTCTCTCCTATTTCCTCTTTCTCCCAGGGTGGTTGGCTGTGACAGCCTACCTGATCAGATCCCCCTCCCCTCTCCCTGGGGCTGCTTCAGTGCTGGTTGGGGTCTTTTTTGAGATTCAAAGGGGGCTCAGCTGGCCAAACTCATTGAAGAGAAACCACTTTTTGCCCTCCACCCACTCCTCTTCCTCCCAGGGAAGAGAAGGTTCTTTCCCAACTCAGTTGACTGCAGTGAGCCAGGGATTTTATCAAGGTTATTCACCTTGACGATGGGGTATATGTGCTGTTCCCAGCCACAGGGGTGAGTAACTCACAGTTTTCGTTTGGCCTTTTTGTCTCTCTGTCCCTCTCCCTCCTGGATGATATGCAGCACTCTACTGATCTGCAGATCTCCAAAGCAGCTCTCTCGGATAGCTCATTGCCCTTCCTCTTTTGTTTTTGTGAGGGAGTTGAGCCCTGCCTACCTACTTGGATGCTATTTTCTTGAAAATATCCCAAGGAATCTTAAAGAATGCTATTGGAACTAATAAGTTTGGCAAGGTTGGAAGACATAGGTCAATACACAAAAATCAATAGCACGTCTATAGACAAGTGGAAACTGAAAATTAAAAAGCAGCACCATTTACAATAGTACCCAAAACTATTAAATACTTACGTATAAATTTTACAAAATATAGGGATAGCCTGTCTGCTGAAAACTACAAATTGCTAATGAAAGAAATTAAAGAAGATCCAAATAAATGGAGTGATATGCCAATTGGATGATTAAATTCTGTTAAGATATCATTTCTCCTTGAGCAATAAATTCAAAGAAATCCCAATCAAAATCACTGCAGGATTTTTTTGTAGAAATTAACAAGCTGATTCTAAAATTTATATGGAAAGGTAAAGGTCCTAGAATAGCCAAAAACAACTCTGAAAGAGAAAAATAAAGTAGGAGGATTCACACTACCTTATTTTAATACCTACTGTGAAGCTAGAGTAATCAAGACAATGAAACAGAGAAGAGGGCCTAGAAATAGAGCCACACACCGATAGTCAATTGATTTTTGGCAAGTGTGCAAAAGCAGTTTAATAGAGATACCCATAATTCACAAGTTTGTGTGTTTCATGTTGTCATTCAATTCCCTAAAAAGGACAGTCTTTTCAACAAATTTTGCTGGAACAATTTGCAAGGGAAAAAAAGGATTGTTTCCCATATCCCACATCTTGTACAAAAATTAACTCAAAATGGATCATAGACCTAAATGTAAAATCCAGAACTCTAAAACTCCTAGGAGAAAACAAATTTTCATGATATTGGTTCAGCAAAAATTTCTTAGCTATGACACCAAAGCATAGTCCATAAAGGAAAAATTGATAAATAGGACTCTATCAAAAGTAAAAACTTCTGCTCTGAAAATACCACTGCAAAGAAAATAAAAAGAGAGCTGCAGACTAGGAGAACATATATGCAAAACACATATCTATCAAAGGACTTGTATTCAGAATATATAAAGAACTCTCAAAGTTCAATAAGAAAGTAATCCAATTTTTTAAATGGACAGAAGATTTGAACAGGTACCTCCCCAAAGAACATATATAGATGGCAAATAAGCCCATGAAAGGATACTCAGCATCATTAGTCATTAGAGAAATGCAAATTAAAATCACAATGTAATACCACTACACATCTATTAGAATGGATAAATTTTAAAAACAACAACAACAAAAACCCCTGACAATATCAAGACCTGGTGAGGATGGGGGCAAGTACAACTCTCATACATTACTGTTGGGAGAACAATATGTTTTAGCCACTTTGGGAAATAATTTGGTAGTTTCTTAGAAAGTCTAATACATACTAACTATGAGACCCAGCAATCCCACTCTAGGTATTTATCCAAGAGATATGGAAACCTATTTTCACACAAAAACCTGTACACAGATAATTTATAGTGATTTTATTCAAAATTACCAAATGTGGGGGAAAAAAACAAATATCCATTAACTACTCAGCAACTAAAAAGGAACAAACTACTGATACATGCAACAACGTGGATAATTCCCAAATGCATTTTGCTGAGTGAAAGCAGACAGACACAAAAGGCTACAACTGGCATGATTCTATTTAAGTAGCATTCTGTAAAAGAGAAAAACCTAGGGACAAAGAATGGATCAATAGTTGCCGGCTAGAAGTAGAGGGAAAAGATGATGACATTGCAGCACAAGGGAAATTTTTGTGGAGATGGTACTGTTGTGGTGGTGTTTATATGACTGCACATTTGTCAAAACTCATAAAATTGTACCTTAAAAAGTATGAATTTTGCTGTATGTAAATTATACCTCACTAAAAAATATTGATGGGGCATCTCTGAATTGAAGAAATATGGTATCTTCTTACATGTCCATTGGCTTGATCCAAGGTAGAAGCCGTGATTCCTCCCCAAGGTCGGCCAGAAAGTTAAATGAATTAGACCAGGGGTTTCAAATCTAGGTCTCTGGAGCCGGGGGGTGGGGTGCAGGTATCAGAAAAGGTAGTGACTGGGACTATGAAGTTATTTTTCACATTTCCAGAAAATGCCTAAAGAAAGTTATGTTTTACCTTAGATAAGGTTGCCAAGAAGGCTGAAGAAACTCTCAAGTTCTTTTGCTTTGGGCTGGAATTCTCTTTTCTTTTGATCATATCTAATTCATAGAGAATTTTAAAAGCCAACATCCACCTTGGACAAAATCCTTCAAAAGAAGAAGCCCATGGTGGAAAAGTTATAAAATGTGTGTTTGGTGGTAAAGTTTGTTACTACCCTGACTCTCATACATTTGAGGGAGAAGAAGGGACGTGCTCCTCTAGGCAGGTCTGAAGACACAACAAGTTTTTATTTGCCCAGGATAGCTTAGGGGTCCTCCTGTCTAACAGTGGAGATACACCTACTGGCCCTCCCACCTCCTCCCCAGGTCTCTTTTGCGAGTTCCAAACCAAACCCGTGTAAATCACAAGCCCCTAAGCTTGGATCGCTACTGCATGTAGCCCTCCTAGCTAGAGCACCTCCTCTTTCCGGACTTGAAAACAGTCAAGGAAAAGAAGTACATTTCCAGGGCCAAACCTGAGCCTCTTTGTTGACAGCCAGCATATGTGTTTTATAATTTTTCATCAAAACAAAAAAAGTTAGGGTTTTGTACACACTAACACTAGAAAAAATGACCCTAAACCCTGGCTAAGGTGGGAAGATGGGGAAGATGACAACAGCAACATTAGACCTTCTTGTACTCAGACCAAATAACATGCCCTCTCTACTCAATTTGCACAGAGCTCAAACAGCTTAACAGGACTAGGAGTAAATATCTTGTTATTTTTAACACAGCTCAACTCACGTGTAAATCTCTCCATTGTCCCTGCAAATAACCTCTTCATAAAGGGAGACGTCCAACCTTAGAAACATAGTTTGTCTTAGGTCTTACCCAGTAGCAGTCCATTCAGTTTGGTACTTAAAAAAATAGAATCATCATCTTTGACATGTGTGCCTTTATGCCATGAACCTGGAGGACATTATGTTGAGTGAAGCAAGCCAGACACAAAAGGACAAATACTGTATGATTGCCCCATTATGAACTAAATATATTATATGAAGTATAAATATGTGAAATATGAATATGGGTAATATTGCATATATAAGACCATTTTTCTTTGAGGCTGAACAAATGTAGGTTAATACTATAAAATATTAATATCAGACAAAAAAAACCCATTATACTAAGTGAAGGAGACCAGACACAGAGTACTACGTATTGTATGATTCCATTGTACTACATATTGTATGATTCCATTGATATAAAATGTAAATATAAATCAATTTATAAAGATGAATTAGATTAGTGGTTAAGTAGGGCTGAGGAAGGAATGCTAAGAGGTGTGCAATCTCTTTTTGGAGTAATGAAATTGTTCTAAAATCTTTGAGATGATGAATGCACAACATTGTGATTACACTAAAGCCTGTTGATTATACACTTTGGATAGATCATATGGTATGTGAATATGTCTCAATAAAACTGCTTAATAAACAAATAAATAACTGTGCAAGAATAGCCAGAAATAGCAGCTATGTACAGCAGGGGAAACAGAGACATTGAGAGGTGAGGAATTTTCTTGTTTTTTTTTTGTTGTTGTTGTTGATTATTATTACTATTGAAATAATGAAAATGCTTTAATCATGATTGAAGTGATGAAAGCACAACTATGTGATTATACCAAATACCATTGATTGTACACTTTGGATAAATTGTATGCTTTATTAATATGTATCAATTGATTTGTTAAAAAAAAATAGAATCACCATCTTTGACATTTGTGCCTTTATGCCATGAATAAAGTTCATGGGCTTTGAAGCCAGACAGATCTGAATTTGAACCCTGATTCTCCCACTGAGTTTTAGTGAAGTCATCTTGCGTCTTTAAACATAAGTCTCCTCATCTTTAAAATGAGAATATGTCACCTATCTCACAGAATTATAAAGATTAGAGATAATGAATGGATAGCCCCTGACATAGAACTTGGCACCTAGTGGATGCTCAATAAATGTTGGCTGTTCTTATAGATACAGGTCTAGATATAGATATATTTTTAGTTAAAATTTAATTAATAAATAATTAGGAGAATAATAAGATGCATACTCTTTCACTTTTGAACGTTTCTCAGATTGGGTTGTGGCTTTAACTGATGTTAACAAAATTTTGTTAGCAGCAAATAGAGGAGTATGTTGTGACGTGATTGTCAATACTGGGCTGTGCAAACTTAATCAAATCTCTCCAAACAGGTCGCAGAATCGAGAGCTGGGGCAGGCTGCTGTGGCTAATTTGTGCCTTGTGAAAGATTATCATGAAACATCCATCAGCAAAAAGTGCCTGGCTAGTTTTCAGAGTTCTAGTAATATGTAATTCATTTACAGAGAAAACAAAACCATGAGTTTAACCAGATAGGACATGTACGCAAAACCTGGCTTATTAACTGTCTTAATCAGGAAGTCAAGTTCACAAGGCACAGACTCCATAAATCTACATTTCTCTGATAGTATTTGCCCCAACTGGGAAAAAACCTTAGACTCTGAATGCAAAAAATGACTCAATTTTAGATGGTGATGTTAAAGAACAAAATGGTATGTGATTGTTAAAAAGTTGTGTAATTTGATGTGTCATTTTCTCGCCTGAAAATCTATACTAAATTGATGGTGTACCTTACAATTGATGAAATATTATAAAGTATGATATATGGTATACTAAGCCACCTCTCCCATCCCTGGCTGGTACCATGTTTGCTCATCTAAATATTTTGTTTTTTTAAATATTTATTCATTTATTTATTTGTTTCCCTCCTTCCCCTATTATTTGTGCTCACTGTCTGCTCTCTGTGTCTGCTCGTCTTCTCTTTTTTAAGAGGCACCAGGAACTGTACCCAGGATTTCCCATGTGGGAGGGTGGTGCCAAATCACTTGAGCCACATCCATTTCCCTTAACGTTTGTGTGTGTGTGTGTGTGACATTGGCTGACTGGGTTGATTGAAAATTAGCAACGGCAGGCAAAATTTATGGCCAATGAACACATTCAACTTCATTAAAGATCAGAAAACACAAATCAAGACTACAATGAAATGCCATTTTACAACCATTCATTTGGGGGGTGGGATGGATGTAAAATTTGACAATACCAAGTGTTAGAGAGAATGTGGATTCACAGGATCTTGTTTACATTCCATATATTCCTTGTAGGAATGTAATTTAGTATAAGTACTTTGGAAAACAGTTGGATATTTTCTCAAGTTGATTATGTCCAAACTCTATGACCCAGCAATTCCATTCTTAGTGCAAGAATCTCTTGCACATGTGCACCGAGACTCGTGCACAAAGAAGTGGCTAGTTCAAATGGCAACTCAAGCAATCGCACAAATGCTTTTCCACAAGACATCCATTGTACTTTGTTGTGCAGCAGAAGTGCTTTATGCATTCTTCCTCTTTTGTCACACAGAATATTAAAAAGATGTACTCAAGGGTTGAGACTTAAAATGAATGATTTTCACTGCTTCATCAAGCTCATTCTTAAGTGAAAGTGGCAGTTTTTTACTGAGAGTATATGGCAATGGAGAATACAACTACTAATACATGTTGGTGCCACTGCCTTGATTTGTGCTAAACATCAGCAGTTTGACCCACTATTGCTTTTGCACCATTAGTGCAAATATCAATAGAGTGGAAAAGGCAAATAATGCCTTAGAATTATTATGAGAATTGTTCTGACCTCACAGATCCCCTGAAAGGATCCCAGGGACCCTGAAGGGTCTGTGGCCCACACTCTGAGAATGCTGGTGCATGATATTCCATTATATGCATATGCTGCACTTTAATTTATTTATTCTTCAGTTGGTGGAACTTAGTAGTTTCTAGTTTGAGGCTATTACAAATAGTGTATAAGCAGATTTTAAAATAATTGTTTACTTCTTGATGCATGTAAAATGTACGTAACCCAGTACCTGACATATGGTAAGACAGTTAATAAATTATGATCATTAAAATTCCTTTACAGAGGGGTTCTCATTATGTTCTTTTCAGGATTCCCTGACCCCTATCACATATAGTACATATTAGCATCTCTGTGCCTCCAGATGACAAAAAGACATTTTCTCAAAAAACCATAGAAAGAAATGAATTAGTCCTATTAGAAAAGGCAAAAAGTAGAAAATTAACCTCTGTGCCTACCCAGCTGGGACTCCACCCACCTCAGGCTGTTACTGAATTTTCTGTAGCCTAAGTGTGAGGATGAAACTGCTGGCAAACTGAAGGTTCTTCCTGGCAGCTGCTGCCCATTCCCCACATGAAGCAGCCCGGCAACCAAGACAGAGACCACTGAGGAAGGCTGGATGCCTGTCCCTTAAGTTCTCCGAGCCTCCCTTCCCCAGATGCCCAGAGCGAGAGATCAGAATGGAGGCTGAGAGCCAAGCCTGTGCCATCTGGGACTGAGACCCGTGAAGGAAAGATGCCAAGATGCAGGAATACTTGCGAGATCCCCGTGGCGATGGTGGTGGTGTTTCTGTGACGTGACCTTGACCTGCTGGCTGCTGGCTGCCTCTCTTGGTTGCTACTTTCCTAAGCCCAGTTTCTCCAGATTTCCTGCTCATTCTGTGAAATTCTCCAAGCTCTCCTTATGTTTTCCTCCTTTGCTTAAGTTGGTTTCTTTTTTTTTTTTTTTAAAGATTTTATTTATTTATTCATTTATCCCCCCCTTGCTGCCTGTGCTCGCTGGGTCAGCCAACCACACCGTGCGGGCGGGCCCGCCCCCACCAGGGGGCCCCGGGAACCGAACCCGGGGCCCCCCATATGGTAAACGGGAGCCCCACTGATTGAGCCACAGCCGCCTCCCAAGTTGGTTTCTTTTCTTTGCATCCAACAATCCTAATTCATACCTTTATCAAAAGCCTATGGCTAATTCCCCTGCCTGTTCAATTCTGCTGCCATGCTGAGGACATCACCATCCCAGTCGCCTCTGGATTGGGGGAAGAACTATGGACTAGAGTGGACTTGATGGTATTCTCTTGCTCACATATGGTGATTCTTGCAATGCAAGAAATTATAACAATGAGGTGGAGCCAGTGGCCACTTGACAGTTTTTGGGTAGGGAGGGGATGAGCAGTTGAAATACAGTGGCTTCTTTGGGAGTTGGAGGTTGTCCTGAGTACTGTTGTGGCAATGGATGTAGGCCATTTTAAATCAGCACACACCACTCAGAACTGAGTGGGAGAGAGTGTGGTCTACAGTGTGAACTGTGGTCTATGGTTGGTGGCAAGGCTTCAGGATGTATAAGTTCATTGAGGTTGGTGGGCCACACTGTGGGAGATGTTTGTGTGGGATGTGGTGGGAGGTGTGGGAGGTGGGCAACATGGGAATCCCAGTGGGTTCCGTGTAATATTTTAGGTAATCTAAGCACCTCTTAAAATATATGTATATATATATATAAATAACATTTTTGTAAGCAAATACACATATATGCACATATATTTATATATCATTATGCAAATGTTTGTATGTATTGTGAGAATTTTGATTTTTACCCATAATAAAAAAAAAAAAAAGAGAAAAAAAAAAAAAGAAAAAAAAAAAGCCTATGGCTAAAAATCCTCTCCCAGGAACAGGCAGAGGCCCAGCCTGTGACCCAAGGAGTCATCTCAGGAATTACAACACGTTGAGGTCAGCTCTGCTAGTCCTCCCTTCCAAATTCCCCTCCCCATCCTCCCACCCCCCACCCCCCCATTTGCCTCTTCTGGGCACGCATTCAGCCTTCTAACCAAGTGGTGCCCTCTTTTGCCCCCACAGGCATTAGGCAAGACCACGTCCCTTGCCTGCCCCGTGTTTTGTCCATGCCCCCATTGTATGCCAGATCACACTCTCTTATAGCTGTCTATTTGCCCATCTGCTGTCCCACTGCCTATGATCTTCTCAGGGCTGTGGACCATCGGTGACCGATTCAAGAATGGTGATCCAGGAAATAGTTTATACCTTAGTTGACCTCAGCACCTAAATGACCAGGAGCAGACAAAATATGCTTTTCTTACTCTCCCATGAGAGCACAAGTGCTGAATAAGACAGTTCTATAAAGAGGAGGCACTTTAAAAGTGGAGGGCTGGTTTTCACAGACGGAACTTTGGGACTTTGCTTGGTAAACGGTCTCTCTGCATGTCCCAGAGTCTTTCCTACCAGGAGCACAGGGAGGGAGCTGACCTGTGGAAGGCTGGAATCATCCACCAGCTCTATGTCCAGCCTGAGATAGTGGTACCAGGGGCCCCTTTGTGGAACCTCTTGGAAGGAGCTCGGTGGAGTGAAATACATTTTACTAGAGGCAAAACGTAGTGTCCACAAAAATGACCTCCACCCAGTAGTCCACCTCCGAATCTGCCACTGTTGGGGAAAGCCAACAAGCCCCGAGAAGAGTGATGTGGTTTGAGGCTCCTCTCTGCTGCTCAGTAACACTCATGTGTTAGGTCTTTTCTGGCAACTTAGAACATTGGAGTCAAGTGTCCTTGGCCAGGCTTCAGGTGAGTTTCCTTGACCTGCACTGGGATTCCTCTGAGTAAAGCATCAGGGATGGCATCGGCTGGGACGTAACAGGGGCCTCATGCTCCTGAGGCTTCAGTGGGCCCCTGCACCTGCCCTGGTCCTCAGTTGCCCTGCAGATAACATGCAAAGGCCCAGGGTGGCCCTTCACCGGCCTCCCACCCCTGCAGAATCGAAGGGCCCCCGGAGGTCAACCAGGCCTGTGCCTGTCAGGGCCACCTCAAAGTTTTCTAATTTTGGTCTGGGCAGACAGCTGTTCCCCGAGCTGGCTTTACCAGGGAAAGCATTCCCCCTGAGCCCCGAGAGTAAAGCTAGCCCCTGCCTTGTTGTGACCCAAGGCCAGGCAAGGCAGGGCCCAGTCCTACTGCATCATGGCTGAAAGGTCAGAGGGCTTTCCCTCCCACAGAGCACATTATTAAATAACCCACTGAGTGGCCACGGTCACAAACACAAAAAGGATTTCAAAGGCTGCCTTCATCTCACCTATGCTTCTGAGAAGAACAGATTACCAGAGGCAGGCTCTTTACCCCAAAAACCAGGAGGCAGAAGTTAAGTGGGCACAGGAGAGTAGCTTCAACAGCAAATCTCTTTAGGAGAGAGAATTAAAATGAGATGCTTGACTGATGGAAGCTTCTGATTTGCACACTTCTGACATCAAAAAGAGAGTCCTCAAGTACTCAAGGCCGATGAGCAATTAATGCCTCTTACCACCCATGATCAAGGGCGAAAGAAGGGGCTTCAATGTCATCTGCTTCCCCTACACCCTGAAACACTAGGCAGCAGAGAGAACAGAGAACCCTTGGCTGAGAATCTAGTACCAGTTCTCCCATTGAGGGAACACCCCCTTCACCCTAACAAGCCTCAGTTTCCTCATCTGTAAAAAAGGGCAAAGGGCTCTACCCTAAAAACGTGGTAAGGTCTTTGTGAAGTTCCAGTGAGATGGGGCATGTGAGCCTCACAAGACAAATTATTGTTAGTGTTCTTTTTGCTTGCAAAGTGTGGCCATCCCTGCCTGGGAGGTGGCATGCAGAATAGGCTTGCCTGGCAGGGAACATGGGCAACGGGGACCTGGCAGTGGCCTGTGATTCCAGGAGCTAGGTGTCTGAATAAGAGAGGTGGGCAGGCCTAAGCGTGGACACACTCACGCTCCACCCTCTCCCAAAGGGTTTGAGTGGGCAGATAATAGCACCCCCAGTTTCAGGACCAGATGTTCTTGGAGCTGGGAAGTAGAACAGGGGACCAGAGTCTGAGGTCAGGGGTGGGGATTAGGGGTTCCCTGAAGCTGCCTTGAGCATTTTGCTGTGGGAAAGCTGGTAGCCACATTTTCTCCATCACTGGTCATTGCACTTCTAGCTGGTGAAACTGAGCTTCTGCGCCTTTAAAATTGTTTGACATCTTGGAGATGAGAAACAGAGCTCCCCAGTGGAAGGCGGGTAGTAGCTATGGAACGCTGTTCTCATAAAACCCTCACTCTCGGTAAATTAAAACTGATACTCACTGTTAAGCTTTGGAGAGAAATCACCTATTATGGTCCTGGAAAAGGCTTTGGATTCTCTGGGCTGATCCTTAGTCCACGTGGGTTAGAGAGAATAGAGCTACTTTTCCTCCCAGGCTGCACAGTCCCATCTTCTACCCTCTACTGACTGGGCGACCCAGAGATTCCCATCCACAGCCAGAGCTAAGAGCACAGGGCTGGGGAAGGAGTCACTGAGGTGTTACGCCCTATGGCGTCCTCTAGCTCAACTCCTCAAGTCTGTGCTTTGCCCCAGCATTCAGCATCTGTAGATGGCAAAGCCCAGACTGGCAATCAGGTCTCTGCTCTGCTCTTTTTTCTACCCCTCCAGGCTGCTTCCTGATGGGTCCACACCCATTCCACATGTTCATAGTTAAGCCTGGATATTCCAGCTCTTCCTCCTGGCCAATCAGCTCTTGATGAGATGGTCCGTCGCTGCAGCTATGCTCCTCCTGGGCGTGACCTTTTCATTGGTCAAGCCCTCTGTTTAAATACTGGTTCTGGAGCCTGAGTACAGGGTTGAGTTCTGGCTATGCTAGTTAGTAGCTGTGTCACCTTGGGCAAGTGCTAGACCTTTCCAATCCTCAGTAGGTTTCCTCATCTATAAAATGGAAATATTAATTATACCCATTATGAATTAAGAGAGCTACCTTACATGTAACAGCCTAGCATAGCAGTTCTCAAAATGTGGTCCAATGACCCTTGGTGTTCCTGAGATCCTTTCAGGGTATCCACAAAGTTAAAATTATTTTCATGAAAATACTAAGATGTTATTTGCCCTTTTCATTCTTATTTTCTCATGAGGGTACAGTGGAGTTTTCCAGAGGCTCTGACAGCTAATGGAATGTGTATTCTTGTTTTTAGATTTTTTCTCAATTTTCATTTATAATACAGTAAATGGCAATAGATATAACCCATATAAACAAAAGCTCTTTGGGATCGTCAATTTTCAAGAGTATAAAGGGGCTCTGAGACCAAAATGTCTGAGAACTGCTGGCCTAGCACAACACTAGGAACATAGTAGGTTATTTTTTATTGCCTCTGAGCTTTTAATGTCCTCCTCACTGCATATTCCCACTCCTTGATTTAGTGAGTTCCATCCTTTGCACCACCAGTAACATATTTCATTGTTCATTTCTTTCCAATTCCCTTTTACACCTTCACTACCCAACCAGATGCCTTCGTAAGGGTTCCTTTTCTCCTCTTGCATAAAGCTGCTCACATAAATGGCTATCAGGCCAGCAGTATTACCTCCTACACTGACTCATTCTGGTCAAAAGCAAAAAGATTGGACCATTTAGGAAGACTGAGCAGTCTCCTTGAAGATTAAAGTCAGACTAAGACCTGTGAACTTTCCCTGGCTGGACAGTAATAGGGAGGCAAGAGAGTGTGGCTTTGGCCTCGATAATTAGCCAACATCTGTTTTACTTTGTCTTCAGACTTTGGAAGGCCAAATAGCTGAATTCCTACTTCAAGATACTTTGTCATCTCTGAAGTTGAGTGTGGTCAATTATCTCGTGACCGTCTATGTTACTGTATCAGTCACAGATTGACCAAGAGGATAGAAGCCCTTCTAGGAAGTTAGAGTAAGAAGAAGTGGGACATGGGGAGTTAGAGGCATTTACAAGCTTTGGAAGAGGTTGGGGAGGGAAGGTCAGAAAGGGCTCTCAAATCTGGACATGAATGGATCCCAGGGAAGTAGTCACTAATGGTCTTGGCTTCCTGTAGCGCCAAAGTGGGTGGTTCTCCAGAAGATACCCCTAAAACTCAGGCAAAACCCCACAGATGGAAGTTGCTATTGTGAGTGTGCTTGCTGCTCTGCTTCTGAAACATCGGCTCCCCTCCCCTCCCCTCCCCTCCCCTCCCCTTTTCTCATGGTGATGTGAAGCTTGCTAGCAAGGGAGTATGGGAAGTGTTTCCAGGCTTTTGTCCCTGTGGTTTAGGTGATTGCTTAAAAGGTAAGGGAATCAACAAGAACATCCCTCATGACTGCAGCTCATCGCTAATCCGTGAAACAATGTCAACAGGATGATAATACTAGGCAGAATAATAGAGACTAGTTTATATCATACTTCTAATCTTCCTAGAATTGCTTCATGGACTAGCATTTAAACATTATGGACTGTAGTTTTTAGGTATTTTTTTAAAGCCAAAATCTATCAAGAAAACATGTTATTTGAAAATTCTTCATGTTTTATGAGATTTAATTAAAAGCAGAATGTCAGCTTTGCCACCCACCTTATAACCTAATCTAATGTGAACATGCATGACAAAGCATTTTCAATTCAGAAATATTAAAGAATATCATAATAGGAATAAAAAAGTATTAGAGAAAAATGATGCCCCAGTTACGTGTTGATCTCACTAATCACACTTCACAGCTATAGATTTTTATAAAAATGCTTTAAGAAGATAATTTCTTATTGTTCTGAATTATAGAGATTGCATTTTTAAACTGTCAAGATGATTGCTCTAGACCACCAACCATTTTGATAACTTGAAGATAAAGAATTTTTAAAGACTTCCCTAAATTATTATATTAGTTTCCTTTTGCTGCTGTAACAAATTACCACAACCATAGTGGCTTAAAACAATACAAATTTTATTCTCTTACTTCTGGAGGTCAAAAGTCCAAAATGGGTTTTATTAGGCTGAAATCAGAGTGTTGGCAAGGTTAGGTCTCTTCTGGATGTTCTAGGCTAGACTCCATTTCCTTGCATTATGCAGCTTCTAGAGGCCGCCCACATTCCTTTGCTATGGCCCACAGCCAGCAATTGCATCATTCCATCCTTTGTTTCCCACACTTCCATCATCATCACATTTCCTTTTCTGACTGGCTCTCTCCTGCCTCCCTCTTACAAGGAGCCTTGTGATTACGTTGGACCTACCCGAATAATCCAGGATATTCTTCCCATTCCAAGATTTTAACTTAATCACATTTTGAAAGTCTCCTTTGCCATATAAGGTAATAAATTCACAGGTTTCAGGAATTAATATGTGGATATCTTTGGAGGACCATTATTCTGCTTACCACATACAAACCATAAAAGCATGTTACTGAAAAGCATTTCCTTATATTGCCTTATGTCAAAAGGTTAGTGATATTATTAAATGTGCCAGCTGAAAGTGAGTATAGATTTACAGTGTTAAATGTGTAGTGTAACTACAGGAACAATCTAGCAACCGAAGTGCTGAGAAATTATTTTTCTTGTAGTCACATGAAAGTTTAAAAATTTAATCACTAAAATAAACTTTTCTTAGTCACATTATAAAAATAATCAAAAATTAAAAATAGTATTTCAGATTTATTCTTGTATCCCAGAAGTTTTTCTGTGATCATGATATATTTGACTTGCATGATATACTTGGCTTTTCAGTATTTGGTTAAAATGTGTATTTGGTGCATGTGGTAGGTTGAATTATGTACCTCAGCAAACACATGTTCTTAATCTGCGTTCCCGTGGGTCTGACTCATTGTAAATGTTATTTATAGTTTGAAGATGTTATTTTTAGTTAAGGGAAGGTGGGCTTCAATTAGGATTATAAGAGGCTCTATAAAGAGAACCCAGAAGTCACAGAAGCCAGAAAGGAGAGGACATCACCATGTAATGGAGAAAGATAAAAGTCAAAGAACTGGGGGGCAGATGTGGCTCAAGTGGTTGGGCGTCTGTCTCCCATATGGAGGGATCTGGGTTCGATCCCCGGGACATCCTGGTAAATAAAAAATAGAAGGCGAGCAGGAGAGCCACCGGCCCACGTGCACGTGCGGGCCCCCCTGAGCCACACAGCAAGATGATGACACAGCAAAAGAGAGACAAAGGGGAGAGCCAAGGTGAGACATGCCAGAAACCAGAAACTGAAGTGGCACAAGGGGCAGGGTGCCTCTCTCCCACATCAGAGGTCCCTAGGATCGAATCCCACTAAAGAGACCAGAGGAGAAAAAAATGAGAAGAGAAGGCAGAAAACAGACACAGATCACTCAGCAAATGGACACAGACAGCAAGGCGGGGGGGGGGGGGGGGAAAAAAAAAATTTTACAAAAAAAAAAAAAAAAATTTAAAAAAAAAAAAAAAAAAAAAAGCCAAGGATCCCCACACAAGGACTGCCAGCAGCCAGCCCCAGAATGTCCAAATTCCTGTTGCTTAATTCAACCCAGTTTATGGTATTTGTGATAGCAGCTGAGGCAAACTAGGACAGTGCACTCTTGCTAGCCCTTCCAAATGGATAGAGTTGGGGTGGAAAGATTATTGCATTTCCTTTAATAAAACAGTATACCTCTTTATGTTCAAAAGAATGGATTATTATGTGTATCATCTATAATACATTTTATTTGAGGTGGTCTTCTGTTATCCATTTTTCTGTTATTTGAAATTGAATGGCATTGGTCTCACTCACCAAGGGCACGGTCATAGTCCCAAAGTCTGTCTGTATGCTCTTTGGCAGTGCTCTCTTTTTATAAACTGACTTTATAGTTTTAGTTCTCTCTTTTGCTATCTTTTGTGATTTTCTGAGCTGATAATTTCCTGGAGGCACCTAGCAGGATTTAAAACTTGGCTAACAACCCTCAGGTGCAGGCACTGAGGCAGGTTTTGCGCATTTCCACCTCTGGATGACCCGCCCTGTTGCGCTGAGACTGGCTGGACTCAGGGCTGGTGGCACCACCTGTGAGAGCCCTGCGGTCTTCCTCAGGAGGCCGCCCAGAGGCACTCGAGTCCTATCAGCAAAGGCCATCAACTTCATTTACCTTTGGATGGCTAAATAAGTTGTCCTTGGAGACTGAGCTAAGGGACCCTGTATTTCTGACTTGGCTCAGTCAAGTTTTGATGCCTTCATAAACTGGCAACCTGGACAGCTGCTCCCTGGCCCAGGGCTTAATTCAGCCTCGTTAAGAATAAAAGGTCTGATGCCCAAGGTCAAAAGTCGCTGTGAGCATTCCCTCTCCTCTGTTAGCAGCCAGCTAGCAACGACTTTTCTACCATGTTCTGCATAATCTTCACCTTCTCTCAGAAACTTGAGACCAAGGTGGGGACCTAAGTGGAGCACAGGAGATTTTCCCTATGGGGTTCCAAAAGGCTTTCTGGTCTCATCACCCAGAGAAGAACATAGTAGAAGCTAAAGACAATTTGAATCCATTCCAAAAAAAATCCCAGGGGCCCAGGTGGGAAGGTGAGAGCCGCTTCATTTGTTCACCTGTGCAGTGGCTGAAAGCAAGGGCTGCCCGGGGAAAGGTCCTGGAATATAGGCACAGTTTAATCTAGGAGTGGAATCCAGGGCTAGGAAGTCACAGGGGCTGGAGATAACGTGCCAGGAGGCAAGCTGATACCAAAAAAATCAGTTAAAAGGCACACACAATAAAGAAAAAGGTGCATATATGTCACGATCTCATTCTGTAAGTACTGTGTGTACACATGGGTGCACAGACACAGCACATGCAGGAAAGGAGCGTTGACAAAGTGTCCATCACTATGTTGTAGAATTTACTTTGACTTTTTTATGCTTTCTTGTATTTTAAAACAATTTTTACCTTGACTATATTAGTGGTGTAATCTGGTAAATATTCTGATAAATAAGCATTAGGAAAATTAAAAAAAGAGTGAAGACTGTAGAGTCAGATTATCTGAGTTCAAATCCTGGCTCTGCCACTTAGAAGCTGTGTACCTTTGGGTAAGATACTTAACTTCTCTGTGCTTCAGTCTCCTCATCTCTAAATCAGGAATGATAAATTGTACGTATGAGGATTACATGAATTAATATACTAAAGTGCTTACAACAGAGATGACAAAACCATTAACTGTTTTTCATTGCACTAATATTTTTTGAGCTCTCTCTATATGCTGTACTAGGTGCCACAGACAGACAAGTGTACAAATAATCATAATAGTTAATAGGTATTGAGCACTTTCTATGGGCCAGGCACCATATGTACTCATTTAACTGTCATATAACCTTTTGACACGGATACAATTTCTCTTCCTTTTTTACCAGTAGGGAAAACAAGGTACAAAGACTAAGTGGCAGTGCAGGATTTGAATATGTAGTCTGTCTCTTAACCTTTTTGCTGCCCTGTCCCAAATGCATGCAATAAAGGGCGATAGCAGGGCTAAGATGATAGAAGTCTGCCCAGAACATTACCAATGATGGCATATAAACTATTTAGGAAGAAAAAAACTACTTAATACACTTAGAGAAAATACTTCAAATCCCAGATTGGGGAGCACCTGCAGCCACTACTTTTACCCCATGGTGTCTCTTGGCTGGGTTGAATGGTACAGATTCCTAGATTGGAGTTAGGTTGCTTCAAAAGGTTTTCCCATCTTTATTTTCCTTTCACAATGACATTAACATGTGTGTGTCAAGTCCCATGGCCTGAATCTCATTTCATTTTCCAAAGGAGCCTGTGACTTAAGAAAACCTGAGCCCAGTGGGGTTTAGAAGCCTGCTGAAGATCACTCAGGGAGGAGGGACACAGCAGGGCTAGAAATGGGATCTCCTGAATTGCCAGCCCACAACTGCTCTTTCCACTCTGCACCTTTCCCAAGGATGTGCCCTCTGCCCAGTAGAGAATAGAGACAGGTGATTCTCCCCAGGACATAAGAGCTTCCAGACACCCAGGGAACCTCACTCCTAGCTCTGCTCTTTGCCTGGCCATGCTGTCAGAGGGCAGGGTCTCCAGCTTTGTGCTTCCCCAGCATAGAACAGGACTTGGCATAGACACTCACAGGTGGATAGGGCTGGAAGGGACCTGGAGATGGCCTCGTTTTCAAGCATGTTTTAAGCAGTAGAACCCTTTTTCCAAATGGAATTATGCATGGAACCCAATACAAAAAGCAAATCAAAGTGGTTATGTCAAAGCAGATGTGGGGGTCCAATCTTGACCTTTAGGCCCCCCTTCACACTTTCCTCCACAGGAGCCCCCTGGGAACCTCCTGAAACCCTGGACTCCATGCACTTTCAGTGTGAAAACCACCAAACTAGTTCAGATTCCCAGTCCTGGAGCTGGGAAGATGGAAAGGGAGGTGACTTACTCCTGGTTCTCCAGCAAGGGTGTCAGAGCCTGGGTCATGAGGCAGGTCCCTACTCTGAGTCCATGCTCTTTCCAGAACCTCCCACTCCTTTCCATGTGGCAGGTGTTAAGCAAATATTTGTTAAGTGAATATGCAAACTTTCCCAGAAGGCATTTCATGATTTTCCCTTGGACCCAACCCCATTTCCATAACGCTCGGAGCATTTTTGATTCTCAGACTGGTTCCAAACACAATGCACGTAGCACTTGGTCAAAATTAATTGTTTCTGTCATTAGAACCATATTACCCTGTTTATAAGGCCCCATTGGTACCCAAGCCAGAACTAAATTTAATACCAAGTCTGGAGCAGTGCCTATGACATTGTTATATCATGCGGCGTCAGAGCTGCGCGCAACCTTCAAGGCCCTCCCACTCTACTCCATCTCCACTGGTTGGGATTTGGCCAACATTTATAACCACCGGATCTACGCAACGCACTGAACCCACTCCAGTGATACAGATGAAGATAATATTAATAATCACAAGAGCTGTCAACTATTCTAGATTTACCATGTCAAGACTCTGTGCTAAGCACTGTATAATACTAAATTCATCAGGACTCACCTGATGGCAAGCAACAGAAACTCAACTCAGACCAATATAAGAATAAAGAGAATTTCTTAGAGGGACCCTGGGTGGGTAACAGAACTAAGAAGGAAGATCTTTAGGAGGCTGGTCAGCTCCAGGACTTTGGGAACCAGTTCTCTTTTCTCCTTTCCTGTCTGCTTCCCTTGGTGGAAGGCTCTGGGTTCTCAGCTTCTAGGTTCTTGGCTATGTCACATAAGAGAATTTAAGGACATGCCATAGGGTAGGCAAGGGAGTAAAGAGTTTAAGAAACAAGAAAAGAGTACACAATCCTAGACACGGAAGTGGGCATGCTACAGGATAGTCGCATGCATGGGGCCCCAGGTCAGGCCTTTTAAAAGTCTTTCCTCCTCCCACTTCATAATGTTGGGGGTGGAGCCCGGCTGTTTTCTGTTCTGATTGGTTGCCCCACCTGTTAGCTCTCAGAGGGCCAATGGTGAGGCCTTTTTTTGAAAATATCCAGGGCTTCCCCTTGACCCAGGAGAGAGTTCCAACTGGGATCTCATGGCCACGGTCTCGCGGGATCTTTCCGGCAGCTTTCCCTTTAGGAGGTTTCCAGGAGGGCTCTCACAGCCTTGTTGTCTGCCGGCTCTTCAGCTGTGACCCGAGTCTTCCCTTTCCCTATTCTAACCTGCCTCACTTCCTCCCAGACATCTACTGCATGCCCAGGAACATGGCTTTTTAATAGCTCTGAGGTCAAATCTCCCTAGTTCTCCCAAAAAATAAAATTAAAAAGAGGTTTTTCCCTGCTAGATTTTTCAGTCAGAAAAGTCATGGGCTAGGGTTTTGGCCTGGCTCGAGGCACTTACTCATTCTTGGTGCAATCACTAAGACTGGGGGAAGGGAGGAAGGGATCAGGAGCCAGGGATCAGTCCAGTCTGGGTCAGGAGCCCACTCCCGAAGCTAGAGGGGCCTCTGATTACACAGTGGGCCAGAGGGAAAAAGGCCAAAGTGTTAAAAATAAATATTGGACCTAAGTAGAAGCCAAAGCCAAAAGTGACCACAGAACTTCTGAGATTCCAGAACAAACCTGCAATTATTAAACAAATACAATTATAATGATTCTATTTTCAATAAGTTTAGTCAAATACTAAAGTGTGGAAACAGTGATTTCTTAGTACAATTGCCCTTTCCCTACAGTCCCCTGATTGTCCTACAATCATTATGCTTTGACACAGAAGTCACTTAATTTCAAATAATGTTTAGTAATACCTGCTTTATTAAGCAGAATATAATTTTAAAAAAGTTTTTCAGTGATATGTTTTCTAGAAAGATCTTTGAAACAGCAATTCCTAATTGGACAAATCTCAGCTCACCTTTTTTTCAAATATCGTGAATGCCTGGCAAGCTATAGCTACAATTTCAGTAAGTTTTTAAAATTAATTTTTAGCCTTCACAGACTCAGAACCATAGAGGATCATCTTCCTAAAGTTTTCTTGTAAGACCATTGTTTTAAATTTAATTGGTGAAAACAAACTGTGTTTTTTGTTTTTTGTTTTTTTCTCTAACATTTTTTTCCTTCATCTCTTTTTATACTTCTTATGACTGGATGGAAGATAATTTGTCATGGATATTTTTGCATATGATTTTGAACTTTTTCCATCCATGAAGTTTTGAGGTGGTAAAGATAACATTTTCTTTTACTTTATACTCACAAGATATAGAGAATTCCCCTAAAGGACTTCTTGAAAGTCTCATAGCCCAAATGAAATTAAATAATTAAACATTAAAAACAGTCCTTGAGGTGAATGTTAGCATTATCAAATGATTCTTCACAGATTAGAATTAGGATGTAATATAATCGGGTTATTATGCCTTTGTTATTAAGTTTTAAAACATAGTTAACCTTTTTATTTCTAATTGTTTTAGATTTACAGGAAAGTTGCAGAGAGCACAGAGAATTCCCACATACCTTGCACCCAGCTTCCCCTATTGTTACCATCTGACATTAGAATGATAACATCTGTTGTAACTAATGAACCAATATCTATACACTATTATTAAATAAATTGCCTACTTTATTTGGATTTTATTAGTTTCCCCCTAATGTCTGTTTTCCTTTCCAGGCTCCCATCCAGGCTACCACACTGTGGTGGTCAGCAGGTCTACTGCCTGTGACAGCTTTGTTTCTGATGATCTCGAGGGCTTTGAGGAGTACTGGTCAGGTGTTTTGTAGTGTTCCTCAACTATTTTTCTCATGGTTAGACTGGGGCTCTGGTTTTTGGGGAGGAAGACCACAGAGTTGAAGAACCATTCTCAGCATCACGTCAGGGTGCAGCTCTCCACGTGATTCACCACTGAAGATTCTGAATTCATGTTAGCCAGATTTCCCACCACTGGGACTGGTTACTGTCTTGTGTTTTAATTCCACAGATTTTTGAGCTCCGCAGCTTGCTGTTATTACTATTGTTGTGTAAAGGCAATTAATTGGGGTTTACCCACCTTTTGCTCCTCATACCTTCCACCTGGGAACATTTTTCTTCTGCCTGGTGTGGGTGCTTTGGAATTTCCGTCATTCAAGGTCTGCTGAGGGAAATTTTTTCCAGTTTTTCTCTCCTTGTTTTTGTTTCTTTTGCTGTTCAAAGTTAAGTGCCTTTATTTCACCTTCATCCTGGGAAAAGACATTCCAGGTTTGGAGCTATTACTCCACTGTCTTCTGTTTCTACTAGTGCTTTGAACATGTTAGCAGTTAATTGCAGTGGTGCTCCTTGAAGGTACTCTGGCTGCTTTTAGGTTTTTGCCCTTGGTTTTCTGTAGGGTTCGTGCTAATGTGATTAGGTGTAGATTTTTGTTTATTTAACCTGCTTGGGATTCACCAGGCTTTTTTGGGTCTGTGTTTTTATGTTTGCACAGTTCTGGAAAATTATTTAATTTTTATAACTTTTTCTTTGTTGCTCAAAATGGATGTAAGGATGTTCTTAAAGCTATTTAGCTAACATTCTCTTCCTTAATTTTCCCATTAGCTGTCAATCTATTTCCTATTTAACTATTTTAAAGTTCTTAATTTTTTTGATAAATTAACAACTTTCACAATTCTTACTGCCGGACTGTTTACTCTGGCAATAAACAATATCCCATTATATTATAACTGACTGATATAATTTCAGTAGCGGAGCACATGAGGAAACTTTCCACTCCAACTTACATGTAGGATGCGAGTTGTGAGAATGAATCTCTGTGAGAACGAATGATCAGATATTTATTTGGTAGATATTTAACTTACTTCCAACAGGGCTTGTGTGCCTTGATGATGTTGTTCCAGAGATTAAACAGGCCAGAAACCTACACAGACACCGAACACAAACACGTTCAGGGATACCAGAAATGCCGTGCATGTCGGCACTCAGCTGTTCAGCCCTCCAGAAGCCAAAGCTGAATATCAGATTTGGACAGAACACCCTGGCCAAAGCTCTGCCAGTTGCCTGGCAGACAAAAATTGTAACCACAACACAAGCATTAAGCAATAATCTCACAATTTCACGAGGTAAATGCTGTAATCCCAGTTTCACAGATGAGGAAATTAGGCTCACAGAGATTGAGGTGACAAAGGTCATCAGCCAGTGAGTGACAGAGCCAGGACTCGACCCAGGTCTGTCTGCATTTAGCGTCCACGTTTGTAAACTCGCTTCTCTACTCTTGTTTTGACTCGTGGATCTTAGAAATCATTGGGGGAGGTAGACACACGCACAAACCATTCAGAGGTAGGCTGAAAGTGCAGTGTTCTCTGGAGGAAACACCTGGTTAATGCAGCAGCTTTTCAGCTTGTCCTCCACCCCCTCATCCTGAGATGAATTTTCCCCAAAAGCGCAGTGTGTGTCCTTCTGCTCAATATGGCAAGCTGGGCTTACTGACCATGCAAAAAGCCTTTGCCTTGTCTGAGCCAAACCAGGGCAGCAAGGTCTAAGTTTAAATTCATGCCAGTCTGGGCTGCAGCTCTTCTAGGCCAAGGCCTCCTGCAGTTGTGAGGAACTCGGGCCTTCCTGTCAGCCTTACCAGGGGCAACTGACCTGCAGGGAAATATTCTGGTTCCCTCTAAATCTTGAGGAAAGAGACAGTTCAAAGATCTATGCCCTCAGCCCCACCTGTGCAGCCCTTACCGCTCCATTTCATTGCTTCTTTCCTTTGCTTCCAACTCATCTCTGCTGCTAAACTGTGTGCTTCCTGAGGACAAATTCCCTGTTCATTTCACCTTTGGATTTTCTGCACCCAGTTCACGCCTGGCCAGAGCATCCCTGAGCATCGACTATGAGCAGGCACTGTGCTGATGTCTCATGAGAGCTCTCCTCTGATACCCAAAGCAAGTCCCTGACTTCCTCAACTCTAGGGCCATGATCATGGATACTACTGGAAGAACTCTTCTCCCCTTTTCAGGCGACTTTCTGCCTTGAGGCTCTATGTGTATGTTTCTCAACACAATGGCATTATCTGTGAAATGATTTCATTTCTTCAAAGAACCCTACACCATTGTCTGAGATTCTCTTCCAAGCTGCTAACAATATTCTGCAAGTTTGATGTGCAGGTGAGGGGAGACAAATATATCACAATGGACTGTTGCTTGCCTTCAACTATTATAAGACAGATCTTGATTTCAGAGATGTTAAAATGTGAGAAAGAGTGTGTCTTAGAATGGATGAAGTGCAGACTCACCTACTTCAAGAATCAGACCCTGAGATAACAGTACCTACCCCGTGGGTTGACTATGGGGTTGTGTAAAGCTGTCTATATGCCCTAATCACTTGTTTCCTGCCCCCAACTGCCCATGGTGGCATTTGGTCCAAAGTGGTTAGTCAATATACATTTACTAAGAGATTGATTTGGGGCCATTATTGTACAGCTCAGTACCTCAGTTTACCTCTTAGTGAATTACCTCCCCATATAAAATTGGAACATAACAACTGAGATTTAAATGGGCCTGAGTAAGTAGGGGCATTGATGAGAATTGTTTAAACAACTATATTGAGGTATAATTTATATACCATAAAACTCATCCATTTTAGATGTATAGTGAAATGATTTTTAGTAAACTTGCAAAGTTGTGCAACCAGTACCACAATCTAGTTTTAGAATATCTCCACTACCCCTATTAGATCCTTCATGCCCAGTTACCACCCCCTGTCCTGGCAACCAGCAATCTACTTTCTGTCTCTACAGATTGGCTTTTTCTATACATTTCCTATAAATGGAATAATAAAATATGTGGTCTTTTGTGAGGTATGAGATTCTGGGGTGGTGGTTCCCGTGGTACAATGTCAGAGAGACAGGAGGGAGAGAAATCTGTGTGACTCAGTTCTTCTGCCTGGCTCAGGGAAAGGGGCTAGAAGCAGGAGGAGAAAGGGTTTTGAGCCTAGGGGGGCTTTGGGAGACACAGGGTATAGCAGTTTGGTATTATTTATGAATTCCAAAAATAGATATTGGATTATGTTTGTAAACTGGTCTGTTCCTGGGTATATTAGATAGTGTTGAATTCAGAGGTTTCACTTTTACTTGATTGAATAATGATTAAGGCTTTGATTGGGCCACATCAGTAGGACATTGAGTCTCCGCCCCCTTGGTGGGTGGGGACTCACAGAAAAAACACATGGCAGAGGAAAGAGTTTGAGTTTGATGCTGGAGCCCTGGGAAGTAAATATACAGAAAAGAAGAACACAGAGGGAGAGAGATGGCTCCACAGACATGGCAGAGGCCCCAGGAAAAGAGAGAGCCTGATAATTTACAGCTGACATTGTGGAGAGAGCAGAGCAGCTGAGCCTGGAGAGAAACAAGCCCTGTGACAGAGACGGGACTTATCCCAGCCTAGAGCTGATATTAGAAGAAGCTGGGACCGTGGAGCCTTAAGATGAAGAGGAAGGCTGACCCTTGCAGGTGTTGGCAGCCATCTTGCTCCAACACATGGCAACAGACTTTGGTGAGGGAAGAAACTTTTACTTTATGGCCTGGTAACTGTAAGCTTCTACCCCAAATAAATATCTTTTATAAATGCCAATAGATTTCTGATACTTTGCATCAGCGCCCTTTTGGCTGACTAATGTGCAGGGGATGAGAGGTCTACTCTTTGAAGTGGTCCTCAAAATTCAGAAGCAGCATTGAAGCCTTAGTGACAACAACGAAAAGTTGGAGACAAGCTACTTCCTAAGAACATCAACTAGTGCCTGAGCAGTGCCTGGGATAGGAAGTGCCCAGTGTTTGGAATATGGGTTTTAGGAACCATTCAAAATAGTCAGCAGCCCCTAACTGAATATCTGTGGTTGACAGGCACTGCTCAAGGAACCAGAGAAACATGGGATTAAGACACCAATTAATGACACAAACAATTGGACAATGCCTGTCATATGGTCCCGAGGAATGCTGAATATTAAAAATGTGTATTTTCTGTGGATATATACAAAGCACATGCTCTGGAAATAAAATCTGGAAGTGAAATACTCAGCAATAGAATTCTAATGATGGTTTATTCTTCAAGGTTTTAAAAGTCAACTATTGATGCAATTCAGCTGTGTATTTACTTATTTATACCCCCACCTTCCCCCATAAGGCTCTAAAGAGGCTTAGCAGCTGATTTATGGTTGGTCAGACTTGGGGACCTCACGACTTTGGCCTTTGCCTTAAGGGCCAGACCATGGAAGAAGAGAGAGCAGGGTTTCTCCCAGGAACGGCTGCCTCAGAAAAACATGGGTGCTTATTAAGGGTGGTGACCTGCTGAGTCAGACTTCCTGGGGTTGAAGTTCCAGAATCCCTATTTTTCTAAAGTTCCTCGGGGGATTAGTCAGCAAGATGCATTTTGTGTCACACTATCTTCTGCAGCCCACCCTGGGCTTGGCTGCTGGCCTGACTGGCACAGGGTGGTCTGGGCTTCCAATTGCTTGGGCAGAGGCTGGCTGCCCTGGGTCTCTAGGGGTCCAACCCAGACTCTCTCCCACGGGACATCAGGGGTGCTGGATAAATGTAAAATGTTTTCATGCCAACCTAGCATTTGGACTTAGTAAAGGCATTTGGGAATGGAGAAGTGGAGGATGGAGTTTTTCTGTCTTGGTTCCGCAGTGATGGGAAAAAATTTGTTTCCTGACTTGGAAAGCACACTTGCTCCCTGACGATTATTTAAGTGCTGCTTTATCTATAAATGGGGTAATACATCCTGTGTTGCAGAATTTTTGTGAGTAGTAAATGAAATAGTGTATGTGATTTTAGTCTAGTAGTGTCTGGCATGAGAGGTACTGAATAAAAATTTGTTGTTTTTCACGCAATACAAATTCCATCTGTGAGAATTTAGGACCTTGTCACTAGCCCAAATTAAAGACATAATTAAGAAAACCCAATATGCCAAAATAAAAATTTGCAAACCAAAAAAGATAAAGGTAAATTATTCTCTTTGTAGAAGAATTCTCCTTTTTACAAAACAAAATAAAACAAAAGACAGAGAACCCTGTGGTGAATTATGGACTGTGGTTAACAGTACAAATATGAGAATGTTCTCTCATGAACTATAACAAAAATACAATGCTAATACATGGTGTTAATAATAGGATGGTTTGTGGGAAAGATACACCAAATATAAGCTATGGACTTTAGATAGCAGTAATATTATGACGATGTTCTTTCATCATTTGTAACAAATATGTCACAACAATGTAAGGTGTGGGTGGTGGGGTGATGTATGGGAATCCTGTCTGGTATGCCCGATTATTTTGTTAACTCACAACTTCTCAAATTAAAAATAAAATAAACAAAACAAAACACACATACAGAATTTCCCTTTAAATGGCCAATTTCCCAAAGTCCTTCATGTTAAGATTTTATTTATTCACAGTCTTTCCAGCCACATATTTATTGGCTAAAGCAAAGACTTAGTGACAACCTGGGCATCTACAGCTCAGCATTGCCCCAGATCTGAATCCCAGGATGGGAGGAGGAATTTGCCTCTTAAATGAGTTAACCCTGAGCCATTGAGATTAAAATAAGAAAAAAAAAAAGTCCTGTTGGAGATTCTCAACATAAATTTTCCATTGTATTCATCTTGAGGCCATCAGAAAAAAATGCTATAAAGGGAAATGTCTATAAAACTGCAAGAATGTATTTCATGAGAGAACCCATCCTCACTGGAGCCCCTAACTGGGCTCATCTAGCTCGCTAATAAAATCGTTTATTGACCCCGTGGCCTGGGGCCAGCTGGGTAATCTCTCTGAGCCACAGCATCTGTAAATAGGACTTTGGGGGAGGCATTAGGGGCTAATGGCCCATCAGACAACAGGCTAGGCCAGCTTCCTTCTCTGTGGTGGTCACAGGTGGGACATCTGGCCACCACTACTTTTACCATCTTCATGCTTTCAGAAAAAACACATTTCTTTTGACATGAAACAGTCTTTCCAGCTGGTGCCTCGAGCAAAAGTTTCACCCTTAGTGGACTGGGGGAAATGCATTGAAGGACACCCAGCTTAGCTGGACACATGCAGGAATGAGGCCGTCAGAGCGGCATGGTGATGTCTGCTGATGAGTTTCCAGACCACCTGCAGGAGATGCCTCTGTACCTGGCAAAGGTGTGGGGCCCTCCTCGGCGGGGATTCTCAACCTTGGCTGCTTGTCAGATGTGTAAAGGAAGGGGGGACCCAATCCTGACAAACTGAACCCAAATTTCTCAAGGTATTGTCACAGAGCCCTGCCTGACTGCAGGCAGGTGCCGTTTTGTGGTCCCCTGCCCAGAGCAGCTTTAAGCATTTTAGGGTTCAAACAGGAGCTGCTGTGCCTTAGGTCATGTTCCTTAAACTTGCCAGGACTTTTCCATTGCATTTCTGCCTTATAGCCATTGCTTTGGGACCTGGCAAGGTAGTAAATGTGCAGCAAGTATTTCTTGAAAGGTTTTTTTTGGTGAGGACACTGAGGTTCAGAAGGATAAGGAAATGTCCCCAGGCTCACGCAGCTAGAAAGAGGAGAAAACAGGACTCCAAGTCGGGTCTCTCCACTCCAAAATCTGTGCTCTTTCCACTGCTTACAGTAGCATTGGCTCATCAATTTCTGCTGCTGGGCCAAATTCAGCCCGCTACCTGGTTAGTACAGCTAGCGAGCCGAGAGTGGGTTTTACACTTTTAAAAAGTTGTAAAAACCCCAAAGATTATACAACAACAGAAACTGTGTGACCTGTTAAACCTAAAATAGTCACCATCTGACCCCAGATTAAGCCAGTGACATATGTCTCCTTCTGAGCTCATCCTGGGACTACAGGGGAGATGATTTGGGTCAATGTGTCCAAAGGAAGCTTTGTTGTTACAAACGTCCTTCACAGCAGCTCTGGATCATTTATGTGACTTAGGATGTCAAAGTCAGCTGAAACCCTTGTTCCTTTGGCTTGGCCTGCAGGTGGCACGTGCTTACTTGGATAAGTCTGTGGTTGCCAGAATATCACAAAGAGCTGAGGGCTTTTTCATTTTTCTCCTGCCATGGTAAGAGTTTTCCAAGTGGGCAGTCCCTCTAAATCCGAAGCAAATACAATGACTGACCCAGTCCTGTTCCATCCACTCTTATTTGATTCTTGCAAAGGTTTTGTGAAATTGAAAGGATATTGTCATCATCATTTTTAAAAAAATCTCATTTACAGATGCTGAAGCTATGGCACAGAGCTTAAAGGGATTTGTACAGGTGCACAAAACAGTGGGGCTGGAACTTGAACCTGGGGGTCTCCTGATCTGAAACATCATGCTCTTTACAACAGCTCATCTGTTCATCAGCTCAGTGCTCTGTGTTAAGATAAGTATCAAAAACTCCGAGTTAGGCAAAAGAAAGCCCGCATGGGACACGATCTAACAGGCCCATTTGAGGATTATTTAATTCTCTAGGGAGATATTTCCTTGCTTTGACTTTCTATTTACTATTAGGTAGGACATTTTAGAACTCTGAGTAAGTGTTTAGCGGTAGACCAATAATGATGCAAACAATACTTGTCTGATTGAGGTTCCCTGGTATTGCCTGCTAGGATAGATTATCATCCGAAGGTTATAGTCATGCTGTCTTATTAGGCAATCAATTATTTAAGTAATTTAGCAACGTTAACCCAGCATTCTTTCTTTCAGTGATGATTAATAATTTTTTTTTTCTCAACAACCTTGCCATTATGTTCATGGTTCCCTTCTTAATGAGTTAAAACCATCTTTGACACATGCTCTCTATGTATTTATATGAGTTATGTTTTCAATTTTTAAAAAATGTTGACACCCTCATCATGGTTACCACTGGAGAACTCTAAGCTCAAACCCAGCAAGCTACAGTGATCACTGGGGAGACTGAAGGGTCTTCTCTCTTTGGGCACATTAATCCATGAAGAGGTGGTATAAAGTGATAGAAAACTCAGCATCATATAGGTTTAACTTCTGACTCCATGACTTAAAAGCTGTGTAACCTTGGTCAAATTGCATGACTTCTCTCAGCCTCAGTTTCCTCATCCCATGAAATGGAGATAACACCTTCATTTGTTTTACAAAAAATAAATACAGCTCAACAATAGAGCATAATAGTTAAGGACAAAAATTCAGGTTTCAATTCTTGCTATTTTTCCAGCTGTGTGAACTTGGGGAAAGTAATTAACTTTATTGTGTCTCAGTTTTCTCATCTATAAAATGGGGTTAGTACTTTCAGGCTTGTTGTGAGGATTAAATGAGTCAATCTATATAAAGTGTTTAGAACTGTAACTAGCATATTGTAAGCACTTAATATAATTAGTACTCCAGAAATGGTTAGCTGTCAAGTTTCAAGGATGTTGTCCACAATACAGACCCACCTGTAGCCTGGTGGACTGCCTGTTTACACATGGAAGCAGAGGCCCTGAGAAGTCAGTAAGTGTGCCCAAGGTCACCCAGTCTGAACTAGAACCCAGATCTCCTGAATTCCAGTCCCTGGCACAAAGCTAAGGAGCTGGATTACTGACATGTCACAGTGCCTCTTTCCTGCCTTATTCTCCCCTGTGGCTTGCAGTGATTCCTCTCCCCAAGGAAATGCCTTTCCTCTGATGCTCCTGCTGCAGCTCAGCCTCTGCTGTGAAGAGTCAGAGCCTCAGCAAAGCATGACCAGACAGGGATTGTACCATCCAGTCCCCAGGACAGGAAAGGGTCAGGACTGTTCAACTCCCTCCTCTGCCTTCTATTACCCAGGCCCTCAGCTCTATGCTAATGCATCCAGACAAAATAGTTAGGGATTTTCATTGCCAAGTGATGAACAGAGAAAACAAACCCATACCACATACCCTAAATACCAGACATTCCTTGGATGGGCTGCATTGTAGGTGATTGGCTGCAGACTTCTCTAGCTTACCATTGGCAGGCATCTTAGAGAGCAGGGGATGGGACTGGGGGTGTGGGAAAGGAGAGGAACCTGTGCTCCAGCTCTGCATCCCAGAGCCTAAAACAGGACTATGGTCTCTGTTGTCTATAAGCAAAACTGCCATTTTTCAAACCCATCAAGCAAGCCACACATTGGAATCCAGGCATTATGAACATCGCACTCCAGAGGTGAATCACAAGGAAGAGTCATTCAGATATATTACTGAAGACCTATTACGTGTATGATACCATGTTAAGTCCTTAAGAGAGCAATTGAGTGAAATCTTCAAAGTGGCAGAAAAGGGGTTTTCTTTGGTCACATTTTCTAGATTGCTTTTATGTAGGTGTGAGGGAAAGGAGTAATACCATTTTGTTTTTGTTGGGTACCTAATATGTGGCCAAATGCTTGCTGGCCTTTCCCCATATGACTGCTGTCAGGGGCAGCTTAGGGAGCGTTTGGTAGCAAATCCAACTCAGGCTGGTTTTAACATGGCAGATATGTGTTTGGTTAGCAATTGGGAAGTCTGGAAGAATTGGGGTTAAACAAGCAGATGAACAATGTCACCAAAGATGCAGATTCTTTGTCTTCAGTCTTCCATTCTTGGGGTAGGTGGCACCTATTTGGGAACTTTGTTGTTGTTGTGTTTTGTTGCCTGTTAATGTCCAAATCATCCAGGTTGAAACAGCTGATCTCCAAAAAGGTTGAAGTTTACCAACCAGGCAATAAATCTTTATTAAATTTATCCAAGGCTCGATTTCAGGTTTTGGGGAGGCTACATTTGACAGGACGTGATCCCTGCCAGTGACCTGGTGAAGGGCGCTGCACAGATGAAATAATACCTAGTAATACTATACAGAGAATGCGGCACGTACTAAGTGGGAGGATGGGGAGGGGGGCAATAATTCCAATAGGATTTTTAATTTATTATTTTAGAAAGACCAGGACTGAACCCAGGACTTCCTACTTGGGAAGTAGGTATTCAACCACTGAGCTACATTTGCTCCTCTCCAAAAGGATTTTAAAGCAGGGCTTCCCCAGGTGTGTTCCTTGGAATATTTGTCCCTCAAAGTATAAGGGGCTTTTTTTTTTTTTTTTTAAAGGGCTGATTTAATAAAGTTTGTATGTTGCATTTATAAAAAAATAAAATAAAATAAAAAATAAAAAAATAAAAAGGGCTGAAAGGCCAAAATTTTTGGCTAACACTCTAAATGATGTTCTTTTGGAGATTACCAATACATATTAGTATCTTAAAGGCCCTAAGATGTTTTATGGTAAACAAGCCAGTTTAACTTTACTACCTTGATTTCTACATTTATTTGCTCAGGAAACATCTTTTTCCCTCAAGGAAAAAAGGAATACCGAAGCTACTCATGTCCCATGGAACCGCACTGCCCCCTGTGGTCAAAACCACTCAGGATGGATAACAATGAGGATGGGAAACTTGAGTGCAAAGGGTTTTTCTTGCACGCAACCAGGAATAGCCCATGACAAAAACTGCTTTGTCAGGATCCAGCTAATCAGCAAATGTGGGTCCCTCAAGGATACAAACTAGAGAACCGGGACTGTCAGGTTGCTTCATGGCACCCAAGCAAAACTCCCTGTGGCCACAAGGCGGAGTGCCGGCAGTCTCCGTCCCCACGTGTCCCACCCGTTTCAGGCCTCTTCATGGTCCTCTCTCCCCACCTCCGCCTTCCTCTTGCCTTCACACCTTGGCTCCTACTCCTATGCTAGGCTGACGGCTTCTGGTCCTCTGCGGGCCACTCCAGCCCCCCTCTTCCCAGGCCTGTGCTCCCCAGGCCCTCAGCCACGTCCCTGCCCCGCCTGAGCCTCCATGCCCTGCCAGCCCGAGGCCCACGGTGGGCTAGCTGCGGCTCTCCCTTCCTTGCAGGAGACCAACCTTCCTAGCGGGTCTGAGGTCTTCAGAGGGAAGGACTGTGCCTTTTATTCTCTTTCCGTTTTCCCTTGTGCCCACAGAGTCCAGGGAGCTGGGAGCACAGCCTGCCCTCCCCTAGAGCCCCTCCCTTTCCTATAGCAGAGTGCCATAGAGCCCTCGACAGACGGCCTTGCTCAGGGCCCCTTCCCACCCCGGGCCACCCTGAGACCTGGGCCACATTTAGAATACGGTCAGCCTTCTGGTGGTCCCAGAAAATATTTCTTCCAACATTTAGTTTTGGGCTGAGAACTTTGTACACACAACCTGCAGTCTCCCTAGAGGTCCAGACAGACAGGAGACTCCCAACAGCTGCAAGGGCTCAGGCCCTGGTACCTTCTCTCCCAGGTACCAGCCCCCAGCCCCCAGGCCAGTCCCGGGCACAGTGGGTTTGGGGCCAGGGGCTTCTCACACTGGGGAGTAGAGGCAGCCCAAACACTGAAATCATGTTGTTTCTCTGGAGGATGTTCAAATAAAAACACACAGCCGAGTTTCTCTGAACCATTACTGTAACCCTTGGTGCTGGTGTATTAGACTCAGGATAGACCTGTGGTCTGAGAGAAAACCCAAAAACCAGGATTTTGGAGACACCACGTAGGAATAAAGCAAAACAAGGTTCTCCGAAACCTTCAGGATAAGGAACAAGCTCCTTAGCAGTGCCCAGTGACCTTCATCAGTACACATTGTGAATGCTCCAAGGAGAGAGTATCACCTCTGCTCTCCACATGGAATGCATTTAGCTGTGCAACATTTCCATTTAGTTTAGGCAACATGCATGGCCCCAAAGCCCCTGAGCTATTTGTCCATGAAGCCTATTCCCAATGCAACATTGTAGGCACCAGCTCAGAAAGAAGAAATAGCAGTCTCAGGAATTTTAAACATGGTATGTGGAGGGACCTCTTTGGAGAAGACACCTTTCCCAGCAGAGGCCACCTCCTGAGGCCAGCACTTGGAGGCTATGGAGGGGGGGCCTGAGCATCCAGCTCTGCTCTCGGGACCCTGGGGGTTTCTGCACTCTGGGAGCTACTGCCTCTTAACCTGCAGTGGATATTTCCCCATATTTCCTGTGTTCCAAGAGACTCTTGGAAGCAGCCATCCTCTTGGCTAGCAGGGGGGATGCATCCTCCAGGAACCTGTGTGGATAAGAGCAGAGCATGCTGATGGCCTGTGCTGGGTCTCATGGCCAGAACCTCAGAGCTGGGAGACGTGGTCTTGGGGATCACCTGCCAAGGAGGAAACTGAGGCTCCTGGTGAGTTCCCTGGAGCAGAGACCACGGCTTGCTCATGACTGTTGCCCTGTTGCCTGGTTTGTATGTGAGGTTTTAGCCTTGGGATGATTTTTGAGGCAGGATTCACTCATTTGCAGGTGGTGACAACAGATTTTGATTAAAATTTTTTGATAAATTAGTAATAAGATTTGGTTGCCTATGAACTCAATGACTAATCAAAACCCAGAAAGTAGGTAAAACTTTTAGAAGCCCTCAGGAGTTTTCCTTGATGAAAATGTGCTGGGGCTGCAGGTGGCTCATTCTTTAAGGCCCAAGCAGGCTGGGCGGCCACCTCTGCAGCCCACCTGGAGGGCCTGCAGTGACCAGTCCCAGGGCTGCACTTGACCATGTACGTGGCAGAGTTTAAACGAGCACATGTGGCTGATTTAGCATCCTTTTTCAAAGCATTTGGAAAGGCAGAACCAAGCAAAACCCAAACTTCCAAGTCACAGGACTGTTCTGAAGTCCAGTTCAGTTCCTTTTGACCATCAGAGATAGCAATCTTTGGGCACATGGATTTGGCCAAGGATTCAAAGCCAAATGTTAGTTCCCCTCATGGGACAGGCGGTAAGGAGGGCCCCCTTCGCAAAGAGATGCATCTCTGTGCTCCAGGCCAGGGACTGTTTTGATCCTGAAACCATCCTCTTTGTTAGCTGTTCTGAAACGAAGGCTCACATCCCAATGACTCACATCTGCATTATCTTCCTTTGAAGAAGAAACAGAAACGCCCTCAGTGTTGCCTGGAGACACTTGCATAGTGCCCATTAGCCAGTGCCCAGATAAACTGAACCTCTTAATCATGTTAAGAAACAAGAAAAGACCAAGTCAGCCATAGGCCACTAACATACACGTATGCAGAGTGGACAAGGAAGGGACAGATGAAAAACCAGGACCACGCCAGATGAGAACTGGGAACCAACTTCCAAAAGGCTCCTGGCAGCAGAAAACTCCACTGAAGAACGTTCATTTAGGTTCTACACAAATACACTTTGTTCTGTGCCTACTCTTTAAAGTTGGAAAGGAGGCTTTTCCATTTGGTTTGTCTCTGGAGGTTTTCTCTGGTATCGAATGCAGGAGAGGTTTTAAACAACTGAGGCAGAGAGAGAGAAATCACTGCTCGGCCCCCAGTCTTGACCCTGGGATGCCAGGGTGTGACAGGGGAGAGGCAGGAGGAAAAGAGGGGCAGCTGCCCTGGGCACAGCCTGGAGGAACAGAAGGTGCAGGGATGGGGTCGGGTGCACCACGGAGGAGCTCCCCAGAGTCCCGTTGCACGAGGCCATTAACAGCTTGATCCTGAGCCTTTGGGTCTGACTCGTGAGTGTCTCGGGGAGCACACTGTGCCCTTCCCTGTGACCTCCCAAAGGGGCACGCAGAGTTTTCACCGAGATCAGAGGAGGGCTCAGCGCAGCAAGGCAGGAATGAAGAGTTGTATCAGCTACACTCAACCAAGGTGAGCCCAAAGTTTGCTAGCTTTTCCTGGAGAGCCCAGGGATCTGCCAGCTCCCCTCGTTTTCAGTGTTAGTGCCCCGGGACACCAGCTCCCCATACACTCTTCTCCACCTGCTTTTCATTTAGACCATACTGCCTCTTTACCAACCTGGAAAACATTCTAGTGTGCGGAGCACTTGCAGATCTCTTAAACATGAAAAACTGTCAAAAGTTTAATTATATTTTTAAAGCCATGACACAGACTAGGCTCTGCTCACTGGGCAAGGTCTAAGGGAGACCCTTTCTGAGGACCGAATCCCTCATGTCCCCCCTGGGTGGACTGTGCACCTACGCTGCGGCTGAAATATGAGACGTGATGACACGTTACAGAAAAGAGGAGGCTAGTGCTTTCAACCGTTAGGAATTTTAAAAACCACGTACGTCCTAATACTACCTCATCTTCCCCCATGGACACTTTCAAACAACCTGCTGGTCGACATAAAAGCCTGTCCCATGAGCCATGCAGCCTTCATGTACTGGGCTGTCTTGGGGAAAGGCTCAGATTAAAGGTAGATGCAAGGTCTTAAAATGCCCTTCCAAGGAGAGACCTCTCAAAAGAAGACATCAAAGGAGAGAGGGGGGAAACGCATAAAATTCTGGGAGTGTGGCATCCGTAAGATGGACTCTGCATACCAGGTGTCTTCACTTATAAGGTAAACTAACAGGCATAATTACCTTGTCAAAGGTTCACATTGAATTGAATTCAGGAATATTAAAATGTAGAACTCTTGGAAGAGAGGATGGAGGACAGATTTTTAAATGAAAGACTTCCAGTCCTGAATTCTGACCATTTAGAGAGCAGAGAAGTCAAGGTGGGACCTGGAAGATGGAGTCATCACGGGATTGTTTTATTCCAGCTGAACCCCCAGCTCAGAAGCTTTAAGAAAGGGATGTTGTCTTGACTGTCACCTGGTGGACATGGATTCGTGTGGGTCAATCTGTCTGAACTGAAAAAGCCTCTGCAGAATAAAGAGCCCACATGTTTTATTTCAGGCCCTGGCAGGCCCCCATACCTCTGCCCTTTGGCTCATGGAGGGAAAAAAAAAAATAACCATTCAATTTTCTGGGCCCTAGAATACAAGAAGGGGTTGCGATTGTACAAGGAGCTTACACACTGAGGCAAGAAAGCGTGCAAACGGGAGCAGTAATTCTTCACCTGCGGGGGTGAGCCAGTGCTCGAGACATGGAAGGAGGTTCCAAGTCACCCTCCCAGAGTCCACACTGGTTTATATTTCTGGCTTTTATTAATCGTGTCCAACTCCAATTTCCGTCTCCTCCTGAGAAGGAGAAGAACATCTATAAATTTCTATGACATCAATGATTTTCCCCGAGCCATTATCTTTTTTTTCCAATTAAGATTTCACAACAAGGCCCACGAGCAGGCCTAGAGTAGGACCAACAAAAGCACAAGTGTCTGAGAATGACATAATACTGACTTCTCCCTTTTTGGTAACCGTCCGTGGAACGTGTGCCCCTCTCTCCTGAGATATGGTGAGGCACGGGGGAGGTGGCAGCGGGGCTGTGGGTGGGACACTGTACCGTGTGACATCATGATCATGCAGCCGGCACCCGACGGGCCAGAGGAGTGAGAATGAACACGCAGGGCCCTGGGCTCGCCCCAGGGGTAGGAGGCAGTTTCCAGGTGTGCCCAGCGTCACAGGAACACTGGCCAGTTCTTGCAGGGCTGTCCCCTGGGGTTGCTCTCATGGCTCTGCCTTAACCCTCATCCTCCCTCAGCTCAGTGGGCAGGAATTTATACTGCTGCTGACGGATCTGGGCCAGTTTTTTCCTTGCTTCTTCCAGTTCTCGCTCTTTCTTCAGCATTTCCTCCTGGGCAGCGATGATCTAGGAAAAAAAAAAAGCAGTAAGATGGATGGATCGAAGTCTTTCTAAGAAAGCGCCCTCCCTAGCCACTGCGTGCCTCACTGCAATGGGACACGGCACTGCACTGGCAACAGCATTCTTGGCTCTGGAGACCAGCCTCCCCACCCAGGTTCAGAGTTTGGGACCAATGACCCAGATGGTCCAAGAAGACATGCTGACTTCTGGCCACTGATTTAATAACAAACATCTACTGAGTCCCTGCTATGCTCCAGGCTGTGGTGGGAACACCTTCCATGGATTGTATCATCTTCATGCAACCCTGGGAAGTAGGCCCTACGGACAGGGCTATTGTTTTTCCAATGAGGAACCTAAGGCTGAGAGATGTGAGTCCACTTCCCGAGTCACCCAGCTAGCAGAAGAGGACGTGGTCCAGGAAAGCTTGAAGCTAAAGCTGGTGCCCTTTACTCCGAGATGGCCTTCATGTATATTATTTCATGTTTCTAAGGTGTCAGAGGATACTAGTTAATAGGTATTGAGTGAGAAGAGTAAGTTTGTTTTCAGGAAAGTCAAATAGGTTTCTTTTCTGTGGGACTTTTCTCGAGTTTTGACTGTGTTCATGAGTTTGATATTCCAAGCTGGGGGTAGAAAGCACAGTATTTCCCAGACTTATTTGATCCAAGATCCTTCTTTGTGGAACTTTTCAAGGAACTAGAGTTTCCAGAGACATATTCTGGGGGAAAAAATGCATTGAGGGTACTTCCAAACACAGGGGGTGGTTCAGGAAGAGCTAAAGCAGGCATGGTGAATATGTAACTTAGGTAAAGGTATCTCCGTGCTCCAGGTGCTGATAAGAAAACCAACCTCGTGTAACTGATTTATATTAACACTCAATCCTAAACTGCAAGCCTGACTTCCTGGAATCTCCTCCTCACTCCCATGCAAGAGAATGCAATCTTGAGTAAGTCCCACCTACTTCTATGAAAGGTCAGGGAGGGCCAGCATTCATTCGCTCTGTAGGGCCAAATATCTGCAGTGGGCAACAGCTCCACATGCATGATTTCATTTAAATGGTAATATCACTGTTCTCCAATTTCTAGTCTTCCCTTTTTCTGTAATAGAATCCCTGGTTTTCAGCTAGGCACATGATTGCTCAGAAAGTAATACTACATTTCCCAGCCTCCTTTGCAGCAAGGTTGGCCACATGACCAGGTGCTGACCAAGAGCACACAAGTGGATGCAACTTGAGGGCCATGCCTCCTCTCTTCCTTTCCACCTTCCTCCAAACCAGAAAGCCGAGGTGGTCATTGAGCCAACTTGGACTAAGTGGCCAAGGCAACCTCCTAGGGATGATGAAGCAATAAGGCAGCTGGTGTCTGGGGCTTGGACATGAAGGGAGTGCCAACCATCCCTACCTAGACTGCTTAGACCCCGACTATTACATGAAGGAGAAATGAACCTCCATCTTATTTAAGCCATTGTTGTTTTGGCTCTCTGTTCTAACACAATGCCCATTTTGGGAGTACATACTGTTTTGAATTTAATCACAAACCTGAGCAATACCCCCCACAAACTTTGTTTTTACGACAACATCGTCATCATCAGCTTTGCCAAATGCTGCCTTCTGGGCTGCACGAACAAGATTGTCTGAGGCTCTTTTCACAGCATTTCCTGCTGCCTGGAGAGGGAACAAAATACAAAATATATCGCTAGAAACAGTTATTTGGATCTGGCAAGAATAGACATGAAGGTACAGTTCATGAGACCACAAGTCAATTTACCATCCAATTATAAGACAGAAGTTTTCTCTAGCCAGTGAGTAGCCACATGTCTGTCCTTCCATCCACTGATTCTACTAACATTGGCACCTACCACTTGCCAAGCACAGCTTTACTCATAGATGAATGAGATACATTTCTGGTCCCTAAAGAACACACACTCTTCTGGGGAAAACAATCATGGAAATAAATAATTATAGCAACGTGACATTTATGTTAATGGAAACACACTCAGAGGTTGCTTCCTTGGCTTAGAAACCCCCCACCCCCCCAATCCAGTTTAGCACATAGGTCAGGACTTGGCTCAGGCATCACTTTCTCCTGTCCGCCTTCGCCTTAACCTCACCTTCCCCCTCAGTGCTCCTGGGGTGCTGCCTGTGTGCTTCTGTGCAGCCCTTACCACACCTGTGGTCTGCCTGGCTCCCTTCTAGAAAGGGAGCAGCTGCAGGCCAGGGGCTGTGACTTGAAGCCTTGCATCACCAGCACCTGGGACAATGGCTGCCCAAGTCGGTGTTCACTGAAAGCTTTCCGAAGGAATGAAAGACCATGAAAGGACAAGTGAGAGGGCGCCCTCTGTGGGTGTCTCAGAGTCACTAGGACCTTTATAGATGTCTGTTTAGGATCAGAGCTGGGCTTTACGTTACATGCTCAAGCTCAAGGATGGGGCAATTGTTAAAGAGGCTTAAAGAGCTCTTCAGTATGAAGTCTAGCTCTCCATTAAGCGCTACAGCCCACACTGCCTTGCCAATCTAGTAACGTACATGGAGGGTGACTGAGAACAAGCCCTCTCGCCCTAGAATTTTCTAATTGTGGTCAAGGTTTCATTAACTCCCCTTTACTCCTTGTTCAGACCCACTCAGAGCCAAGTGCTTGTGCTTGGGGTTAGTCATCAGAAAGTTGGGATTTTCTTTGTTCAAAGCCAAATGGCCCAGCTAAGTGGTGATCCACTATGACCAATGGGGACAAGGAGCGCCTACTTACATCATGTGCCAAAGTGTGCTTATCCTCAAAATAGCTTTATGGGTCAGAAATCATTACTTTTCAGATGTGGGAACTGAGGTTAAGTAACTTGTCTAAGGTCCTATAGCTGATGAAGTTACAGAGCCAGGATTTGAAAACAGGTTTAGTCCCATGTAACTGCTAAGGCTCATTATAAGGGACTCACACATGACTTTACAGCATCTAGTTAAATCCGTAACAATGGTAACAAGAGTGATGATGTGTTATAGCTGTGTAAATCCTTAGGGCTTACAAAAGCACTTTCATATCCATTTATCTTATTTCAGTATCATAGGAGGCAGTGCAGGTATCTTCACATCCATTTTACAGATGAAACAACTAAGGCCCGAAAGGTTTTGAGTGATTTGCATAAAATTATACACCAAATACATGCCAGGTCTCTCTTAACTCACAATATTCTCCTCAGAATTGTTCCCAAAACCCACGAATTGCACATTCACAAACATGCCACTCTTCAATTTCCTCCCTCCCAAGAGTGAAATGGAAATGGGGGAGGTGGTCAGACAATAAACAAATGCGCTCTACAACTTCAAAATAAAACTAGAATTTTTAGTTTTAGTGGAACTGTGCAAACATTTCTGCCACTGATATTTTATTCACTGAGTTATATAAGCATATATTGTTTAGCAAAATAATATGCATTATAATACTTCTAACAAAAATCCAGAAAATTGGAAATAACAAAAAGCCCAAACTATAAGGAAATTCTGACATAATCACTTGATATAAGCCATGCAATCATTAAAAATGAGATTTGTGAAGAATGGACCAGTTAGCTTTGCACAGACAAATTATGAAGCCTTTTCTCCAAGGGAAAAAATATGTATGATAAAATGTTAAGTGAAAAAAAAATAGCAGAATGTTACCTCATTATGATTATAACTAGACAAAACTGGTAACTTTGATGTGTGAAGATGTTGAGGCTATGTGATTTTTTAAAAAAGAATATTTCCTTCATTGTGTTTATAATTTTATCAATAAAGCAATCAGGGAAAAGTATAAGCTCTGGGAAAGTCTTGATTGTCATTCTCATGAGCACACTCTCTTGGCTCCGGGAAACCTTAGCAACCATCTTATATAAATTCCTCTATCCTTTCACTCTCTTCTTTAGCAAACACTGAATGAGGACCTCCTCTGTCAGGTGTAAGAGATGCAAAGATGAAGATATGGTACCTGTGCCTAAGATGCTCACAGCCTTGTCCAAGGCAGACATCAAAACAAATGCAGTGGTGCAAGGTCTCTGGTGGGAGAGAGGAGGGACTGACTACCTGCAGCTTGGGAGTCAAGGAGGGCTTCCTTGAAGAGGTGACACTGGCAATGAGTCACAAAGGATGAGGAGGAGTTTGCTAGGCTGGGCTGGAGTGAGGAGGAGGGTTGGGACAGTCGAGTTGGAGCAAAGACTTGAGTGAAAGCCCCAAGGCGTGACACTGGAAGGCACATGTGGTGGGGCAGGAGGTTGAGGATGCATGGAAGCATGTGGCAGAAGATGAGGCTGGAAAGTGGGACAGGGTTGGTTGATGGAAGGCCAGGTGCGTCATGCTAAGGAAGTGAGACTGTCCCCTTTGGCGACACTTACCCGCTCCAACAGGAGTATTTTCCCACCAGCATCAGTGACTATTACCTGTAGCCGCTTCATGGCCTCTGAATCCTGATCGGCCTTCACCTTGCAGGCCACAAGCAGCTGAGCTGTGGAAGCGGCGACCTGCTTGGCGGACGAGATGAGCTTCTCCTCGCTGGCATGCCCCTGAACAGAGGCATTGGCTGCCTCACAGAGACTGCTGGTTGCTGCTGCCACCATCCGGGCCTGGGGACAGTCGACAGAGAAGTGACCCAGGGCCCGAGCCTCCCTCAGTGGATCCAAAAAGCAAAGGGGGAGGAAGGAGAAGGTGACTCACAGCAGAAATTAGCCCCTGTGACCACTGTCCGTCATCAGCAGCATTGGCAGGTATGGAGCCGACCTAGGGAGTGGAGTTTAGGAAGGTGAAGTGAGAGCTGAATGGCCCAGGGCGACCTGCCCCTACCTTGCTCTGGAGCCAGAGAGGAACAAACACCTCAGACAGGTCCCACTGCCTGCCCAGTGACTGCCACAGACAGCACCAGCCCCGGGACAGAACGCCTTTCCCCGTGGGACCCCGGGTGCTTCAAGACTGAGCCAGCACACCCTGGCTGGTTTCCACCTGGGCAACAAAGAGTCTGGGAAAAGGACTTGGGGCTGTCTATCCACACTCACTTCCTCTGAGGGCCTTTCTCCATTTGAAACACCGGAGCCACCGAGGCTTCCCCTTTCAAGTGCCAAGGGAAACTTAAATCTCTCCTGATTACTGGCCCTGAAGTGGCAATGTGACTTTTCTGGCAGATGATGCCAAAAAGGGTGGGACAGCTCCCTCTGTGTGAGTGCAGACCCTTGTCTTAAGGAAACACTGACCATCTTGTCAGGGATGGAGTGAGAAGAGGCCTGAAGCAAGCAGATCTCGGTCTGTATTTAGAGACTGGGGCTACATGGGAAACATTTTCTGTGCAGGCCTACAGGGAGTAGCTATGGGAGGAAATGTCTTTATGCTTTCGGGAGGTGCCTAGAGAGGTAAGAGGGGAGCAGCTCCATTTGAAATTGAAATTGGGGATCCATCAGCAATTTCAGGCACCACACCAGGGCTTGCTGAATGCCCGGTAAAATCCCAAGGTCCTGCATATAGTCCTAGAGTTCACCCAAGTCCAGCTGAAGCTCATTTACCAATTTATGCCTGAACTGAAGTTTCTTGGAGGATAGGGACTATGCCATATTCAAGTTTGACTCTCAGGTATCTAGCAAAGTGTCTGGCATATAGAAGGTGCTTGTTTGGTATTAAAATAAACTGAAATTGTTAGGCAGGCTGTTCTTCTCAGCAGTCCATTTTTTGTCTCTACTTTTTGGCCAGTCAAGTACTTGCTGAGTAGTAATGACAAGACCAGCACTCAGGGAGGGCTGAGGATAAATGAAGAGCGTAAAGAGATAGATTGCCTGCCATCTGGGGAGATACAATATCCATATTGAGAACCAGATGATGGTGTAGAAAGAGGAGCCAAAGTATGTGGCTTAGGCTAAGACGTGGCTGAGTTCACAAGCAAGGGCGACTTCCTGGAGGAAGAACTGGTCAGGCAGGACTTCCTGTCTGTGTTACTATTTCTTAAGTCAAGACACAATCATTTCTACCTCTCTGTGCATAGCAGCAAAAGCCTTTTCATATCAGACAGAAGTGACTGACAATTATGGTGACCAAATTTCCCCAGCCAAAACCTGGGCCCACTCCCTGACAGGATTCCTGTAGTGTCTCTCGTTGGAGAGGCTTTCTGCAAGATGCAGTGTGGATAGGGTGGTTCAGAGTTGTATGGAAACGACAGGACAAATGGGATACTTTAAATTGGAAGACCTTCCCGTATCTAGGATTAGTCTAATGTACTTTAATCCTCTGGGTCATTAAAAAAGAACTATGCTTTCATGCTAATGCTGATGGAATGGGTGACTGGAGATGAAACAGCTCAAAGAAATCTTGGATTTAAAACCAGACTAGGGGTTGGATGTGGCTCAACTGGTTGGGCGTCCGTCTCCCATATGGAGGGACCCGGGTTCGATCCCCGGGACCTCCCGGTAAAAAAAAAAAAAAAAAAAAAAAAAAAATAAAACCAGACTAGCCCTTTGACCAGTGGGCTCAGGAAAATCCTAACTGCATAAAGTGGGACAGCATTCAGCTTTTCAATCCTAAAAAACGATTGGAACCATTTGGGGTTGGAAAACTGTACTAGAAAGCCCCCAAGTATCATGCTTACACAGTTGTCTACCAGGAAAATATGGCAGTTTATGTCTTTAAATAGCCTAATGTACAGTGGGAATATAAATGTCTTGTTCGGGACCTGATCACTTTTCAGAGTGGAATGCTTTCCTTAACAAGAAGCAGATGAGAGGCCTGGAAGCCAAACCTTAATTCTGTTTGTCAGGTTTAAGCAAACAGAGTTTTCAGTTAGTTGGGGCAAAGTCTGGCAATTCAGCGCATGTCTTCAATTTGGCCAAAGGCTGCCGCAGCTCTTCCTCAGCCTTGGAGGCTCTCCCTACCAAGTGTTCTAGCCCTTGGCCAGTGGGGTTCACCCACCTTTCCTTGGGCCACCAGCTCCCTCTGGGCTGCCGAGGCTGATTTGACCAGGGCACTTGTGGCAGCAGCGATGGATTTAGCAGCTTCCAAGATCTGTTCTTCAAAATCCAGCGTCTCATCTGCTTGCTATAATCAAAAGAAAACAATGTCATATGCAATTCATATCCACAAAGGGCTCTTTCTGCCAAACCACTTACTGCTTGGTCATCTGACCCTTCATTTGCCTATTCTTTTTGTTGACAAACCATACCAAGGGTAGAAAGGCCTAGTTTGTCAGGATGCCTCTCCACGTGCTGCCAACTCCCCCGCCCAGCCATTCTGAAAGGTGAAAGCTGTGAGCATTGATGTACTACACAGATTTTAAAAACAGGAAATTCCAAGACAGACTATTTTTCCAGACCAGAACCCTTAAAGAGACATAATAAAATATACTTAAATGTTTCCATCAGCATCAATAATCAAAATAAAAATCAAAAGAGTGGGTAGTAGCCCACTCTTTAGGAGCTTAAAGCTCAAAAATGGATCAAAGGGAAAGATGGCTATTTTTTTGTGAAAAGCCTTTTTTTCTTGAGGAAAAACAAAAAGCAAAATATCATTTGCATTTCTGTGGCTGAGCATGGAGAGAATTAACTACCAACCACCAATCACCCAGCGGTGGAAAAGAAATCCAGGCAACACGACATCAAAGTGGAGCGCATTCAGTCACCTGGTGCCCCGAGGCATGGCGCCACCTTGGGAAGTCCACTGAATACCACTGCATAGGTGTTGTCAGGCCATTAGGGCTCTAGTCTAAATTCACTACCACCCTTATGCCAATGACAAAACAACTCAGGAAGTTGAAGAGACGCTCTGGGGAAGCAGGTAGGGTGAGTGTAAAGACTGTGATCCTGAGCAGTGTGGGATGAAGAGTAACAATTTGGGGTGGCTCAACTAGATGACCCCCAAGCTCCCCTCCAGCATTAACATTCCACGACTCTAAGTCAATGTGGTTTAGTTTCTCTTGAGTCACAGGATGTTGAAGATGTGGCTGGTACCTTTTAAGTATTAAGAGATGATGGTCAGACATAGTGATGTGTTTTAAATAGTGTCTACTATGTGCCAATGATTTTGTAAGGCACTTCCACATACATTAACTTATTTCTCACCCCAAAACATAAAACTTAAAAATCCTACACTGTAATTGCCTTTATCCTTATTTTTACAATGAGAAAACTTGTGCTCAGGGAGATAGAGCATGGGGTCCAAGGTTTGGTGGCAGGATGAATCAGAATCTAAACCCAAGTTTCTTGATTCCAAAAGGACATGTCTTACTATCCTAGGCCACACCTTAAGGATCAATGAGAAACAAGTTGGCTAGACAATTCGAGTATCCAAGGGTCAAAGCCAGGTTTGCTAACAGCCCCTATGAAACATCAGACAGGATGGATACAATTTTTTTCCAGTCTCCTATTCTTAATGACTACAGTTCAAATCATGAAAGATGCCAATCTCATTTTTTACAACCCATATCATCAAAATAAAATTTCAGTGCATATCTAGTGGATCTGAAAAAAGATGGCAGCATTTTAGAAGTTTTGAGACAGAAGCTGTATGTATATTCTTTTTTATTTCAGGTAGAGTCTTGCTTAAGGAGAATTCAAGACAGAACTGGATTCAGTTCTACTAGATTCAGTTTGGATTCCTTTATTATGGGGGCAAGGGTAGGCTGTACTGGTGATGGAGTATACAATTTGTTTACTGAAATATAAAAATAACTCATTATAAGACACTGGCGTAAAAGTTTCTCTCATACATAGATCCAAAATAAATTAGATTAATCTCTGATGTGTGTGTGTGTGTAATGATCTTGAGATATCAAGAGCTTTTCTGGAAATTCATTCTGCAAAAGAAAGTCAATCATATAACAGATTAAGGCACTGGGGAAATCATAGACTTTCTGAGTGCAGACAGACCCTTGAGCTTCTCCTTGTTTGGCAGGTGATGAAACAAGAGACCATGGAGGCTCCTCAAAGTCTCCCAGACTCTTGTCTCAGGAGGCCTTGGCTACACTGTGGGTTCCAACCCCTAGTCCAAATTTACAGTGTGGAGCCCTGATAAGCAAATTGGTAATTTCTCAAATTTTAAAATTTACAGAAAATGGAGTTTCCTTAAAATTAAGTGCTAACTATTAGCAAGGCTAGATCTGACAGATGTCTCTCATTACAACTGATCCGAAGGGCCTTTCTTTGTCTTCTGTTGCCCTGGAGGTTTTTCATTTAAAAAAAAAAAAAAATTTTTTATTTTAAAAACGTTTTTTTACACCTGCTTGAAATAGATCTTCAACTTGGAAATATATTTGACACCCACATATTTTTTCTTGTGATGGCAACTATTGTAATGATCTTTGATGATATTTTTTTAGTCTTTCCATAACATCTCTATGCCTTAGAATGGACATAGCTGAAAGTCCTATCTCTGGGAGACATTTACTCTGCTTAGAAGCCACTGGATAGTTTCCCAAGAAAGGCTCAAAAAAAAGCAGCCTGGATGACAACAGGGATGCAGAGGTAGATGCTGCAGTTTGGGTGGATGCCAGGTTTACCATTAAGGCTAAATGCCCACCCTATCTCTGCTTCTGAAAAAAGACATCAACACTTACTGTATCTTCAGATGACACAACTTCTAGCCCAAGAGTAAATGAAACCTCCCCAAGGCAAGGGGACTCAGTATTCCCCACTATCTTGTCTCCCACCAGCATGCAGAATGGGCTCTGGGAGGGGGTGGTGAGGGCAGGGGGAGAAGGAAAGAAGGACACAAGCCTAACCATATTACAGAATGGTAGCGAGAACGACTTCAAAGGACTTTCCCACAGAAAAGGATCACAATTAAAACGCAGGATTTGTTAATAGAGCAATCCCCACCACAGCAGGGAGATTGGAGAGAATAAGAACAACCATGTAGTTTCTGCTGGAGACCCTGGACATCATGCACCACCAAGGTCAAGCTCCCCTCACTGAGCTCTCATTCTCATCCACTTATCTCAGGGCCTAAAATGGTTGGCCTCTTAAGATCCTCTTTAGCAGAGATATTATGTGGATATGACTGAGAACACTGAAATCCTCACTCCTGATTTTTTTCAACAATTGGATCATGTAAAAAGCCTTTAAGATTGTTAGAATAATCTTTTAAAGATGATGACTTATCCTATGCATATGGCTGGCTATTCTTATTTCTCTATACCAACTGGCATCAAGCAAAGGCATCCAACTTAAGAAAATGCTTTTATTAAACAGGGTAGAACAGGGGTTCTTAACCAGGGTCTGTGGAAAGATTTCAGGGGCTCTGTGAGCTTGAATTGAAAAAAATCAACTTATTATCTTTATTTTCTCTGGCCTCCGATGTTGAGTGTCATAAAACTATCTGCTGCTACATTCTGAGAAGGGGCCTGTGGAACAAAAAAGGTTAAGAATGTCTGGGCTAGAGCGAGGGCCTCACTGCAGAATCAACCTGCAAATCTGGTTAAAGATGCAGGTTCTGTTTCAGTAGGTTTGGGTGGAGCCTGTTAAGTAAGAACTGGGAAGTGTTTCTAATGGAGGTGATTATGAACTACTCTGTGGGAAACGCTGGCCTAGACTAAGGGAAACAAAATACCAGTTAACGTAATCCCACCAGCCCATGATCTCCTCCAGGGCACGGGTTGTGTTTTATTCAATTTGTATCTCTCTAGTGCAAAATCAGGCAGAGAGGAGTCCATGTGATAAACATTTGTTGAATGAACATATCTATTCAAAATGAGTCTCCAGAAGTTCCAGAGTGCAGCCAGAGGACAATTTACATGGTAAAAGAAGGAAAAAACAAATAAGAGTAAGCATTCCTACTAATAACTGTCCATTCCCAAACCATGGAGGACAGTACACCCACATCTGTGCTCTGGCTTCTGCTCTGTTGAAGGCTGTGGGTTGTGTACACTCTGCCTGGATCCCTCAACTGTTATTCACACTTTGTGACATTTAGTCATTCAAAGACATATGCAAATACAGCAGCCTTTTACTTAGAACTACACACTTAAAAAATAGTGCTGGAAAAAAGTTCAAACACATGTACAAACTGAGAATCTGCCGATGGATTTTCCCTAATGAAGATATGAGCTGCACTCTCTGAGTGCTGAATTTACCTTCTCTTCCTTGGTAACAATGTTCTTTTCCCCATTCCCCTCCACTTGGAAAGGTTATTGGCCAGGTCATCACCAGTTCTTAGCAACTGTCTTTCTTGGATGGTCTTTTGGATTCTAGCTAAGGATGGATTTATCCTCACCTCGGCTTTTGGTTAGTTTTAAAAAAGGTCTAAGCACCTTGTGCTGGTACTTTTCCTCTTTGATTACCTTTTGCAGAACTCACCCATTAAAAAGTTAGAGGCCTGGTGAGACTCCCTCTTGAGAAAGGCTTCACATTGGGTTGGCAGCCTTGTTGCCTGCTTCCCACCCTTGGGAGAATATTTGAGACCCTTATATAGCTGATAGGTCTCAACTTTCAGGAGCAAGAGGTCCCACTGGAGAAGGAGAGGGGAAAGGAGAAGAGAAACGTGGAGAGCTTTCCTAATTTATATTTTTATTATTCTTTTTTTGCCTTTCAAGGTTTCTGACAAAATCATCTAAGATTCAATCTAAGAAATGTATCTTTGTGATTTACTCATTCAATAAACCTACCTTGTCTCCTACCTATAGGAAGTAAATGGTTAGTATATGCAAAGCATGACTGACTCTAGTAAATGCTCAATAACTATTAGCAATTATTTTCATTATTATTTCTATTATGTTCTATTATATTTTTGTGGTTTTAAGAATTCTTTTTTAGGCCTTGCGCTAGACTAGTCTGTTTGTCTTTCTGAACCCTGTTTTATTCTCACAATTCTGATAAGGGTTCTAGCTGTAATTTCTGATTACAACTTAAAACAAAAATCAAAAATAAATGGGAGGATTTTGGAAAATGACAGAGTAGGAAGCTCAAGGACTCAGTCCCTCCATACGAACAATTATTAAACAGGTAGGAACTGTCTGAATCAACTATTTTGAAACTCTGCAGACTAATAGAAACAGTGTGCAGCATTTGAGGAAGAGCAAGAGAAGAGGCTAGTAAATACCAGTAAGTGCTGGTGAATTTCACTTTCCAGTGCAATGGATACTGTTGCCCATCCACCACCTCAGGGCAGGCAGCAATGAGGTCTTCAACCCCAGCTCCTGGTGGGATATAAAGATCCGGGGGTATATGAATGTCTTAAAGACAGTACCTTCCTCAAAACTATAGAAAACAGGTAAAGGTCTGCATTTACTAGGAAAATGCTGAATCAAGAAAACTCAATTTCAAAGAGCTGTAGGAGAAGCTCCTGGCACTCTTTCCTCACCCCTTCCCAAGGGCAATGTGGAGCTAGCCAGCGGTCTCCCTTTGTGGGCCTCTGGCCTCCTTCCAGCTGGGAAAAACTGACCTGGGAAATCCTATCTGGCTCACCCTCTTCTCCTAGAATTTGCCTTCCAGGCAAATTCAGCTTGGGGCAGTGAAAGTAGAGTAGGAAACAATGAGTCAGGCAGCCTGGGTGAAGGCTTTCCTACTATAAGTTCTGTTGTGGAGCACCCAGGAAACGGTAAAGGTCTGTTTTCTAAGTAGTGAAGGGGCATTCAAATTTCTGTCAACAGGGGAACTCAGCAAGCACAAGCCCAGGAAAAGACACAGACTCAGAAAAGACAGGGAGGACCTTGCACTTTACATTCACTTTGGGTTGACCTTCTTGACAGGAAGGCTGAACACTGGAAGAGAGCAAAGTCAATTTGCAAAGACTGTGAAAAATATTTTTTTGCATTAGCGTGTTTGGTTTTGTTAGCTCCTGATATCAAAGAAAATCTCTGTCATATTATTATTTGGATACAAACTTAAGAAACAGACAGCTCAGGGACTAAATAATTCCAGAGTTAACACTTTAAAATATTAAAATGTACAATGTGCAACAAAAGATTGCAAGACAAATAAAGAAACAGGAAATGAGGGCCCATCCAAAGGAAGAGGATAAAAATCCAGAAACATCAATGAAGAACACCAGACTGTGGACATACCAAAGACTTCAAAAAGATGATCTCCAATATATTCAAGGAGGTGAAGGAAAATAGAGAGGAAAAAAACTAAAGGATACCAGGAAAACAATGAATGAAAAATATGAAAATCTCAATAAAGAGACAGAAAATTTTAAAAGGAACCAAACAGAACTACTGGAGTTGAAGACCACACCACAGTAACTGAAATGAAAAATTCCCAGGAGGGTTTTAACAGCACATTGGGACTAGGAGAAAAAAGAATCAGAAAAAGTGAAAATAGCCTAAGAGACTTGTGGGACACCATCAAATGTACCAATACAGGCATTATAGGAGTACCAGAGGGGGGAAGGAGAGATAGAAATATAAATATCCAAAGAAATAATGACAGAAAACTTCCCAAACTTGACAAAAGATGTGGATTTGCACATACTAGAAGTGCAACAAACACCAAACAGGAAAAAAAAAAATGCCCAGACACACAGTTGTCAAACTGTTGAATGTAAGGGACAAAGGAGGGCGTTCTGAAAGCTACAAGAGAAAAGCAACCTGCTATGTACAAGGGAATTCTAATTAGATTAAGTGCTGATTTTTCATCAGAAACCACAGAGGCAAGAAGACAGTGGGTTGAAATACTAAAGTACTGAGGGAAAACAAGTGCCAACCAATAATTTTTTATCTGGTGAAACTTTCTTTCAAAAATGAGGGAGAGGGAAGAGATGTGGCTCAAGCAATTGGGCTCCTGTCTACCATATGGGAGGCCCCAGGTTCAATTCCTGGGGCCTCCTGGTGAAGGCAAGCTGGCCCGCGCCCAAGGAAAACCGACTGCCCACACTGGCGGAGAACTGATGGCCCGCGCTGGCGGACAGCTAGTGCAGCAAGATGACACAACAAAGGGAGACAAGCAGACACAGAAAAACGTGCAGCGAATGGATACAGGGAGCAGACAGTGAGCACAAGGTGCGGGGTGGGGTGGGGGATAAATAAATAAGTCTTTTAAAAAAATGAGGGAGAAAAACTTTTTTTTTAATTTAAAAAATGAGGGCGAGATTAAGACATTAAGATATTCCCAAAAGTCTCAAAGGCTAAGGGAGTTAGTTACCACTATAACTGCCCTATAAGCAATGCTATATGCTTTTTACAGATTGAAAGGAAAGGACACTAGACAGTGGCTCAAAGTGGCATAAAAGAATAAAGAGCTCTGGTAGAGGAAACCATATGGGTAACTAAAATGCCAGTACTACTGTACTGTATTTTTTAGTATATAACTCCACTTATTTCTTACGGGTGTTAAAATGCAAATGCATAAAAAAGTAATGATAAATCTATGATTTTAAACATACAATGTACAAAAATATAACTTGTAACAAGTACAAAAAAAGGTGGGGAGATGGAACAGTGTGTTACATGCTATTGAAGTTAAGTCGGTATCAGATAAAAAGTAATTTTTATATATTAGACTGTTAAATTTTAACATCACGAAAAAATACATGAAAAATATTATCAAGAAAGAAATGAAAAGGGGCTCACAATACAAAAATCAAATGAATATGAAAGTAGGCATTCACAGAAAAATTGAAGGTTAAAAGAGCTATAAGACTTTCAAAGACTAAATAGCAAAATGGCTGAAGAAAGTCCTGCATTATCAGTAGTTACTCTAAATATAAAGTCAAAAGGCACAGACTGGCAGAATGGATAAAAAAGCATGACCAAACTATAAGCTATCTATAAGAGACTCACCTTAAATTCAAAGATATAAGTAGGTTGAAAGTGATAGGATAGAAAATATATATATGCCATACAAGTAGTAACCAAAAAAGAGCTGGGGTAGGTATCAGATAAAATAGACTTTAAGTAAAAAAATGTTACAAGGGACAAAGAGGGTTATTTTATATTGATAAAGGGGTCAATTCAATGAGAAAACATAAATATAAGTATGTATGTACCTAACAGCAGAGCCCCAAAATATATGGAGCAAATATATGAAGCAAATATATAAATATACTGACAGATTTATAGGGAGAAATAGACAGCTCTTCATTAATAGTAGCAGACTTTAATGCCTCACTTTCAATAATGGATAGAACATTAGACAAAAGATCAGTAAGGAAATAGAGGACTTGAAAAATACTCTATCATAAAATGTATCTTCTCTGACCACAATAGAATAATGCTAGAAATCAGTAATAGAGGGAAAAATGGAAAATTCACAAATACGTGGAAATTAAACAAAGTACTCAAACAACAAATGGGTTAAAGAAGTCACAAGGGAAATTAGGAAATATCTGGAGGTAAATTTAAATGAAAACCTACATACCAGAACTTACGTGATGCAGCAAAGGCAGGGCTGAAAGGGAAATTTATAGCTCTAAGTGCTTACTTTAAAAAGAAGAAAAATCTCAAATCAGAGACCTACCCTCAAAACTGGAAAATCTAGAAACAGAAGGGAAAATGAAACCCAAAGTAAGCAGCAGGAAGGAAACAAAGATTAGAGTGGAGATAAATGAAAAACAGAATAAAAAGCAATAGAGAAGAGTTGACAAAACCAAAAGTTGGTTCTTTGAAAAGTTAATAAAATTGACAAAACTTTAGCTAGACAGACAAAAGGAAAAAAAAAGAGGATATAACTAACTAAAATCAGAAATGAAAAGGTGGATGTTACTATTGACCCCACAGAAATAAAAAGGGACTATAATGCAAATATTCTTGCTGTCCTGATCTTGAGAGAGTCAGGGTAGGCTAGACATTCGCTATATTAGAAACCATGCATGTGTTCCCAGACCTAGTTTTTCTCCCTAGGTCTGGTTTTTAGAATGCTGGTGATAAACTAAGCCTGATTTATTATATGACCATCCTGTATGGGAAAAGGCTGTAATTTGGGGTATCTTTGGTCAACCTTAAGAGATATAGCAGGCGGGCGCATGTGGCTTGGGTGGTTGGATGTCCATCTCCCATATGGAGGGACCTGGGTTTGATCCCCAGGACCTCCTGGTAAAAATTAAAAAAAGAAGAAAAATATAGAAGGTGCACGGGCCACCAGGCTCTGTGCGTGGGTGCTGTCAAGCAACACAGCAAGATGATGACGTAACAGGAGAGTGACACAAGGGAGAGCCAAGACGAGATGCACTGAAAAACCAGGAACTAAGGTGGCGCAGGCGGTAGGGTGCCTCTCTCCCACATCGGAGGTTCTGAGGATCGAATCCCAGTGAAGACAGGAGGAGAAGGATGAGAAGAGAGGGCAGGAAACAGACACAGAGAACTGCCCAGTGAATGGACACAAAAACAGCAAAAATGGGGGGTAGGGGTGGTAAAAATGGATAAAAGTAAATAAATAAATCTTTTTTAAAAAGTATAGGGGAGTAAGATATGGACTATAGTTAGTAGTAATACTTTGATGATTCTCTTTCATAATTTGTTAACAAATGTTTCACAACAATGCAAAGTATTTGTGGTGGGGTGATGTGTGGGAGTCCTGTATGATGTTATGCATGTTTGTTTTGTAAGTTCACAATGTTTACTAAACACTTATTGTTTATGTATATTCATGTATGAATGATATACTTCAATAAATTGTTTTTAAAATGAAAAAAAAAAAAAAAGGGACTATAATAGGATACTGTGAACAACTATTTGCCAACAAATTAGAAAACTTAGATGAAATGGATAAAAACACACAAACTACTTACACTGACTCAAGAAGAAGTAAAAGTTCTCAACATGACTAATAAAGAGATTGAGTCAGTAATCAAAATTCTCCCAAAAAAGAAAATCCTAGGACCAGATGGCTTCACAGAGGAATTTTATCAAACATTCCAGGAGTAATTAACACCAATCCTGTTAATTGGTGTTAAGAGGAGAGAATACTCCCTAATTCATTCTATAAGGCCAACACCACCCTCATACCAAAGATAGGTAAAGGTACCACAAGAAAAGAAAATTACTGACTAACGATCTCTTATGAACATAGATGCAAAAATCCTCAACAAAATACTAGCAAACCAAAATTAGTGGCACACTGCAAAGGTGGCTCAACATAGGAAAATCAATTAATGTAATACACCGCATTAACAAAAAATGAACAGATGACCACATGGCTATCTCAACTGACAAAGAAGAGGTATTTGAAAATATCCAGCACCCCTTCTTGATTAAAAACAGAAAACTAGGATTGGAAGGAAATTTCTTCAATATGATAAAGAACCCATTGCTAACCTCATATTCAATGGTGAAAAGACTGAAAGGTTTCCCTCTAAGATCTAGAACAAGACAATGATGCTCACTTGTCACCAATGCTATTCAACATTGTACTAGAAGTTCTAGCCAGAGCATTTAGGCAAGAAAAAGAAATAAAAGGCATACAAATTGGAATGAAAGAAGTAAAATACTCCCTATTTGCAGATGTTATGATCCTATTTAGAGAAAATCCTCAAAAATCTACAACAAAGCTACTAGAGTTAATAAACGGATTCAGAAAAGTTGTGGAGTACAGGATCAACATCCAAAAATCAGTAGTGTTTTTATACACTATTAATGCACAATCTGCAAAGAAATCAAGAAAAAAATTCTATTTATAATAGCAAATAAAATAAATATAGAGGAATAAAATTAAACTAAGAGGGGAAGTGGATGTAGTTCAAGTGCTTGAGAGCCTGCTTCCCATGTATGAGGTCCTGGGCCTGATCCCTGGTACCTCCTAAAACAAATAAACTAACAAATGGAAAAAAAACAACTCTCACTGGGGAGTAGTTGTAGCTCAGTGGTAGAGTGCATGCTTCCCATTATGAGGTCCTAGGTTCAATCCCCAGTACTGCTTTAAAAAAAATTTTTTTTTAAACCAAGGATGTAAAAGACTTGTACAAAGAAAACTACAAAAAACATTGTTAGAGTAATTAAAGAAGACCTAAATAAATGGAAGGATAGTCCGTGTTCATGGATTGACTCAATATTGTTAAGACGTCAATTCTACTGAAAGTGATTTAGAGAGTCAACACAATCCTACTCAAAATTCCTATAGCCTTCCTTGCAGGAATGGAAAAGCCAATCATCAAATTTATATGGAAGGGTAAGGGGCCCTGAACAGACAAAGCCATCTTGAAAAAGAAGAACAAAGTTGGAGGACTCACACTGCTCAATTTTAAAATTTATTACAAAGTCACAGTAATTAAAACAGCATGGTACTGGCACAAGGACAGACATATAGACGAATGGAATAGAATTGAGAGCTCAGAAATCAACCCTTATATTTATGGCCAACTGATTTGTGACAAGGGTGATAAGTCCACTAACTGGGGAAAGAATAGTCTCTTCAATCAATGGTGCTGGGAAAACTGGATATCCATAAGCAAAAGAATGAAAGGTGGGCCCCTACTTTCCACTATATACAAAAATTAACTCAAAATGGATCAAAGATCTAAATATAAGAACCAAAACTGCCAAACTCCTAGAAGGAAATGTAGGGAAGCATCTTCAAGACCTTGTGCTAGGCAATGGTTTCTTAGACTTTACACACAAAGCACAAGCAAAAAAAAAAAAGAAAAAATAGATACATGGGACCACACCAAAATTTAAAACTTTTGGGCATCAAATGACTTTATCATGAAAGTAAAATGACAACCTATGGAATGGGAGAAAATATTTGGAAATCACATATCCATGGGCTTAATATCCAGAATATATCAAGAAATTCTAAAACTCAAAAACAAAAAGACAAACAACTAAATTGAAAAATAAGCAAAAGACATGAATAGACTTTCTCCAAAGGCAATATACAAATGGCCAAAAAAGCACACGAAAAGATGCTCAACATCATTAATCACCGGAGAAATGCAAATCAAAACCACAGCGAGATTGCACACCCACTAGTATGGCTCCTATTGAAAAAACAGAAAATTACAAGTATTGGACAGGACATGGAGAAATAGGAACACTCACTCATTACTGGTGGGAATATAAAATGGTCCAGCTGCTGTGGAAGACAGTTTGGAAGTTCCTCGGGTAGCTAAATATAGAATTACCTTATGACTTGGCATTCCCACTACTAGATATGTACCCAGAAGAACTGAAAACAGGGACTCAAATATATATTTGCACAATGATGCTCATAGTGGCATTATTAACAATTATCAAAAGATAGAAGCAACCCAAGTGTCTATCAACTGATGAATGGATAAACAAAACATGGTATACATACACAATGGAATGTCATTCAGCCATAAAAAGGAATGAAATTCTGATACATGTCACAACATGGATGAACCTTGAAGACATCATGTTGAGTGAAATAAGCCACACCTAAAAGGAAAACTATTGTTTCACCTCACTATATGAAATATTAGAATAAGCAAATTCATAGAGTCAGAAACTAGAATATAGTTTACCTGGGGCTGAGGTGGGGGTAGAAAATGGGAAATTGATGCTTAAATTGTAGTTTCTATGTGGGATGATAGAAAAATTTTGGTAATTGATGGGGGTAATGGCAGCACAACATTGTGAATGTAATTAACAGCACGGACATATATATTTTAATGTGGTTAAAGGGGAAATTTTAGGTTGTATTTATTTTTATATAGAATAAAAATTTCAAAAAAAATCTATGGAACTGTACACATAAACAGGGAACCCAAGTTCAACCATGGACTGTGGTTAATAGTATAATTACAAAACTCTGCTTTCACCATTTTAACAAATATACCAACGCGAGGTGTTAATAGTAGGGTGGTATATGGGTACGTTGTGTTTTCTGAATGACTTTTCTGTAAACTACAACATTTCTCTAAAAAACATCCATAGGACCAACTTAATTTTAAAAAGCTTATTGAAAGGGTTAAATAAATAGTACAAAAAAAGATAAATGAAAGGTCAAGTAGCACAGGGCACAGATCTGCCGTGCTTCCAGTTTCTCTCTCAACACTGGAGTAGGAGATGGGCAACCCAGGTTATAGTCTCTGCTCTGTACTTTCTGACCTAGCGATCTTCACTGCCCTTCTCCAGGTATCAATTAATCCATTTCCTGTTTGTAACTCTAAGTGCAACTCAGGTCTCCTGGTTCTTTACCTCAGACATGCTATGGTACCAGATTAAACCTTTCTTAGAAGGTGTCCACTAAACAAGCAGGGACTACTGTTTCTTTTTTTTTTTTTTCCTTTCTATATCCTGGCTTCTTCTCAAGGGGGCCCTGCCTCCTTCCAGTAGCACAGCCACCAACCCCCCCACTTCCAGCCTCTCTCCCTGGGCACGTGAAGAGGTTTTCTCCCAAGGCCCTTCTTGCCTTTTCTTTGTGAATTGTGCCCCTGAACCCTGCTGGCCCCTTCTCCCCACAAACTTGAAGGTGAAGGAGTCGAAGGTACCCATAGGAGATGGCCAAAGGGTCAATGCCCCTTTGTTTGCCCCACTCCACAAAAACCTTCTTTGAGGGACTGCCTTGCTGACAGCTGACCAACACAATGAACACTTTTCTCACAGCTGGCTACATAAACCAAAGAACAACTCACGGCACCATCTCTCAATTTAGGAACCATGCTTTGCTCTGATAACTGAGAGACTTGAAGAATGCTTGCTATATGAAATGAGCCATATCACATCAGAAACTGAAAGAAAAATCTTTGGATATAATCTATTTTTAAAAAATAAGTGTGAACACTTTGCATGGAATTGCAATGTCCTTGGTACTCTTTCAACATGAGTGAGAATGAGGTATTTTCAGTTAGTTGGAAGCCTGAATGGAACAGGGAGCCATGTTTCTCATTTTTCTATAGTGAGTTTGGCTGCTACCAGTTTGCTCCTGGTAATGAATTGAGAGGAGCCTTGAGGGAGACCTTAGCCTGTAGGCTAAGACCCAAACTGTTCAAGAGCCAGATCAGCTTCTCTTTGGGAGGACCCTCGGGTGGGGTGGCATTAGGACCTAATAAAAGCAAAACCACTCAGAACAACTGGAACTGCCAAGAGCCCAGCCCTGGACAGCTGGCCTGGTTGCCCCCAGGCTGGCATGGTCTCAGGGAAGGCTCCAGGGAGACCTTAAACGGACAAAGTAGGTGACAGAGAAAGAAAGCACAAATGGTTATGCCTGCAACCTGGGAGGGGCAACCTTCTGCACCCAGATGTGGAAGAAATGCAAGTTCACGCAGCAGCCATTGGAAAAGGTCCAAGCTTGCATGATTAGCATCTTAGGAGTGGTTTTCCCATGCTTTACTGGTTTTTCTAAAATGAAAAGTAATACCATTGAAATTATCTTTCAATCATATTTCTGCTTGATAGAAAATCCTTAAAGATTTTGTCATGTTCTCAAAAAAAAAAAAAAAAAAAAAAAAAAAAGGCACCTGAATGTCTATACGGGAAGCATGGACAAAGAAAAAATAGAATTCTTTCAAAGATATAATCAGGTAAATTTGCTGCACCTTAAGCCTCTCCAGTATGAATCCTCTGTGTGTCTGAGGACCTGTTCTACACTGGTGGGGAGTCACGTGGGGATGTATGTTAGCCAAGTTCCCCACTCTTCCCTCCCTGTACATCTTCCAGACTGATATCAACTAGAGGCAGATGTGCTCCAAGCCCACAATTTAACCATGTAGAGAATGCTTCTTTTGCTTCTTCTCCTCCCTGAACATATGACTGCCTTTTCCCATTTGCTATATTTATCAATACATAAAGCATGTTGGTCAACAACAAAATTATCAAAAGAAACAAGAAAATCACATCAATTTAAACAGATGGGCTTCACCATAAGGTCCTCTCTCAATGATGTTTTGCTTTCTCCACAATAACTTGTGTCTCTCTCTTCTGTGGCCATGTATCATCTCAGCCCAACAATTTTAACTGGATTCAAAACCAGAAATGATGGTCTCTAGCTGCGTGAAGGTGGGATTAATTTTGGCACCACCTTGAAAACAGTCTAGGAGGGCCCCTGGTGACATACACAGGCCACTTCTCAGTGGAAAAGGACCCTGGGGACAGGCTCACTTTATAATTCAGGAAGCCGAGACGCCAACTCTTCCTTTCTTTCTTTTGTGTCATCACTTCTGTGCTGCTGCTGCCTGGGACCCTGTCCCTAGGCACTCCCCTGTAGGCAAGCAGGAGACAACTCCTGGACATGTCTGAGGAGGCCCTCATGACCAGCTTGTTTAAACCACTGGTTTGCCAACCGTGTCTCCCATGTGGGGGGTGATGCTAATATATAATATACATGCTCAGGAGTGCTCTTTAACAGAGTTTTTCTCCTCTGAAACCTAGCTATCAGCCAAGTAGTTCTTTCCAGAAAGGAGTGCTCACAAAATCTTTTGTTGAGAGGGCTCAGAATGAACTCACATATACTTCACAGGCTCTGCAGCGAGGAAGAGGTCAAGACCAACCAAAGAAAACTGTTATATATCAGAAAAAATATTTTCTATGCCATTATCCCAAACTTTCTGCTGCAGCCAATTAGGTTATGGAATGACTCTGATTGATGGCTTATTCTAAATATTATCAACCTCTATCAAGTTAACTTATAACAGGAAATTCAAAAGAGTGTAGTCTATATTACATGATCTTTATTAGATATATTTAATCCTAACCAAAGTTTGTATAAAGCCCAAGGACCTGCCATCCACATGGCTGGTGGTTTATGCATACAATTTTGTTTATGCATTTTGGTACTAGGAGTGGAAAGGTAATAAACAGATAATTTATGCTCCTTGAATTTTAGCTGAAACCCTGACTATGAAAATTACTAATGACTAAATTGAAGATCAGGATAAAAATGAACAAAAATGAAAACAAAACATAAATCTAGATGTGTTTGGAGATTATAATCCTGACCTTTATCCCATGTCACAAGCACGGATTAGAACCTTCTACTCTCCCCTCCCCCCAAGAATATTCCTTAGGGATTCATCACTGCCTAAGACTAAGCTGTACATAACATCAAGCCCTATGACACAACAATAATTATGATTTGTTTCCATAATAAGCAAAGAATCTAGTGAATATTGATACAGGTCTAAATGCTACAATGAGAAATAGAATCTATAACATCATGAAATGTAACAAGCATTCTGCACTCCATCTTCTAAATCTACTTGTGATTTTTAACATATTCTTCCCTGTTGCCTTAGAAACTACATTAGGAACCCCCGGAGACAGGGCAAGACACTGTAGGAATATGTTTGATATATAGTTGGATTAAATAACAACCTAATATATCAAACATATCACACAGAGGCCTGCAGAAAAGGCATCCAGGTTTGACTGAGCTTGAGACTGGACATGGAATTGAAGGCCACAGCAGCAGGGGTGACCACCCACTGCAGCGACTCCTTCACCTGTCTTTGGAGGCACAGGGCTGTGCAAGTGTGGAAACGCACCATTTGAGATACTGTCAGTACATGCACCAGAGCTCACAGACATTCTCATTTTGTTATTATACCATCTTCCCAGGAAAAGGTGATATCAACAGTGCAAATCTTTTCTTTATTCATTGGAAGATTCCAGGCAAAGGAGACACTCAAATTTTAAGGGCCTGAGGTGGGCTTATGCCAGGAATCGTCTTCATAAACCACGGACCCTTCCACGTTTTAAACAGACAACCTAAGAATGGGGTGAGCAGAAAAATTTAAACCAAAACATCGTCCACCCGCAAACTATTCCTCAAAGCAGTACGAACGCTCCCAAGTTATGGAAGGAAGGCCTATTCACTTTACACTGAGGGTGGGGGTGGGATAGGGCTATAAGGATAGGGATGTGATAGCAATTGTCCATTTACAGCATTCTGAGGCTGTTTTATTTTTTTGTTTTTGTTTTTTAAGGTCATGGGATAGGGTGAAGAGAAGTAATTGGCCTCAAAAGACTGGCTGACCACTGTTTCACACTGGGAAGGTTTTTTTTACATGGGAAACAAATTCCTTTCTAGAGACAAGGCTCTTTTATTTCATGAAGATATTATGGTAAAGTGAATGGCACTTCCAGACAGGCACAAAACCTATGGCCTGGGTTAATGGCTTCTTCAAAAGTTTTTTTTTAGATAACATAATCCATGTGGCAGAAGTCTCTGGTCATTGGGCAGAGAAAGGCTTCGGACCATCCTAAAAATACTCTAGAAGGACCACATATCCTTCCTTGTACAAAGATGGGACTGACCTGAAGAAGGTACCCCCAAGTGAAAGGCCAGCTCGGCAGCTTCTGTTAACTTTGATCTTCACTGAAGGATCCTTGGGCTTTCCTGTAAAATGCCCCATTGGGAATGCAAAGTCCAGATGATCCTAGGGGGCTGCTCACTGGCTGTTTCAACAGTCATCACTAGTTTTTTAAGTGTTGTTATTCCTAAAACATTTGCTTTATAAAATTTTAAAGCACAGATCCCTCCCCCCCATTACCCCAGTTCCACCATCATTCTCGTGCATTCCTCATCTGTCTCCTTCACATACAAGTGTTTTTTTAATAGAGCTGTAATCATAATGAATATATACTTCTGCATCTTGGGTTTTTCTTTTAAGCTTTACATTAGATCATAAGCATCCTCTTCATGCAACACAGTTCTTTCAACCATTATTTTTAATGGCTGCACAGCATTCCTTCAAGAAGACACCAAGGTTGCATCCAACTTCTCACTACTATAAACAAGGCTGCAAGGAACAACCCTTTCACACATACAGAATTTTATTCCTTAGGACAGATTCCCAGAGGAGGGGTTAATAACTCGGGGGGACATGGGCAAACCACAAACTGTCTCTCTGGGGCTGCACCAGCCTTCACTGACACTGGGTGGGACTGAAGCTGCCCCCAGAGCCCAGTGAGCTCCTCCTAGCTCAGTCTGACTAGTAAGGTGCCTCTAATTCTACATCTGCCTCAGGGACTTGCTCTAAGGAGTTAACCCATGGAAAGCACCAAGAATTCTGCCTGGCAGAATTTGTTCTGTCCATTGCATTTTTAAATTTCTGTTAAGGCCACAAGCTCAGGGGCCTATGTTGTTATTTTTATTTCAGGCATTTTCCTAGGAAGGAGTAGACAAAAGTCCCCAGCAACACGCTTTCTGTGATGATGATGATAACAATGATGATATAGTTACAGTTTACTGAGTATGCCAGGCACTGTGTTCTTATATTATCTCATTTAAATAAATGTTATAACAATCCTATGGGGTAGGAACCCTAATAATTTTGTTTTTCAGATCAAGAATCATGAGGTTAATAAATAGCTAGACAGAAGGAAACCAAGATTCAGAGACAGACAACAGTTCAGAAGGACCCTGCAAAAGGACAAAGGGAAAGGGATTGGAATATGATAAAGTACTATATTAAATTAGCACCAAGTTAATTCTCCCAGGAGAATGACAGTGTCAGCTGACATAGCTTAGGCATTAGCACACAGAATCTTTCTCAAGATAGACCATTTGTGATAAAGCACATAAAGATTTAAATATCAAACCTCTATATTTTAGTGAGGGGTTGCTTTTTAAGTTTAAGGCACACTTTTCATTCATGAGTAACTTGAATTACATAGCAGAAACAAAGACAACCAGAAAATGGACTTTCCCTTCTATCCATACTGTTCTGAAGCTTGTAAGAAAAACTGGGAAACCTCAAACAACCCAGGACCCTCTGACTATAAAGGACAGTAGAGAGAACTCTGGTGAACCCCAAAATCAGAAGTCAAACTTATAAATTACATCTTGGGAAGAAATTAATTTTTAAAATGCTTTGTAAATGTTAGAGCAACTATTAAGAGATTGGGTGTAAGAATTCCATGGTTCTAAGAATGTTCCCAAACTTCACCAACTCATTACATATATTCTTATGTCTGTTTTATACATAGCATTGCCCCAAGTACTGCTTTTCAGCGGTTTGGTATATTTCAGTGCTCAGAATCCTCCCTTTAGTCTTACAAAAATGGTGGGATTTGAAGTCTACCTAACCTGGGGGAGTCAACTTCTCTTTGAAGGAAGGAGCCAGATTATCTTTCCTATGGTATTTGGGTCATGGGGTGAGGTTTACACTTGCTTGGATGGGAAGAAAAAGAGGCCTCTGGTTACATCATCTTCACACTGAAGACAGTCATGAGGGTGGTGTGTGCATGTGTGTGTGCGCACGTGTGTGCAAAGGACTATAGCTTTAACAGGGCTGGGCTTCGCTTCTGGGCAGCACTAGCTTATAGACCTTTTGTTTAGTAATTGCCTTCCCAACTGCCCAATCTAAAAGTATCTCTTTCCTTTAAATGGAGGGTTCTCAACATATAGTCATGATATGAAGTTCTAAACATTATCTAGATGACAAATATAAATGAAAGAAACAAAAAACAAAAACAACAACGGAAAACCACACCAGCCACCCACAGTCTCCATTATATAATGGAAAAATCTGTTAATGGGTATACTTTGGAGATTCACATTACCCTGAATTGATTTTAAGAAAAGGAGAGACCCAGCATTGCTGTTTCTTTGTAAAAAGCTTAATGGAACCCAGGAAATTAGAGGCTGACAACCTCACCTTGAGTAAGAGGAATTTTCTAAGGGAAGCATCCAATACCTGCTTTACATAGTAGAATTAAGTCAAGACTGTAAATGCTGATTCTTGATCTGGTATTTTTCTGGGTGGTTAACTTGAAAGAACCACCTGTTGTCTTTTTTCCCATACCCTGTGTAAAGGTGGGGGGCAGGTAGAGTGGTCTTTCAGCTTTCCAGTCTAACCGCCTGGAGGGCAGGAGACAAGCTCACTGCAGCACAACTAACCCACTTTATAGCCACCCACCAGAAGACCTACCCACATCAAACACCACAAACGGATACTCACTTTTGGTTTTGCTCTTGGCTTCAGTTGTTCTAACTTCTTAGCAGCAGCCTCAATGGACGCTGCAGCCCCCAGTAATTCTGTTTCTGCAATAACAGTTGGATCTTCTGGATCTACCCACTCAGTTCCTAAAATCAGACCAAAAGAAGAGTCATTTTTGATAGCTGCAGACCTCAGGGCACTGGTGTGTGCAGGGAGGCTCCATGAGCCTACCGCTGGTGCTGTCCTAAGGATCTTCTGCCTGGCTCTCACAAAGGTCATCTGAATGCAAGGGGCTGGGGGTGGGGCTGTATGATCCTGGTGTCCTCAATCAACTGCCTGTACAGTCATCCCACAGGGGCAGTCATCATCAATAGCGTTTATTTATTTATTTATTTATTTTTATTATTATTATTATTTTTTTAAGATTTTATTTATTTATTCATTTATCCCCCCCTTGCTGCTTGTGCTCACTGGGTCGGCTAACCACGCCGTGTGGACGGGCTTGCCTTCACAAGGAGGCCCCGGGAACCGAACCCGGGGCCTCCCATATGGTAAACGGGAGCCCCACTGATTGAGCCACAGCCGCTTCCCCATCAATAGCTTTTAAAATCAAGTTCTCATGATCCAAGGTCAGCTTGAGCTTTACTCTGACTTCCAACTTAAAGCCCATGAATGTAAGTAAGCATCCTCAAGAGACTCTAGAATATGCTGACTAGAAAGAGCTGCCATTCTCTTCATGTGAGTGATAGCCACTCACCTCAATTCAAAGAGAAAACCTTTCCCTGATGAACCAACTGCTTCTATGTAACCAGGAAGAGGTGGACAAACAATGTATGCAGCACTGTTTTCTAAACATGAAGGTATTATTTGAATGGGAATATTTTGGTGATGAAAATGCAGGGGGGTGGATGTGGCTCAAATGGTTGGGTGTCCGTCTCCCATATGGAGGGACCTTGGTTCAATCCCCGGGACCTCCTGGTAAAATAAAAAAAAAAAAAAGAAAAAAAATATAGAAGGCATGCTGTCAGGCCCTGCGAGCGGGTGAGCCCCCAGTCCCCGCGTGCGGGTGCCTGAGGCCCTGCCAAGCCACACAGCAAGATCATGACGTAACAGGAGAGTGACACAAGGGAGAGCCAAGACGAGACATGCTGAAAAACCAGGAAATGAGGTGGCGCAGGTGGCAGAACACCTCTCTCCCACATCGGATGTTCCCAGGATCGAATTCCGGTGAAGACAGGAGGAGAAAGATGAGGAGAGAGGGCAGGAAACAGACACAGAGAATTGCCCAGTGAATGGACACAGAAACATCAAAAATGGGGGTGGGTGGGTGGGGGGTGTTAAAATGGATAAAAGTAAAATAAATAAATAAATCTTTAAAAGAAAAAAAAAAAAAGAAAATGCAGATAAAAAATGGTGAGATCCTTATAAAGAGAAGTGAGCAATTCTAGACTGATTATACCAATTAAGTAGAAATACTTAACAGAAAGACTGGAGAGAAGATGTGTTTCAGGAGGATGTTACTTTCTAAATCAACCCCCATCCCCATGACTGTATTCCTGACTGCATTTGCCTAGAAAGGGCTTGTCCTACCTGGGCTTTCTGTCTGCTCAGTTCATGGAACTAGCCCTGCCTTGGGGTGGGGCAAACAGGGCTGCCCAGTACAAGAAAACCCGAGAGGATCCAACCTACCTTTCATGGCCTCGGCAGCCTGGATGAGCTCTGTCACAGCTCCGGCGACTCGCTTGGAGAAAGCAGCCAACTGATGCTTGAGTTCTGGGGTTGGTTTCTGAAGAATCTGTGGGTGAAGAACAAGTCAGATGCATAAGCAGGTTGGTAACCATTGTGATAGGAGGCACACGTTTGCTGGTGGATATGAAGTTGGACAGCCTGGTTTTAGGTGGCATCTCTGTCCCAAAGTCCCTTCAGAATCACTTCAGACTCACCAGGCTTCAGTTTCCTCATGTGTGAAATGGAAAGTTGGGCCCAATAAGGGATGCCTCCAAAGTCCTTTCTGACATATTTCACAAAGGTCGTAAAGGAGATAAAGTCCCAACAGTACATAAAATAAACACATGCATACGAAACCTACCCAAAGTTTAAGAACATTTTGAGTGAGCACAAAAGCCCCAGGTACAGTCCAGTTGGTGCTTGTAACAAAACAAACAGGACTGGGGGAAATGTGTGATTCTTGTGGGGTCTTGGAGATAAAATCCCAAGCAAGCAACAACTGATAGAGAGGTTGACCCTGAAAGAACAATCCATTTCCTGCCTTTTGACCACAAGTTTTCTGGGAGAAGTCTGAGGATTTGCCCTCTCTTGAACTAATTTCAAAGGCTTTTAAAATATGTTTTTGCTTATTGGTTTTTTTTTTTATAGTATTAAAAAGGTATTGAAAAATCCGACCCCTCAATCCAACTTAAATGCCACCCTCACCTGATTTCTTCTCAAATTCATCAAAGAATGGAACTAAGAAATGGGATGGCTTTAAATTGATTTATGCCTCGTATTCTTTCCTAAATTTGAAATTCCTCTTCTGACACCCTTTACTGCATTTCTTCCCATGTTTTACAGTGGTATTTCACACACGCATTTCACAGTTAGAAATGTGAAAGTCAGGAGGAAAGCACAATGGCTGCCTGGCTATGCACAATTCTAGAGCCTCTGAGTAGGGGACAAAGCCTGGCCTTGGAATTGGATAAACCTGTGTTGAAACCTGGCCTGGCCTGTTACTGGTTTGTTACACTGGGCAAACCACTGAACCCCTCAAGACCTGTTTCCTCATCTGTGAAACTGGGGTACCAGGGCTGGCCTGAAGATCACACGGAATAACACGTGGAAGTATCTTGCACAATGCCCACAACACAGTAAGCATTCATTAAATGCCGATTCCCTTCTTGGAGCCCCATGGCCTCTTTCACCTGGTCTCTCAGGAGTGTGGGAAAGATGGCTTTTGAAATCCTGGTCTAATCCCTCCTTACCGTGACTGTAAGGGAAGCTAAATTTAAAAAAATCTGGGGGTGGAGGAGTTAATAGGTTACATTGTGACCAGCCCCCGACACATACACACTGAAGAGAAGACATTGACTTTAGAGCATCACTTTACATGTATCTCTCCCTGTCCTTCCTCCTCCTGCATCTTTTAAGTTTATTTTATATTTGCTACTGTCACATGATTTCAGCTGGTCCGTTATTCTTATTCTTTCACCCTAATCCCCACATATAGCACTGTGCAGATATTCAGAACTCAGTACAAACCTATGAATGAGTGAACAAACAAATGAATGAAAAATAGACTTACATACTACTGGGACAGATCCTAATGTGATGGCTTCCTAGACTAGTTCCAAAGAACTCTAGAACCATGAAAAGGTGGGGGGAGAGGGGAGCACATTTTACTTTGTAACATAGTCAGTAGGCAGATAGTTTTGTTAATTGTAGGTTCTGGAATCAAAATACCTGTGTAGCCTCAGTTTCCTTATCTATTAAATGGGGATAATAACAGTCCTTACCTCATAGAGCAAGTTTCTTAACATTTTTTGTTCCATGGACCCCTTTTCCAGTCAAGTGAAAACCATGGACACCTTACTAAGTCCACACTATACTGTGTGTTATATAATAAATATATCACTCCTGCACCAACACGTCCCCACAAGAATAATGCTTTTTTGAATTTCAATTCAAGCTCATGGACCCCTTGTTAAGAACCCCTGTAGCAATCACGAAATGTTTTCTCTATAGAGGCCAACACAACATGAATAAACACAGAGATAAGGGTGTAGTGGGGAGACTCATACTTAATGGTGAAACACTGCATCTTTCCCCCTAAGATCAAGAACAAGGTAAGGACGTCAACCCTCACATTTCTGCTCAACACTGTACCAGAGTTCCTACAAGAAAAAGAGATAAATAGCACACAGGTGGGAAAGGGAGAAGTAAAATTGCCTTTGTTCATGGACAAAATGATTGTCAACACAGAAAGTTCTAAGAATCAATCAAAATAAGTTACTAAAACTAATAGGTGAATTTAGCAAAGTCACAGGATATAAGGTCAACATAAAAATGTCAAATGGTTTTCTATATACTGCAATGAACAGTTGGAAACTGAAATTTTTAAAAAAGCAATACCATTATAATAGTATCACATATTATAATATATATAGGGTTAAATTTGATAATAGATGTGTAAGACTTGTACAATGAAAGCTACATTTTTTGAGAAATATTAAATTAGACCCAAATAAATAATGACACCACATTCATGAGTTGGAAGACTGACCTTGCTAAGATGTCAGTTCTCCCCAAATTATCCATAGGTTCAACACAAATCCCAATCAAAATCCTAGATTTTTTTTTGGTTGCAATTGACATGATGATCCTGAAATGTACATTTTAGTTAATGCAATGGACACAGAATAGCCAAAACAAGTTTGAAATAGAAAAACAAAGTTGGGAATCTTTACTTGATTTCAAGACTTATGGCATAATAATCAAGACAGTGTGGTATTGATGTAAAGATAGAAATATAGATGAATGGAGCAGAAGAGAGAGTCCAGCAATAGATCCACACAAGTGGAAGTCACCTTTAATTCAAAGGGGGTTCAAAGGATAATTTTCCCCCCAAAATTGGTGCTGAACAATTGGATAGTTATATGCAAGAAAATGAATCTCGACCCTTTCTTCACACCATATGCATAAACTAACTCAACATGGATCATAAACCTAAATTTAAACTAAATTTAGAACTAAAACCATATAAAAGAAAACACAGGAAAAAAATCTTAATGATCTTGGATTTGATTTCTTAAATAGTACACAAAAAGCATAAACTTTAGGAAAACAAATCTATAAATTGTACTTCATCTAAATTAAAACTTTTAGTCTTCAAAAGACACTGTTTGAGCAGATGTGGCTCAAGCAGTTGGGTGCCCACCTCCTACATGATAAGCAGACAATGAGCTAACACAATGAGCAGAGACAATGAGCAGACACAGTGAGCAGACAGATGAGGAAGCCGGCGGGGGGGGGTGGTCAATTAAAAAATTAATAAAAAAGTAAAAAGTCACTGTTATCCATACAATGGAATGCTATTGGGCAATGAAACGGAATGTACTGATATTGCTACGACATGAATGAACTTAAAACATTAGGCTAAGTGAAAGAAACCAGTCACAAAAGAACACAAATTATATGATTCCATTTATATGAAAAGTCTCATTAGAACAGGAAAATCTATGGAGATAGAAAGTATATTAGTGGTTGTCTAGGATTAGAGGCAGTTGGTAGGAGAAGGGATGTTTGGGGGTGCGGAAGGTAATGAAAATGTTCTAAAATTAGGGTGATAGTTACACAACTCTATGAATATATTAAAAACTACTTAATTGTACACTTTAAGTGGGTGACTTTTGTGGTATATATCTCAATAAGGCTATTTAAAAGAAGAGGGTTAACATATGCAAATGAAAGAATAACAGGAAGCCGGGATAGAATCCCTAAAAACAATTTGAAGACCTTTGCAAAAGGAAACATTCAGTTCATTTTAAATGCTTAATACCAGTTTATCCTACATGTTTAATATCTGGTTTTACTTTCATGTATATCCAAGCTCTACCTGCACATAATTTTTTCTTTGTTTTCTTGACTCTCAGCAGTGCTCTCATTTTCTTTTTTCTTTTTTGTAATAAACATTTGCCCCACTCCCTCCCACCAAAAGACACTGTTATGAAAATGAAAAGGCAAGTCACAGCATGGTAAAACCTATTTGCAGAACATATAACCAACAAAGAACTTATATCTAGAAAATATAAAAATACTCGGTAATAAGAAGATCAACAACCTAATAAAAATGGCAAAAGATCTGAACAGACACTTCATTGAAGAATATATATGGGAAGATGGCGGCCTAGTAAGACATGGGAATCTCTTCTCCAGAAAAATAGCTAGAGGACAAGCTGAAACAGCCCCGAAAAAGATCTTCTAGGGTTTAGGTCAGCAGGTGAAGGCTGCACACCACCCAGAGGAGAGAGGGACAGAAGAGGGAAATCACGATAACAGAACCGTGAGTTGCAAGTAGCAGCTTCTGCTGCTGCCAGCACCCTCCCACACACTCTTCAGAATTCTCAGGCCCCTGGGCCTGCGACCACAGACAAAGGGGGCTTCAGGGATCTGCCACTCGCGGAAAGGGGAGAGAGAGGGACACAGCCTTAGGCTGACTCAGGTTCGGACCTGAAATTTGGGCTGCAGAGCCCCACGGACCCTTCCACACAGTGGTTTGCCCTGGGAGCCCGGAAAGGACTGGAGAAATCCGATCCTCACAACCTCCCTCTCTTCTAGCCTGGACTAATTGTTGAGGACACCACGGGAGAGGGGAGAGAGAGCCTGGGGCTGACCCTGCTTTGGACTCCCAGGATTGGTCTGCCCTGTCCCTGAGAGCCCTTCCAGGATGGGTGGGGCTGCGCCATTGTTTGCCTTGGAGCCTGCAAGGGGCTAAAGATATACAAACCTCCCAATCTCATCCTCTAATAACAGGGACTGATTGTTGAGGATTCAGAAGGGAGTGGAAATATTTTCTAGCTGGGAAAGGGGGGCGCTACGAGAGAAGTCTGGAGAACTGTCTCAGGAAGTTTGAATCACAGGGCTCCTAGCCCCCAGACAGGAAGCTCTATCACATTGATCTGGTCTGTGTCACAACAGATACACTCCGACCAGGCATTGAATTGAGCACGGCCAACAAGTGCCATCTCCTGGCAGACCAAGGAAGTACACATAAGAAAATTAATAAGTAAGAGAGGCTTTTCCTGGCCTCTATAGCCTCCCTGCCCAAGGCCCTAGGAAACGACTCTACAACCAATTACTGGGTCCAGTGCCCAGTTCTGAGCAACCAGCAGAACAATCCTAACAATCAAGGTTGAGCCAAAAATCAAAGAGCGGTGGTAACTCACAGCCGCCTGCCACTAAAACCCCATAAAAGAGAAAGAGATAGAGCATCTAAGTAAAATACAAACTAACCAGATGCCTAAGCACCAACAAAAAATTACGAGCCATACTAAGAAAATAGAAGACATGGCCCAAGAAAAGGAATACAGCAAAGTCCCAGAAGAGATGCAGAATTTGAGAGAACTAATCAGTGAGATGAGCACACATTTCCAAAATCAAATTAATGAGATGAAAGAGAATATAGTTAAAGAGATCAATGACATCAAGAAGTCATTGCGCGAACGTAAAGAATTTGAAATCATGAACAGAAAAGTAATGGAGTTCATGGGAATGAAAGACACAATAGGTGAAGTAAAAAATACATTTGAAGCATATAACAGCAGACTCGAAATGACAGAAGAAAGAATAAGTGATACTGAAGACAGAGCAGCTAAAATTGAAGAGAGAAAAGAACAGAGAGAGAAAAGAATGGAAAAAATTGAGCAGGGGCTCAGAGAGTTGAATGACAACACAAAACGCAAGAACATACGTGTCATTGGAGTTCCAGAAGGAGAAGAGAAAGGAAAAGGGGCAGAAAGAGTATTTGAGAAAATAATAGCTGAAAATTTCCCAACTCTCACGAAAGAAATGAACTTTCATGTCCAAGAAGCACACCGTACGCCAATAAGAATAAATCCAAATAGACCTACACCAAGACACATATTATTCAGAATGTCAAATATAAAAGATAAAGAGAAAATGCTCAGAGCAGCAAGAGAGAAGCAAATGATCACGTACAAAGGACGTCCAGTAAGATTTTATGCAGATTTCTCTTCAAAAACCATGGAGGCGAGAAGACAGTGATATGATACAATTAGGAAACTGAAAGAGAAAAACTGCCAGCCGAGAATTGTTTATCCAGCAAAACTGTCCTTCAAATATGAAGGTGAATATAAAGTATTCACAAACAAACAGAAACTAAGAGAGTTTGCAAAAAAGAATCCACCATTGCAGGATATATTAAAGGAAGCCTTAGAACCTGAAAGAAAAAGACAGGAGAGAGAGGCTTGGAGGAGAGTATAGAAGAAAGAAAAGCAGAAAGGATAACCAAAAGAGCAAAAAGAGTTCAGCAAAGTGGCAGGATATAAGATCAACACACAAGAATCAGTAATGTTTTTGAACACTAGTACTGAACAACCTGAGGAGGAAATCAGGAAGAAAATTCCATTTTCAATAGCAACAAAAAGACTCAAATACCTAGGAGTTAATTTAACCAAGGAAGTACAGGACCTATAAGCAGAAAACTACAAAACAATGCTAAAAGAAATTTAAAAAGACCTAAACAAATGGAAAGACATTCCGTGTTCATGGATTGGAAGAATAAATATCGTGAAGATGTCAATCTTGCCCAAACTGATTTATAGATTCAATGCAATACCAATCAAAATCCTAACAGCTTACTTTACAGAATTAGAGAAGGCAATTACCAAATTCATCTGGAAGGGTAAGTGCACCCGAATAGCCAAAAGCATTCTAAAAAAGAAGAGCAATGTGGGAGGAATTTCACTGCCTGACCTTGAAACATATTACAAAGCTACAGTGGTCAAAACAGCATGGTACTGGCATAAAGATAGACATATCGATCAGTGGAATAGAATTGAGAATCCAGAAATAAACCCTCACCTATACAGTCAACTGGTTTTTGACAAACCTACCAAGCCCACGCTGATGGGAAAAAAACAGTCTCTTCAACAAATGGTGTTGGGAGAACTGGATATCTATAACCAAAAGAATGAAAGAGGACCCCTATCTCACCCCCTATACAAGAATCAACTCAAAATGGATCAAAGATCTAAATATAAAAGCCAGGATCATAAAACTACTAGAAGAAAATGTAGGGAAACATCTTCAAGACCTTGTAGTAGGTGGTGGTTTCTTGGACTTCACACCCAAAGCACGTGCAACAAAAGAAAAAGTAGATAAATGGGACCTCCTCAAAATTAAACACTTTTGCACCTCACAGGACTTTGTCAGAAGGGTGAAAAGGCAGCCGACTCAATGGGAAAAAATATTTGGAAATCACATATCTGATAAGGGTTTAATATCCAGGATATATAAAGAGATGTTACAGCTCAACAATAAAAAGACAAATGACCCAATTAAAAAATGGGCCAAAGACTTGAATAGACATTTCTCCGAAGAAGAAATACAAATGGCAAAAAAACACATGAAGAAATGCTCAACATCACTCATGATTAGGGAAATGCAAATCAAAACTACAATGAGATATCATTTCACACCTATCAGAATGGCCACTATTAAAAAGACAGAGAACTACAAGTGTTGGAGAGGATGTGGAGAGATAGGAACACTTCTTCACTGTTGGTGGGAATGCAGGATGGTACAACCACTATGGAGGACTGTTTGGCAGTTCCTAAAGAAGTTGAATGTAGACTTGCCACGTGACCCTGCAATACCACTACTGGGTGTATACCCAGAAGAACTGAGAGCAGTGACATGAACAGACATCTGCACACCAATGTTCATAGCAACATTATTCACCATTGCCAAAAGCTGGAAACAACCCAGGTGTCCATCAACAGATGAATGGATAAACAAACTGTGGTCTATTCACATGATGGAATATTATGCAGCTGTAAGAAGAAATGAAGTCATAAAGCATATGGCAACATGGATGAATCTGGAGGACATTATGTTGAGTGAAGCAAGCCGGACACAAAAGGACAAATACTGTATGAATGCATTACTATGAACCAAATATATTGTGTAATATATTGTTTGATTCACACACACACACAAAAAAAAACAAACAAAAAAACAAACAAAAAACAAAACAACAAAAAAATTTACATGTATCCATTAAATTGAGAAATGTATTTATTTATTCATCTGTGTTTACTTTTTAGTTTTTTATTGTTTATGTTTTCAATATTAAATGTAGAAAATAAAGTTAAAAAAAAAAAAAAAAGAATATATATGGATGGCAAACCACTTTTTAGATGAGACAAAAGTGCCTGGGAAGAACTTTTTTAGGAGTAATGTTTCCATAACTTGTTGAGCTGCCTTTTTCTGTTATTTTATTTTTTTGAATTTGAAATAAAGTTATAAAAAAATATATGTACCATATGACTCAGAACATTCCACTTTTAGGTATTTACCCAAGAGAAATGAACACACATATCCTACACAAAGACCTGCCTGTATATGCATATTCTTATCAGGTTATTAGTAAGAATGAAAAACCAAAACAACCCATATGTCCATCAACAGGTAAATGGATAAACAAATTATGGTATATCTGTATAATGGAATACTACTCAGTAATAGAAGGGGAAAAATTATTAATACATTCAACATGGATGCTGTTCAAAATACTGAGGCTCAGTGAAAGAAACCAGATAAAAAAGGAGTATATGCCATATGATTCCACTTACATAAAATTCTAGAAAATGCAAACTAATCTATAATGTTTGTGGGTGATGGATATAGTCATTATTTTGGTTGTAGTGATGGTTTCACAGATGTATTCATATGTCAATACTCAAATTGTATACTTTAAATATGTGCTGTTTATTATACATTAATTATACCTCAATAAAGCTGAAAAAAAAAAGATTTAAGGGTGTGGTGAAGAGTCAAATTATCAAAGTTGGATGACTAAAAACTTACGTCTTTAAGAGAAGAGCCCTTGATGGAGAGAGAAAGCACCACTTCTGTGTACACTACAACCCCATTAGGAAGGGAAGTCCCGATGGTGAAGAGCCCTAGCTTTGGATAAGACAGGGTTGAAAGGAGTTCTATTTTTATTCTGCCGTTAAGTCAAAATGATTTCTAATAGCAGGCAAGAGAGAACCAAATTAAAGTTCTGCCAGTGGAACTGAAGATAATTACAGTTCTGCCAAAGATCTTATATTGTGGTTTTGTGTAAATATTGAACTGTGATTGCTGCAGAGGCAAAGTGGTTGCTTCTCAAGCAGGAATCCAAATCCTCTACGATGAACTGGCAAAGAACAAATGTGTGAGGCCAACCACCAGGCAAATGGGCATCGCTGAAGCGTCACACACAGTGGCTTCCAGGGCAGCAGGGAGATGTCTCTACCTAAACTAGATTCAGTTGTTGAGAGCTAACTGGATTCTCCAGAGAAAAGGTTTCATCTAGGAGTTCTGCATTTGGAGTCTCCAGATGCCAAAAGGTTTCAGGTGGGCTCCTGGGACAGTGAACCTTCCTAATAATTTAACAAGCACTTTGAGTGTATACACTGATGTATCTTTGATGAGAGAGGGGGAAGGTAAGAAATGACTCAGGGTTTCAACTCAAAAGGGCCCAAGATCCAAAAAAGATTTCTAAGAATGCTAAAACCATGGAACTGTAGTTAATTGCCTCCAGAAATAGAAGAAAAAAGAGAGAGAGAGAGAGAGAGAGAGAGAATGGGATTGATATGGGATATAAAATTAATCATTGATATATTTCTTTAAAACATAAGGATCTGAAGCTAATAGGACAAAATGATAATTATAATTAGTTAAATATAAACGGTGGGCACATAGGCATTGGTATTATCTTCTGTATTTTTAAACCTTTTCCAGAGTAAAATGAAGATATACAAACCAACCAAAAAAAAAAAAAAAAAAAAAAAAAAGGTTAGGACTCCTTGGCTCTAAGCCAGTTTAACCGATCAGGCTCATACCAGCATAAGCTCACCCACATATTCATGTGCCTAAGTTTAAAACAAGCAGCCACCAAATAGCCCTGAATCTCCTACCACCTGAAAGTGTCTTCAATTTATTTCTGTAAATTGTTTAATTCTTTGTCCAAACCTTAATTTCTAGAATTTTCTTTTTGTTAAAAAAATGGACAATTACCTGGCTTTTCTTTAGTTTTCAAGAATCTTACCAATTCTCTTTGAGTTGTTAAAACTAAGGGATCAATTTTTCAAACGTTCCAGGAGGATTCATATGAATCTCCTGTCACAGTTCTGATTTAGGTTGACTTTCTTTTCAGAGTGGAGATATCAGAGTCATATGATCACACATAGTCTTTTTGTTAAGACCAAAGAATGAGGTAGGAGATAGTGGTCTAGGGAGTCTAAACCTATAGGTTTTAATTGCTTTTTTATCTACCCCTCCCCCAAATATCTAATCTAATCACAATATTTTATTTTATTCTAAAGATAATTTCAATGAAAATCTGATGTCTTCTTTAAATTAACAATTTGGCTTTTACCTTCTGATCTATGTCTTAAAATTCCCTTGGAAAAAGTTTCCATGTAGGGCATCCTCATTTTCCTCATTTCTTACTGGGTATCTACATGGTATTTGGCCTCCTCAGGGTGGAAAAATCTTCTTTCACTCTTAAGACTCATTTTAGCCCAGATTTCTCTGAAGTCTATTATAGGAACTTGAAATTTTAAAGGAGTTAAAGGAGTTAAATGTGAAAAGTGAACTTAGTTTTAGCAGCAGATCCGTGTAAAGTACAAATGCCTGCAATGTAGGTGACAGGTCACTATCACAGCCGCTCTATAGTTTTCATTTAGTAACTTGTATTCTTCAAGTTTGATCATTTCATGGAAATTGAGGCCTATTTTCTTCTTATATATTTTTTTTTATTTTTTATTATGGGTAAAAATCAAAATTCTCACAATACATACAAACATTTACAAAATGATATATAAATATATATGCATATGTGTATTTGCTTACAAAAATGTTATTTTTATATATATATATATATACATATATTTTAAGAGGTGCTTAGATTACCCTTCAAAGAGTGTTTTGCTTTCTAAAGAGAACTAAGAATAAAAACAACAAATAAATAAATACATGAAGCAATAACCATTCATATTACCTCAAGAAGTCAAAACCATCAGCACTTATCACCATCAAGGTACAAAAACACTGTTCTTGCAAAAGATGAGACAAATTTTGTATGTTTTATAAAAAGTTTTATATATTTTATATATATATTTAGTTTTTCCTCTTATAGTGATTTCATTTTAGAAACAGCTACCTTCAAACCATAAAACCTCCAAATGGCCATGGAGAAACAGGATATTTATATTTCTACCCCAATAGTAGGCTACAATTAGATACAATCTTTTAAATATACAATTGTATATAAAGAAGCTTTTAACAGATGCATAAACCCCTCAAGTTTGCAACACATAAGGACTAAGTGTCTTATTTCTGTAGTAATACAAGGAAGACTCCATAACAGAAAACAAATCAACTAAAATATGAGCAGTCACTCGAGAAGCACGTCTGGCAGCAGAGTGCAGTGTGCTTTTGACGGGACTGGCCTCCACAATCACATCCTTGATGAAACCTCCCAAATTACATGTGACTTTGGGTCTCCCTGTGGCAAGTGCCTTGCTTCCTGTTCCAGAAAAGCTGCTGATTATCACTGGCACTGATGCTCTAAGCTGGAGTCCACCAATGTGTGGCCTGGGAGTGGTGCCCAGACCTTCTCTATCGTTCGGAGGCCGCGGACTCCTCAGCCAAAGAGCCAACCACCTGCCCACCCCCTCAGGAAGCCCTGCCTTATTTTGCTCCCCACAACAAGGTGGGTGTGGAGAGAAGAGGCAAGGAGGAGAGAAGAAACACTTAGCAGATGCAGCAAAAGGTTCCCAGATACTGGGAAAGGCTTTAAAGTTGACATGAGGTCAGGGAGAGGACTCTGTCAGGGTTTCATTCTCCTTCTTTCCTGGGAGAAACTTTTCCTCAAGACAAGTGCAGACACTTGACCTTCCTTATAAAGAGAAAACTATTCCCCAATACCAGCTGTCTTTTCACTGGAGTGTGAACATCTTCAGGCCATCTGCTCCCTTTTCACCTCTAGATGCGCACTGTATATCTGAAAAAGTGGATTTGTAGGCTTAGGGGAGAGTGAGGGCAGTGATGGGAGAGGAGGCACCTTCAGTTCTCTTCTGGGGGTGGCCCTTACTCCTGAACACACTCTCTCGTGGCCTGCCCCAGACTTCACACAGTTTTATATGTGGCACCCAGGACCTGACAGAGCTAGACGCATACCATATGTACTTCTTGGTTCTGCCTGGTTTGGTCCTTAGGGTCTGGGGGGACTCAAGCCACATCAGGAACTGGGAGTGTGGGAAAGCCTGAGCATCACAGCTGGGCACGCTGCCCAGCCACAACCCTCACCCCCACCCCTCCAGGGCTCTTCCATTTCAGCCTTCTTAACCCAGCTCCATGCTGGGTACTTATCAGGCTCAGAGGAAGGAAAGAGTCATTTTCAGTGTGATCTAAGCTACTCATTCAAGGGCTGGATGAAGTCAGGGAGAGGTGATTCAGTCACCTATTGCATTGCAGATGCTTCTTTCTAACTTGTCAGAGGCTGGTGTGGCTCATGCAGGAGTGTCCCCAGCCCTTGAAGGATACACTGGGGTCTTCATAACAAGGACCTCCTGACACTGTCACAGTGGTGGCACTCCCTCTGCCCACCCCTCATCCTCTTCTTCCACACCATCCTGCTCTTGCCTCTTTGATGCAAATGAGAGAGCTGGGCTCTGCTGGATTCTAAATTCAACTTTCTCAGACTTTGCTCTTAACTCTGTGTCCTGGATCAGCGTAAACTGGGAGAATTTCAGCTCAACCCAGCCCTAGCCTCACAAATGCCCTAAGAGGGATTTTCCTGAGGCATGAATGCTCTGGGTCCGAGCCAGCCACAGCAGGGCCTTAGCCATGGCAGTGCATCCCCACATGCATACAAGCTCTCCCCCAGCCCTGCCCTCCATCCCTTCTCACCACCAAGACGTGCTCCAGGAGGTCCAGGTAGCCGAGGCTGCATTCTGTCCCGTACTGCAAGGCTCTGGTTCGTACCTCTTCACTGACATCAGGGTGGAACGATGCTTGCTGAAGAGAGAAAACAACATCGACCTCTTAAAATGAGAAGAGCCAGCCGGTGGGTGAACGTAGATGGGAGGAGGGATCAGCTACTAAGCAGGGTTGGGCGACCCTGGACCCAGAGCCAGGAGACCATAGTTCTGGAACTGACTCTGCTGCCTTACCCTCAGTAAGTTTCTCAGTGACTTCTCTGAGAAACCCTCCCTGACTCCCTGGAGAGAAGCCGTGCCCCTCTCCCATGTCCTGCCACCTCCCACCTCTACAAGAGGTTTCCTGACAACAGTCTGTCTCTTGACTTTGGTCATCCAGGGCCAGACAATAGAAGCAACTCAATCTGGTCCCTCTTTCCTTCCTTCCTTTTTTTTTTAATGTACAAAATTCTACATGTAGTAAAAAGCTCAGGAAAGATTCATGATTAGGGCTTCCAGCAGGAGACAGACTGTCCCGGGTCAGCCCAGCCTCTCTGCAGCCATGTGAGCTCTGGAGGCCCCTCTCTGTTCACAGACTAATGGAGCCCAGGTTCTCACCCTTTGGTCAGAAGAGGCTGCAGCCACAGTGAGGTCTCTTGCCACCAGGGCCCCTTGGCTTCTGGGAAACCTCAGAGAGTGAGCGCCCCAGCACCCTCAGAGGCACCATAAATAACCCCTATCACATTATACATGTCGAGATAAGCAAACCAGGGCATATGGTGAACACAGCATCTTGTGCTTTTTTTCTTGCACTTGAGACCTGCCAACTTGAGTCATTCATGATCTATCATTTCAGACAGCACACCCATTCAGGGGGCTGCCAGATAAAATACAGAGTGACCAATTAGGTTTAAGTTTGAATTTCAGACACACAATGAATAATTTTTTAGTGTTAAGTATGAGACGCTCTGTTTTTTGATTTGCTAAATCTGGCAGCCTTACCTCTTCAACTTTCCATCCTTCTATAGCAGGGGTACTAAACAAGGAGTCTGTGAGCTTGAATTGAAATTCAAATAAACACTATTCTTGTGGGGACATGTTGGTGTGGGTGTGATATAATTATTAAATAATACACAGTATAGTGTGGACTTAGTAAGGGGTCCGTGGTTTTCACTTGGCTGGCAGAGGGGTCTGTGGAACAAAAAAGGTTAAGAACCCCTGTTCTATAGTCTCACTCTAGAAAGAAAGAGAAAACTGCAAATAAATCACAAATGAGGCAAATACAAAATGCACGTTAGGTTAGAAGGTCAAGGCTGAAGGGGAGGATTGAGCAGCCTCCCCATGTTTCTTCTGGTCAAGGCCAGGAGTGGGAAGTGCTGGTGGAAGCACCTGTGGGCTCTCCTCTTACCTGTACTCCCGTAAGGATGGGACCAATTTGAGAGGCCAGCATCTGTCCCTCGTGAGCCCGGGTTTACTCTTCTGAGGACTAACGTGCCTCGTAGCAGGAACCAGGACTCCAGAGCCATGCATTTAACCACTACCATATTTTACTCATCCTTGTACCTCTGTGACTCCAACTGTGAGGCACAGAGCAGCTTTTCTGATGAGGAGCCACTGTGGGAAGACGCTGGCTATAATATTTACTACTTGACGTCACCTCTATTAGGTCACGTGTGAGGTCCTTATTTTAGGGGTGTGTGAGAGGTGAGAATAAGGTGCTTCTGTCCTGAGGGTGGCTCTGTAACTTGGTCGAAACTTTTGGAAGCACAATCTGGCAATAATTAAAATGTTCTATGATTTGACTCACTAATTTTACTACTGGGAAGCTTGCCTAAGGAAAGACTCTAAAGCACAGAAAAACAAAAACAAAAGCAATATGCCCAAAGATGTTCACGGCAGCATAATGATTTTAAAAAGTCCTAGACAATCTAAATATCTAATAGGGGAAAGATTATATTCACTATAATATTTTTTAGTAATTAAAAAGTTGGCTATAAAGACTTATAACAACATAGAAATAGTCATACAAGGTTAACTGAAATTATAGATATAAAATTGTTTTTAACAGAAACATCTACACATGAAAGAAAGACCAGGAAGAAATACACACTGGAATAAACTTGGGGTGCAGGTAAGTCTTTGTCTCTGCCTGAGGAATTAGCATACCCCACTCCGGGAAGATGAGCCAGTGTGTAACTTAACTGCACCTCCGGTCTGCCCTGGCTTCCCTGCCGCTCAGCCCCAGGGACTGCTCAAGCACGCCGACCTGACCCGTCTGCTCAGGATGGAAGGGTTCCTTCTTGAGCTAACACTCAGCATCCCCCGCTCTAGTACTCTGTAGACACCTCACTGTAAACGCACACTCTTTCCAGCAAGCTGCCATGTTTCCTTTCTACAAAGGGGTGGGGAATACAGGAGACCAAAGGAAATGTAAATGTTCCCTAGTTTTCAGAATAAGTCCTATCCTCGGAGGAGGCTTAGGGCTCTGCAGCAACGCTTGCCATCATGTCTAGTTTTGGTGTGTGAAGCTGAAACACAGACTTCACAGATCTAGGCTGTTATTTTATCCTGTAGGGTCAGGATGGTCAGACACAAGGACAAAATTATGGAGAGGAACTGAGTGGCAAACAGCACCCATACTTTTCTACTTACTCTCCTCTGAAAACGGGGAACCTGTGTTAAGGAAGAGACGTCAAAAGTCTGAGCTGCCTTCCATTTCCACCTTAATCATGGACTTTTTGTTTAACTTCCCCTTTTCATTTGATGTCTATAACAAGGGGACAAAAGTACCTGTCACTCCCCAACCACCGTGACCTTGAGCATTAGGGCTGCGAGGCCACAGGTAGCAGGAACAGACTGGACATGACGGCAGAGGACCAGGCTTCAGTTTGGGTTCTGATAGTGCAGAGCTGTGTGTTCTTGGTAAGGCCACACTCTCTCTGAGCCTCTGTTTAACCATCCAACACATTGGGATAGTTAAACTTGCCCTTCCCCTCTAGGATCAAATGACAGAATATATATGACAGCATTTCCAAAACTATATATAAGACAGCACTCAGGACCATACTTTGCTCGAGTAAGTACTCCTCCCTGATGAAGACTGACACTTCTCAAGGTTATCCCTCCTGGCAGGAGGATTCCGTTAAGCACATCAAAACGGCAAATACATGTGGCCCCAGGACACAGTGCAAACCCCCTGGCCCAGCACTCATGGCCCTTCACGAAGCTGGTCCTGCCTCCCTTCCCACACTTGTCTCTCCAGCCCACCCTCACTCTCTACTTGCCATCATGCTCAGGAGAACCAGAAATGTGGTGCCGGTCTCTGACTGCCCCCCCACCCCCACCCCCCGCACACACTAAGCCCTCAGCCTGCCTGCCTTCCCTCACTTCACCCAGTTACCTCCACCTCACCCTTCAGAGTCCAGCTGAGAAGCCACTGGCTCCAGGAGGCCTCCACCCCTGGACAGGGCACAAAGGCCTCACCTCTGGTTAGAGCATCCCCGGCTCAACTCTATGGTAGTATTTACCATCCTGCACCCAGGCAGTTCTCGTTGTTTGTGGTAGTTACATTCTATAAAGTCACTGCAAATGCTGAATTAGTGAGCACTGAACCATTGCTCTGGGGGGAAACACGGGGTTAGGTTCCTGAGAGCCTCTGATCATCACATTTTCATCAGTCGATCAATATATAATCTTGTTTTATGTTTATTTCTGTTTATAAAGACATCTTCTTTAATATATACTGTTGATCATTAACACTGAACTCATAGCCAGCAGGACTCTACCTCAGGCCTGAATGAAGCTCATCTCACACATGCAATTTCTCCATCAGGCACATACAGCCTTCTTGCGCTAGTCAGCACTTAGCACTGTACTTGCGGGTCATTTTAAACTGCCAATCACCAACAAAAAGTACAAAAATGAGAAAAACGTGACACCAAATGTACCATGAAAAGGGTACTTGTTTATAGAACAAGAGCTGAAACAAGAAGGTCTCCTGTTTGACCTCAGCTGGGGATATGTGCACCTGGCTGTACGGGTGCCCTCACGTGGTGAGTCAATAGTCAATTTGGGGGTTACAAATAAATTTTAGCAAGTAAGCAAATGTGCACATGTAGAATCCGTGAATAATGAGGGTCTACTGTAAATACTCCCCACCCTCTAACACATGGGTGCCCACACCTGGACTGAGAGGGAGCTCCTTGAAGGTGGAACTGGTTCTCTTCGCCTAGGACTCCAGTGTTTTGGAGAGTGCTGGAGCATAGCTAGTCAGGGCTTCCTCCATGCCCAGTCCCCAGGAGAAGCTAATGGACTGCAGAAAGTATCTAACATCCAGGAGAAACATTTACCACACTGTGACAGTGATGGCACTGCCACTGCCAAGCTGAGAGACTCACATGTGTTCGTTCACAGCTAACCTTGGCCTGGCCCTCAATTTATTCTACCAAGAGGCTGCTGGTAGGTCCCTGTATTAGTTAGCCAAAGGGGTGCTAATGTGAAATACCAAAAACGGGTTGGTCTTTATAAAGGGTATTTATTTGGGGTAGATGTCCACAGATACCAGGCCATAAAGCCTTAAGTTTCTTCCCTCACCACAGTCCATTGCCACATGTTAGAGCAAGACAGCTGCCGGCATTTGCCAGGGTTCAGACTTCTGGGGTTCCTCTCTTCCCGGGGCTGCGTTTCACTCCGGGCTTAGCTCCTGTTTCCTCCACAAGGTCAGCTGTAGAGGATCAGGTGAACAGCTTGCTTCTCTTCTCCTGGGGCCTCTTTTCCAACATCAAAACTGCTTCTCAAAAGACTGCTTCAACTGTCCTTTGCCTTGCCTTTTATATTCAATTCCCCACCCACCAAGGGGTGGGGCTCAACGCCCTAATCCTAACCTAATCATGCCCAGATTAACAGATCAGTTTACAAGCATGATCCAATTAGATTTTTGGAATTCATAATTGCATCAAACTGCCACAGTCCCACTGAAAGCTGCCTGCTTGGTGCCTTGTGCCTGGAGCTGGGGATGCAGAGAAAAGAGTAGGTCTTGTCCTCCAAAAGCTGGCAGGCAACAGGGGGCCAGACTCCCAGCACATAGCCAGTCATAACCTGCTACAACTCACGGAGCAGGGTACGAGCCAAGTCCAGCAGGAACACAAGAGAGGGCCTGATTGCCTCTCTTTGCAAGGCAGGTGGGGAGTGGTGGGGAGTGAGACATTTGAGCTGAAAGGGGAAGATGCAGGCTGCATACATGAGGAGCTTCTAGGCCAAAAGAAGAGCAGATGTATAAGAATGTCTACCCAATCTGCAACAAACCATTTCTATTTATTTATTTTTCCACCCATTACCCCAATCCTAGGCAGCCATCAATATAATACCTCTTTTATGTTCTGGACCCTCCATTTCATGCCCCATAACACATGCCTCTACAATACAGTCCAAGTACAGGAAGGCTTTACATAATTAGATCTTGAAACTCCAAACAGGGGACCCTTTGGTTCAAGGACAAACCAGAGGCCTCCACTAAATGCTCAACCCCACACCCTGCTTCCATTGTGGGAAAAGGAATGGCTGTAGGCTGGGGGTCCTGAGTCCTTGTTCTAGTCTTGGCTCCTTCACTAACTAGCTGTGAAGAGTTAAACAAATACTTGGGTCTCAGTTTCCTCCTCTGCAAATTAGGAATAATTCATGTTTTAGCTAACTAATTGGATTTTATAATCAGATGAGATCATGGAATCATGAAAGACTCTACAAAATGTCCAATAACATAATTACATGCCCAAATCCAGGGATCCAATCCCTAGGTGGTGACAGAGGAGTAGACCAAGTCCACTGCAACCCTCCGCAGAGCTCTGGGCCTGTACACCTGGGTCATAACAGCCACCCCTGCCAAGGCCACACCAGGGCCTCCCACGTTTGTGTGACTTTCTTGCCAGTCTCTCCACTAACCCTCAAGAGTTAACTGATGGCAAAAGCACCAGCTGCTGGGTCTGTGCAAGAGGCTGCTTTTGCCATTTAACCCTCTCTATCCCTGAGACTTGGGGTAGACTTTGACCACCCTCTTTGTTGATGCCAGAGTCTCCCACATCATACTTCCTTTCCTTGGCAACACCTTAAAAAGAAACCACATGAACAGGTTTCAAAGACCCTTTGAATCCTGCCTCAATGCCTTAAAAGGACATCCTTACACCATCAAGTTCTTATCAAGTGGAGAAAATACCTAAGGAGGAAATCTTGGTTCATCCTAACCTGCACATTTGCTTGTGGAAACATTCACTGGACCCCAGCATAGAGCTGAAAATCATACTTTGCAGCTGTTAAGTCAGAGTTATCAGGAATTAGAGAGGAATGGAGGAGGTAGTGGAGACCTTTATTGAGATAAGCACCAGCAGGCAAATGGCTGTCTCTGTGCTCGCCTTTTACTATACGGGGTGGAGAATGGACAGCCTGGCCACTGGCCTCTGATCCTGACACTGTCCTAGCTGGCCACCACAGCAGCTGACTGGCCAGGAAAGGCTCAGATACGACTAACTCAGTGAAGGCAAAATGACCAGTGAAGCTGAGAGACTGCACTGGGGATTAGGAGGGGTTTGGGTAAGTCCTACCTACAGCAACAAAATCCAAGATCACCAGATTCAGCGCAGGGGATCCATTTCACTCTCTTGCTCTTTCCATTAAAAAAAACAAAAAACAAATCAAAACAAAAAAGAAAACAAAAACAAGCTTTGGAGTTCTAAAGTAACAGTTCCTCCTATTGAGACTTCCCCAAGGAACTTTTTCTCCCTGTTACAGGTACAGTGGAGTGAACAGGAGATGAATTAAACTTGTGAAGACCCTACTTTTAAAATGCTACCAGCCCTGTTAAAATGTAAATGATAATCCCTCATCTCCATGTTCTCTCCCTGGTGCCTCTTCACAGCTGTTGTTGTGAATTTTTTTTTTCTATTTCACGATGTGTATTTTAACATTGTGAGTTTAACAACTTTCATTCCAAAGTATATTAAGTGTATTAAGAAAATGCCACCTGACTTTTAGTGAGAATGTTAATAAGGACCATTCTAGTATAACCAATATCCATGTACACGAGAGACCATAGCAAAGAATTTCTTAGGGGTGCAGAGAATTAAACATTCAGTACAAACAAGAAAATCCAGTGTTTGGGGCTCAACGTCTTACACAATGTTTTAAGATTCTCAGGCTTTTTTTTTTTTAATCCTACCCACATTGAGGAGCCTCTGGGAAGTCAGAGCTGGACCTCACATCAGCTCCCCCTAGAGAACTTGCTTCACCAGGAAGAGTGGCTCCATTCATTTTCCCAGGCTCTAAGTGGTAAAAGCTGGTTTGCAGTCATGGTTAATCCCCAGCCCCTTGCATGGCAGCTGATCATCAGTCATTGGGGAGAAGTCAGTCCCTGGGGCAAGGTTGTCCCTAGAAGGGCGAAGGCTTGGGGTGGGGGTGCTCACTGGGACTAGGGGGATGGGGGGCCATTATGGTTCACTTTCTCTCTTAATTGATAAAAAATAAAATAAAGGTCATTAAGCACAGCTCTCCATGGCTTCCTCACCAAGCATGCGGCCCGGGCAGCTGCCCTAGGTGCCTACCCAAGACCAGGAGAGTTTCTCCAAGACGTCTGGCACAGACAGTAAAAAGGCAGGACCTCAGAGTTCTAATTCACTTCATCACACAATTATTGCAACATGTCTCCTACCATAAAGGCTGACCTAATGGCGGTAGGAAAGGGTCCAGGCAGAAGAGAAAACTCAGTTTTCATTTGGAGGTCCCAGAACAAGATGCCGCAGTCCCTATTTACTGCCCTCAGCACAGCCTCCACCTACATTCTCTGCGAGAAGGCTTCCTGTCCCATTAGGAAGAATTGAAAGTAAAAGAAATGGGAGGATTAAATCAACAGGACAGAATCCAACCCCAGCAAACAAAATGCCCTAGAGAGCCATTTCCCACAGGCTTATGCATATGCCTTCAGCCTTCATTTTTATTTCCACGTTAAGGCATTAAGTTGCCACCTTCTACACCTTCCAGCCCTTCCCTTTCTCAAGACCAACCCAATCAACTCAATCACATGAGAGAACTATCCATCCACAACAATGCCAAGGCCTTTACCTTGCAAGCTGTCAGCATATCTGACACGGCTTTCCGGCTCAGGTTGGCGGTAGCAATCACGTCCTCCTGTCTGCAGGAGTTCCCAGCTGCCACAGCTTTGGCTGTTGCCATGGTGATGCCTTTCGTCATCCTTATTGACTCTTCAGGTGATGATGTCTTCTCAGGTACCTCCTTTGACTGGAACACCTGTAAGTTAGAAGAGGTAGAAAAAATGAGAAGGGAAGAGACAAAAATAATTTATGAACCTCCAGCCAGGCTGCAGCTTGGCATGTGAAAATCAAGGCAGCTATAGGAAGAAATCATCAAATGGCAGGAAATTAGCAATTTAATTCTAACGAGTACAGTGATATCATTCTTGCTTCCAAGATTCTAGCACTGATAAGCCTTTAGCACTGCATTTGTGGGATCAGTATGGTGAGGGAGACACATTGTTAACCCGTTCATCTGCAGAAAGTGATACCCAATATTTATCAACTATCCATCCCAGGGAAGGTTGTTGTGAGGCTTCCTCTGTTTTCTTCCCCCAACTCTGCTGGTGCTTCTGCAGTTTCCAGAAACTCCGCAGTCCTGACGCTGGTTCCGTAGGACTCATCTGGATGCATCACTCTGGACTCAGCTTTCTCTCTTTAAGGGGGTGGAGGGTTGAGGGAAATGAAACATTCAGTTTCTTCTATTCTTAGCCTGTCTTACAAATATAACCATATAATTGTGCAGAAGCATTCATGTCGAGTGTGCCACGGTGACACTGTGAATTTTTCAACATCACGCATGCACACACGTACCTTTAGAAAAGCTGGAATAAATGAACCATAGTAACTGAATATTCCGTTTTAAAGTTCCACCTGTCAGTCAAACAGCCGCTTCTGGTTCAGGCTCATCTGTCTTGTCTTTCTAACATGAATGGAGGGTGCTCTGGCTGTGTGCTCAATGTCCATCTGTCCCCAGACAAGGACCCCTATCCAGTCAGGGCTGCTGTCTTCAGCCTGAGGTAGCCATGTTTCAGCAGGGAATGCTTCCCAGAGGCCTTCCCTGAGGCAGAAGGGAGGACCCAGAGAGCATCCCAGCCATGGGTCAACTAGTCTCTAACATCACCAGCACCCTAAAATTGGGCAGCTGCAATTAAGCAGCCCAGGACCCAAAATCCCAGGTCCAGCCCTGAATACTCCTCCTGCAGGATCAGGGCCATATGCACAGAGTACTCCATACTAACATGGCCTGCCCTTGTGGCCCATGCTTTGGAAAGCTCATCTATGCATGGAAAAATGCACCCAGTCTGGTAAATTATAAGTCACACTGGCAGACTTCAATCAAACGTGTCTGTAACTTTCCAGGATAGCTCCAATGTTAAGTCTTATCTGCTACTGCCACCACTAGGTGCATCTACACAGGCCAGGAAATACCCAGCCTGGGCAGCCGGGTGAGTGCCAGGCAGCAGGGCTTAAGGATGCCTCCATCTTTAAAACAAAACAAAAAAAAAACAACAAAAAAACCCTTTTTATTGCAGTAACATGTAATTCAAGATTTCCCATGAACTCAGTGGCATTAATTCCATTCACATATTTTGTTACCATCACCAGCATCCATTATTCAAACTTTTGTAGTACCTCAAACAGAAATTTGCACCCATACAGCAATAACTGCCCATTCCCCTCAGGCCCTGGCTCCTAGTAACCTACTTTCTGTCTTTATGAATTTGCTTTTTCTAGGTATTTCATGTAAGTGAGATCACACAGTATCTGTCCCCTTGTGTCTGGCTTATTTTACTTAACGTGATGTCTTGAGGGTTCATCCATGTTGTCACACGTATCAGAACTTCATTCTTTTTTTTCTTTTTAAATATATATATATATATATATTTATAGAAGTTGTGAACTTGCGAAACAATCATGCACATATGTAGAGTTCCCATACAACACCCCTTCACCGACACACCACGCTGCTGTGGAACATTTGTTACAGACTGAGATAATACCATCAGACTATTACCACTAACTATGGTCCATGGCCTACATTTGGCATATTTTTTCCATACCCCCCTATTATCGACACAGTACATCTTTGGAATTGATGCAAGAATACTACAGCATTGCTGTTAACTATAGTCTATAGATTACATTAATTGTATTAATTACATTTCTGTGTTTAATTGTATTGTGCTTCTCCACATTCCCACCACCCTGCAATAGTGATGTACATCTGCTCTAGTTCACAGAAGGACACTCTTGCATCTGTACCATCAACCACAATTCTCATCTACCTCTGGTGTGTTATTCAGTCCCTCGATTATTCTCTAGCCTTCTTTCAACTGACATTTACATCTTTTCAGCCACAATCCCATTTATAAACCAGCTGCTACTCACTATAATGTGTTACCACCAACTGTATCCATTTCCACACATTTAAAGTTAATTAAAACTTCTACATACATTAATCATCAGTACTCCTTCATAGCCCTCCTCTTATCTCCTAATAAACTATACTTTAGGTTTTAACCCCATGCATTTATTCTTTGTATTTAAGATCATATTAATGAGACCATGCAATATTTGTCCTTTTGTGTCTGGCTTACTTCACTTAGTATAATGCCTTCAAGATTCATCCATGTTATCATGTGTGTTCCAATTTCATTTCTTCTTCTGCGGCATAGTATTACATTGTATGTATATACCACATTTTGCGTATCCATTCATTGGTTGACGGATACTTGGGTTGTTTCCATCTTTTGGCAATTTGTAAATAACACCGCTACGAACATCGGTGTGCAGATGTCTATTCGTGTCACAGTTTTCATTTCTTCTGGATATATTCCTAGTAGAGGAATTGCTGGACCATATGGCAGTTCTATATTTAGCTTCCTGAAGAACCGCCAAACTGTATTACACAGAGGCTGCATCATTTTACAATCCCACCACAGTGAAGGAGTGTTCCTACTTCTCCACATCCTTTCCAGCACTGACTGCTTTCTGTTTTTTGTTTTTTTTTTCAAATAATGGCCATTCTATGCAATGTGAGATGATATCTCATTGTCATTTTGTCTTGCATTTAATGAGTCCACCTTGGTTGATGTGCCTTAAAAATCCATGCACGTACAGCAGCATGAGCTATACGGGGTCGTGTATGGCTATGTATTGTATATGATTTAAACTCAAGGCAAGTACAAACAGCCATACTGTCTCTTGTTTTTGCCAGGAGCCTTCTGTAATGTTTTAATTTATGCTTCAATTTCAGTGGAATTAAATCTGAATAGCCCTAAGTGATCCATTTCATTTTAATCCTTATCAGTTACCATTGCAAATTGATCCAAACCTTCTAAGTAAACTCTGGGGTGCTCAGTGACACAGTGGGCTCTCAATTGTACAAAGCTAGGCAGGTGAGTGGGCTTCCCTCATTCAGGTGCACCAGGTAAAATCTCTTCCTGCTAAAAATCTCAGAGGAGCCCTATGCTGGGGTCAGGTGGGCTGCTGTTGGACAGAGGGGCCTGACGAAGGAGGTGGCTGGCTCCTTACCATAAGCTCCTGCTTTATGTACTCGATCGTGGCCTCGAGTGCCCTGGTGCCTCGGGTGGCCTCGTCCTCCACTGCCTTCACAGTCTTGAGGAGGGAGGTGACATTGGTCACCATCACCTGCATGGGAAGAAAGGCCGAGAGAGAACAGTTAGTACACTGGGGTCCAGCATCCACTCCTTTTAGTTCCAGATCTAATAAGATAACCTCCTCTTATTTATCTAAAGATGAAACACCTCTCTCTTCTTTAAGTGAGGAAGGAGCTCAAATGCATATTCTCCCAATATTCTTGTACCTGCTTCTTTCACTCCATCACTCTCCCTGCATGCTTGACCCCATTGGGGTTCCCACTCTACCTTGGCAGCTCCCTTGAGCTGGTACATGGAGGGGTCATCAGCAGGCTTGCTGGCAGCTCCCTTGGTAGCACCAATGAGATCGGAAAGGGCCTTGGCCACGTCTTTGATGGCATTGATCAACACTACCTGAAAGAGAGTACGAAGGCTAGGTGAGCTGGGCCAAGCAGTCACCTGCTGACTTTAACACAAGGACACAACTCGTGTCCAGGCTGGGATTGTTTGGGTCAAACAAAAGGAAGTTTCGAAATCAGTGGCTTTCAAGCCTGCCAAACAGCCGAATCACCTGGGGAAATGCCGATGTAGAGTCTGGTGAAGATCCAGCAGCTGGACCTCCCAGGTGAGGCTGGGGCTCTGTCAGAATGGAAAACTCTAGGCTCAATACATAGCATTTTTCAACACCTCCTAGCTGGCAGCTATGCTGACAAGTTGCCTATGAAAGGTTGACGGCAGCTAAGTAGACCCCTGTGCCCCAGAACCAGTGACCAAAAAATACGGGTCTGCAAGGCCTCCACGGCATCCCTGTCCACCTCTCCAGCACTGAATTGCAGGCTCCTCTGCCTCACTCAGTATGTCCATGCCACACTGGTCTTTCTTCTACTCCTTGGAGATCCTCACTCTTTCCTGCTTAAGGCCTATGCCTTGCTGTTCTATCTGTCTAGAATCTGGCTCTTTCTCATCATTCAGGTCTCAGCTCAAAGGGTACACCCTTGGAGACCTTTCCTGACCACTCTAGCTACAGGCACACCCCCACAGACACCGAATCACTCTGTTAGACCTCCTGGTTTTATTTAGAGCACTTATCAGCATCTGGTCCACTTCCACACCATCTGTCTTTTTCTCCCACTTAGATGTAAACTCCATGAGGGTTGGCCTGGACTGCTGTTTTGCTCTCATTCAGAACAGGGCTTGGCTCATAGCAAGTACTCAGTAAATATTGTGGCTGACTGAGCACACAGGCGTGTACCCACACAACACTGATATGATACGTTATCTATGTTCACTTTTCTAACTGAACAGAGATCTTCGGCCATTTGACAGCAGGAGACATCTTTTCGGTGTGCTTGACTTGGAATCCGAAGTACTGGTCACCACTTGACACTGGGCATTACATTTAAGTCTTTTCCATCCTGTAGCTATGACTATTACTTGTATAATAATAATAGTTAGAATAAATAACTTCCATGTACTGAGGGCAATGTGCTCGGTGCCACACCAGGCACTAGATACACATCATCTCACTGAATCTCATCATTGCTTTTTCAAGTGGGAACTATGACCCCGAAGTCCACACTGCCTGAGCCCGGGAATGGCAGGGTTGGGATGCGGCCCCTGGTTAGTGTGACCCTGAGGGCTCTGGTCCTAACTCCCACACTGCACTACGCTCTGCTGCTCCAGCTCCTCATCTACAAATGGCCTTAGCAATGCCAGTCCCAGCTCACCGCATTGTTGAGGATAAACTGGGGTAATGTAATAGAACATATTAGAAACTCTAAAGTCTCAGCAGACCCCTGCAGAAAGCCCTGCAAGCACAGCAAGACTGTGATCACACAGCCTCCTGCCCTCTCCCACCGCCTCCATTTCCATCCTTTGCCTACACTCTGCCTCCAACCCCTGAACCTTCCAAAACCACTGTGCAGGGTAATGCCTGGAAGTGTGGCATGTAGAGAATGCTCGGGTTCCTGAGGTCACAGCCAGGAAGGGGGGGAGAGGAGACTGAGGCATAGCCAGCAAAGGTCAGCGGCCAATAGCCAGGACACACTGCTCCATCCTTGCTCAAATGACAACTGAGAATTTTTTTTTTTTTTTGCAGGGGAGGGACATATTTTACTAGCAAGACCTCCCTAGAAGTTGGGGCCTCAGGATATCTACATTTGGGAAATAAGACTCTAGAGCAATTTGACACATTTCCCTGTGTTTAAAGATTTAAATCATCTCTGGTCAATTCACTTTTCCTACAGCTGTATCAGGTTATGAGAATTCCAATTCCAGTGACCATATTTGCAAGCTTTTCTTTTCTCCATTGGGGTAAAAATAATACAGGCAGAGATTTCTGTGAGTGCTTAGAATTCCAGAGGGTAGCCAATATGAATTCTGATGCTATCAAAAAGAAACCCAGCAGAAAGAATAAAAGGCAACATAAGGAACGTTTCTTTCCAGAGCTACGTCCAGTAGAGGATGTCAGAAAGGAAAGGGTCATGGCCATCAGAAACAAAGCTGCGGCCCTGCCGTTAACTAGCACAGTAGCTGTCTACCTGGGCACTGGATGTTGGGGGATTTCTACCCAGTTTTGGTCAAATGGGCCAAAGAAGACTGGTTTGCTGAGTGAGGATTAAGCAGAGAAAATGAAGGATTTACCATTGGATGGTGCTGGGAGAGAGAAAAGAGAGGGATTTTAAGTTTTGTACTCTGGGAATGGGAGAATTGATTTACTGATGTTGAACAAACATTTGTTGGGTATCCCTTATGTGCCAGGAACTGTGTTGGGTGCTCATAAAGATTAACACTTTTAAAGATTAATTTCATTTCAATTTTAACTTCAAAGATTAATAAACCATGGTTACTGTCCTTGAGGGATTTATGGTCCAGGATGGGATACAACCAAGAAACAGGCAGGTGGCTTCAGTGAAATGGCTAAATCCAAAGCAGGGAGTCCCAGGAACTCAGAGCCCTCCCTTACCTTTCCAGCTTCTCTCTCTACCACCTTTCAGGGCCAAACTTCTCAAACAGGTGGTTTCCAATGTGCTGACTTTGTCTCTTCACTCTCACCTGGCTCCTGCCCCACCATTCCACACACACACACAGCCCTTGTTGAGGTCCCTAAGGTCCATGGCTCTAGGACAATAGCCCAATTCTCAGACTTTCATCCTTTTTGATGTCTCAGCCTTCTCCAGTAGGTGCAAACATTCCCTCCTCTTAACATCAAACCCTCTTGGAGTTCCTCCTCCCAGCTACTGCTGCTTAATCTTCTTGGGCATCTCTTCCTCCTTAGTATGGTCCTCAATCTTGGATCCCTCAGGGCTCTTTCCTGGGCTGCCTTCTCCCACTACAGGCTTTTCCTCTACTGTGGTTGCCCTTACCACCTACATGACAACAGTCCCTGAGTGCATGCCTCCGTACCTAAGCAGGAATATGTCCACTCACTAGTTCCACTTGCATGTCTCACTGGTATGCCCCAAACTGAAGTTACCATCATCTCCGCACCCAAGTTGGCTCTTCCTCTAGGGAGTTATACCTTAGTATAACTCCCTGAAATATGGGAGTCATCCTGCACTTTTCACTCTCCCTTATTTTCACACTTTCATGGCATTCAATCAATCACTAAGCCCAGTCAAGTCTTCCTTCTAGATTTCTCTCAAATCTGTCAGTTTATCCATCCCCACTGCTACCACCAAAGCCCATGCCAGTTTTTCACTTGGATAACTGCTTCCTATGGTTTCCCCAAAGTATGGACATACTCACACACTTAAAGTGTGCTTTAAAAAAATCCTATTTGCCTTTAGACTTCTTCTGAGGCTAGGTATACCGTACTCTGTGGGAATGCAAGGAAAACCCATTTCCTAGGTCCACTCGTACCTGGGTCTCGGGGTCATCTGAGCCCAGGCTGGCTGCTCCCAGCTTGACCACCTCAGCGAGCTGGGTGATGGTGGCTGCCGAGGACTGAGCTGCTTGGGCCAGTTTGTCTGGAGTGGATGCAGCCCCTGATACCAGCAGTTTTGTGTCTTCAACCAAGGCCTTGGCTGTTTTGAGAATGTTCTCCCTGAGAAAGAGGGGAGAGGGAAACTTGATTACTTGTAGTTAGGAAGAAAAGAAATCCTTCCTTGGGGGCTCTTCACTGCAGGGCTTTAATGAAGAGAGGCAGGGGCTTCCCTTGCCCCTTATCATGGGGGCTTCTATCTTCTGTGTAGGCAAAACTGGGGAGGAAAGTGAACCCAGGAATCATGTATTCAATTAATACTAAAGCTTCAATTAAAGATTCAAGCCCACCAATTTGGCTTCTTTACCTTGGTCCTACAGCTAAAATAAAAGGTCAGCTTCTTTTCTGTGGCTCCCATCATCCCCTTAAAATACTTCATAGGTACAGGGAGCTGGGAGGACACATGGATTGGGGCATTTTGTCCAGGACATCAAAGTCCAAGAAACTGGGTTCTGGAAGGATGACAGAGCACTGGGAATCTCCCTAGCCTAGTCCTGGGACTGAAGAGAGAAGAAGAAAGGATTGACAAAGATTCAGGGGCTCTCCAGCAGCCTGTGGGGAGTCCGGCAGGCTTTGACCCTCTACCTTTCAGTCACAGAAGAGCTAAACGTGCCTGCCCCTGCAACACCCAATCCCGCTGGGGTCAGTGAGCAAGAAAGTCAGCGGACAGGCTCTCTGGCTTGGAGAGCTAAGAGATCAGAAGGCCATGCTCTGCTGGAATAGGCTGGATTTAGGACTGTGACAGACAGTTCAGACATGACTCCATGTTTACAGCTGGCGATATGGGCTTATTTCGATTACATGGTTCACTCTTTCCACTTGAACATCTTGTTGAAATCAAAACTGATAACCACATTTCTGGCTCCCAGGCAACGTCTCCAGAGTCAATGAGGGGGTTTCAAAGGCAGGCCAGCCTGAAGCTTTCCCTGCCAGGGAACCTCCAGACGGCCCCTGCTCCCGCACCTGTGGTCTGCAAAGGTCTCATTGTTCTCTGCATTCAGTGTCCCTGCAGTTGCAAACATGATGGTGGTGTCCAGGTCGGCGATGATCCCAGACACGGCAGTGGCAGCTGTGATACACGCCTGGGTCCCCTTGTTCCCAGCCTGGAGAGCTGACAGCACCAAGGACACCTGTTGGTAGAAACCAAGAACATAATGGGAAGCCCCACGGCTGGGGTGGGGAGAGATGCTTCTACTCAGAAGAAAGAAAAAAGATGCCAGAAAGTGCCCTGCAAAATGAGTGCGAGTTGGCAGGTGTTTCCTGAGCCTCTCCTAGAGTGCTCTTCTCTGAAAACAAGTAACAAGTCAAGGGGCTTCTGGCTGGGGAGAAGGGTTAGGTAGACACAACCATGATGTGTAAGACACAAGGTGGGGATGGGAGGGCAGCAAGATTAGAAGAGCAGGGACATGCAGCAAGAGACAGCTGAAAATGCTAGTTTCCAAGACTGAGCAGTCTCTGCCACAGGTGATCCTTCTCTAGGTGTCCTAAACCAGGACCCTTTGCTGTGAGAAGTGGCAGAGCCGAGGCCAGCTCAGGAAGATCATGTTGCTTGCCCACTCTTGCAAATTATGCAGCTTGGACCCCTGTGTCCCTTCCTAGTGCTCCCGCTACAAGTTATAAGAAGGCCTTCTATGGGGAATTTGGCAAGAATAACTTCAACAACAAGGAAAATCTTTCAAAGTAGGGAAATGCCTTCCTTGAGCTGAGAGATTTATTCCTCATTCTGTGGAGCCCAGGGAGGCCCGAACGCTCCTGTGGGCTGTGGGAGAAGTGCAGGCTGTGGCTGAGCCTCCGTCAGGGGCCCGGACAGAGAGGCCTCTGTAGCAGTAGCTTCCAGTTGAGGGATTCCCCCCATCTGCCCCTAAGGTTTCTAAAACAGTACTGAGATCTATGTGCTACAAATTCAGGAAAAGGAAGATGGAAAAGCCACACAAAGCACAGATACTTTAGCTATTACTCCAAGCAGCCTGTAAAATAACTGACCTGAAAAATGACTCCCCAAAATAAGCAAAGCAAAAGATTAATATACTTCAGGTGAATGAGCTACTGGGAATGAAAGGACATTACAACAGAGTATCACATTATACAGGGAAAGCTTCCTGGGAGAAATGAGTTTTGGAGGCAAGTTTTCAAAGAATGGCCAGTATTTACTAAATGGCTAACCCCATGTTTGGCACTGAGCCAAGCACTTTTACACGTCGTAGCATATTTAATCTTCACAACCCTATAAGCTTAGCTATTCTATCTTTATCCCCATATCACATGTGAGAAAATCAAGGCTTGGAAAGGTGAAATAGTTTACCGAAGATCCTAGAGCCTTACTCACTACACTATGTGACTCTCTTTCAAACAGTTGCCTTTAGAGTTAGAAAACCTAGTGCAAGTTCCAGCTCTTCCATAAAGGAGCATGGGGCGTCAATCAAGTCGCTTAACCCATGCCCACATCACTGTCCTCAGTCTGCAAATAAAGAGGTTGCATAAAAGGGATCCTTAGCACTTGGGAGCCTTTTGAGAAGACAGACAAGGGGCATAAATTGCCAAAAGGCCTTGCAGGAGAGCTTCCAGCTTAGGGTCTCCCTGCAGCTGTCTCCTGGCTGCTGATAGGGGCTCTGATATGGTGTGTCCACAAACAGCCCTTCAAGAAGTTTGCCCACCAGGGCCTGACCTTCGTGGGCCACTCACTCCCAGTCTTCTGAGCCTATGGATGCCCCAGTTCCTGGGGAACACTTGGGTGATGAGGGAAGATGAGACAGCCAACTCGGCTGCATTATCTTTGGCCTAGTTTCCCACTCATGTCCCCAATGACAGTGGACAACTGGGAGCCAGTGCCAGTTACTCTGGCAGTATCTGAGCCGAGGGCTGCTCCTTACCTTCTCAGTTACGGCACGGGCACACTCGATCAGCTCCCTCTTGGTGTAGCTGTCTGTGGGACACACTTGGAGGGCCCCCGCCTTCTGGACCAGGAAGATACAGCCATGGCCCAGGTCCTGCACACGGGTGCGGATCTGGAATCCAATCTGTGGAGGGAAACCATGCGGCGGAAGGAGAAACATGAAGGACCCTGCCATCAAGATCTTCCCTACGTGGAAATTTTCTCCTATGTCATTTGGGAGCCTTGCTAGGAAAATTCCACTCCCACCAGGAGTCTGTGTTTAGTCAAGTATGGGCTTTGGTTGATTTTGCTTCCCTTTTCATAGATTGTAAAATGCCCACAGTCTCCAGTTAGTAAACTTGTACACCTCATTGTCTGATCATAATGCCTTCCTAGAGCTTGTTGCTTTTTCTGGTTTATAGCTTGTATGTATCCTGAGCCACCTGATGAGAATGTTAATTATGTGAACTTTGTGGGATAATACAGTTTTTCATTCAACAAGAATTTATTGATCCTCTACTGTGTGTCAGAATCTCTTCTAGGCAGGTAATACATCTAATTTATTCCTCACAACAACTCTAGGGGGTAATTAGAAGTGCAAGTAATATTGCTTTATTAGTGTTCAGCATATTCTGAAGTGTTCAGATTCCTGCAAAATTGGTAAGTTTACCAACTAGTACACTCCCTTCCTTAGCTGCACCGCATCGTGAAACTGACCTTATTGAATCCAGGCTTCCTTTCTTTCAGACCAAGTTTAGGTTTCCTTAAAATGGTACATTTTTATAGCCAAAGGCTCAGCAGTACACATTCTTTTAAATGACTACTGGTTGTGTGATTGTAAGGTACTTAGCCTAAGTTCCTCCGTAGGCTGAGAAGCCAAGAGAGCGCCACTGTGGATAGCTGCCAGCTGTCTCCTTTAAGGTCTAATGATTCCACCTCCGCCTCCCCACACTTTGCATTCCTCCTGCTGTTTCACATCAGTTTTTACTTTGGCCTGATCAATGCATAAATAACCTGCCTTCCAGCCCAGGTAAACAACTAAAAACAAAACAAAACCAAAAAACCTTAAGCATGAATCAATAAGAATTATTTTCAAGAATCCACAATAGCCAGAAGCTGTGGCTTATTCTTCCAGCATCTATCAAGAATAGTTACTAAAAGATTGTAGGTGTGGATAAACCTGGGAGCTTTTGGCTGCCTGGATGCCGCCTTCTGATATCACCTCATTAGTCCAAGTTGAAAGAAGGGTGACTTTCGGGAGTGGGTCTGTAACTCTCACTCTGTCATTACTGAAACACATACCACTTTTAGGGAAAATGGCTATTCCTTTAACCATTTAAGACCTAAAGGACTTAAAAACCCATTTAGCAGAAATTTCTCCTGATCTAGAAAGTTGAGCTTCTGCTCTTTTGGGTGTCTATTTTACATGGGGAGCTGTAAAAAGATCACAATTAGGCCACAGATATAAAAATGTTAAGGCTCTGCTGGGAAAGCCACTGGAGAAGAATGGAGTAAGACATATTTATGGAATTTCAAAACAGAAGAGACCTTATCGGTTCAACCTCCCCATGTAACAGATAAAGATACTGAGGCCAAAGAAGTGATGGAATTTGGCCAAGACCACACAGCTGTTCTCCGGCAGAGCTTGGTAAGGATCCAGGTCGTTAATCCTAAACACAGTGCTCTATTCATTAGATCAGTGCTTTTCTAACTGCTTCTAGTTTTCCACTTAGCAGCAGATCCCTTTCCCCCAAATGAAATGTTTTGTGGAACCTTAACATGTAAAATAGATAGAAGTAGTTTGTTATTAGTATACTCTTCTTTTATGAGCTAAAGTTTGAGTCAAGGATATTGACTCAATAAAAAGTCAACAGCAAAATTGCATGAACCAAAGTTTTAAGGAGGAGTAGGATAGATGTGAAGGCAAATTGTGGCCTCAGCCACCAACTTATATCTATATTTTGCATTGGTTGCAGTGTTGTGAAAACCCTGTTAGGTGTGTAAATAACAGCAAACGGAAGCACTTTTCTCTCAGTTCCCCAACCACAGCAGTGAAGGCTCAAGCAGCAGCAGTCTGAGGTCTGCACAAAAATAGCTCAGCAGCCCAACTTAATTCACTGGGTGACTCCCAATGGGTTAGCATTTAGCCTAGGACACACTCGAGAACATGCAGCTTTTCATAAATGTTTTAAATAGTTAAATTATTTAAAAAATGAGCCTGAAACAAACATGTGCAGAACCTCCATAGTCCCCGAAGGATATGGTTTGAAACAGTGTGCTAGAAAAAGTCCAGGCTCTCAAAGAGCACTTCCCCTGCTCCCCGCACGGAACCAAGCCTGAGCTTTCTGTTTGCAGAACGGCAGGGCACTGTGACCAAGGCACACCTCTGAAATCACGGCAGGGAGGAGGGTTCTGCCCATGAGCTGTCTCAAAGCTGAAGCCGATGGGAAGACAGATGATAAATGGGAATATACCCTCAGCAGCACTCTCGTGATCCTCAGCTCCTCTCAAAAGGCTTTGCTTTGAAAACACACCCAAAGTCCTGCCACTCAGCCCCTTTCTTGGAGGTGGCATAACACATGCAGCAAGGGACCCTGCAAATCCTGAGATGGAGCTGGTGCCACTTGGAATTCTAGTTAGGAAGCTCCAAGGAAAAACTGCGCCAGAAGGGAAAGGGATGAGACCAAAAAAGGGCAACAGGTGCAAAAGTCTTTGGAGTTCTGGGCCAAGTGGGGGCTCTGTCCCGACAGTGATCTCTTGAGTATCTGGAGACCCCTTAAGTCTTGGCCATACAAACCTCTTGCATTTTGCTGCATACTCCTATCTGGACAGCTCGCAGGAGGGCCTTAAGTATTATCAAGGACATATGGAAATAAGCCTCACTCATTCGTTTTCATAGGCTGAGAGGGCTGCACGTAACAGGGGTAAGGGATCTCAGAATTCCAGCCCATCCCTACCCCATTCACCCTCTCACAGGTGTGGGCAGCCCGAGCAGTAGAAAGGACCACAGACCCAGCCGCCAGCTCTGCCCTTTCCCTGGCCTTTGGACTATCTGGGTGAGCCTACTAACCTCATGGGACCTTTGTTCTCTGGCCCGTGAAACTGAACAGAACCTGCCCACTTCCCAGGGCTGATGGGAAATCCAAATGAAAAGGTGCATGTGAAGCATCTCAAAGTAGGAAGTGCCATGTGAAGGTTTACTGCTGAAAAAGAGGCAGCTTGCTATGGGGGAGAGAATAAAGGTTGTGATGCTTGACAAACCTAGGTTCAAATTCTGACACTTCCATTATTTACTTGTTAACATTCACTTATTTGAAAATGTTTTAAAAAATGGCTCCAACACTAACTACTGTAGTTGTGTGGTCTAGGGAAATTTAGCGATGCTTCCTGAGCCTCAGTTTCCTTATCTGTATAACACAGCAAATGAGTCCTGTCTCATACTGCAGCTGCATGGGTCAATGGGATAGTAGGTATAAAATACCCAGCACGGTGCCTGACATGTGGCATGGACTTCACAAATAACTCTATTTCCCATAGGTTCATGGGATAGCTGGGGCTCTTAAATGAAAGAGGCAAAAGAGCAAACTCACTCTACTGGCAGTTTCACTGAACGTTTTGTTCTATGGGAGGAACAGCTTAGAAAGGGAAAGCATTTTTAAGACTATATTCAAACAGATAAGGAATTTTTAAACGCTAAGCTTCTCAAAGCAACACCAAACTTCTCAGCAAAGATGACCAGCCCAGTGGGTGATCCAACTGACAACAGTGTCTATTATAAAGAAATGCTGCTCAAAGATGTAAAACTGGGAATTTGTGTGTGTGTGTAAGAGTTTATTGCGTGGTCAGCCAGCAAGGAGACTGGAGGCAAGCCTCAGATCAGTCTCCAAAACTGGGAGTTTTAACTAGCAACTTTAGTAAAGTATTACTCAAGCCTCAAGTAAAACCCTCAATTCCCTTCTTCCTCAAATAAAAAAGTAAAACGGACAAAGTTGTCCCCTGGTTTTGTGCCTTGAGGGAATTAGAAGCCTGGCCTTTATGAAGTTTCAGGTGGAATTTCAATTGTCAGGGTCTACAAAATACTCATCTTCCTTACTGCATAAAACTAAACAAAATGTACTGATTTTTCTCAAGTCTTATAAAAATTACATTTGAAACCAGAGAAAACATAATTTGTCTGGGATAGCCTATGAGGATTAAGGTAATAATGGACGTTATCTGATGAACTCTGTTGCTTCTCCTTGGAGAAAATGGAAGGGCAAAAGAGAGAGTGGCTACAACAGAAGCAGTGCATTACTCTCCCATCTACAGAAAGTGTGTCTTGGAGTGGAGAGTCTTAGAGAATTCTAGACTTGGACACCAACCTAATCTGGGGAAAGGAACTGTGGTTCTCGCCACAGGCGCTATAACAAATGTTCCCACCAGCTTTTAAGACATCCAATATTACAAGTGGTTAGAGCAAATTTTCCTCAGAGCAAAAACTGTAGTCACTAAATCTTTTCCTCAGAATTTATGAGTTGTGGCTCAAGGGATTTTTTTTTTTTTTTTTTTTTAAAGAGGAAACTGATCTTAAATTATAAAGCTCCTTGAGGATTTTATCTCAAGAAAAGTTTTTACAGTGATGTTTATAAAAGTTTGAATTTTCCATTGCAAAATGAGCAGCTAAAGGTCCTGCTTGGTGTTTAGAGGGCAGAGCTTTTCATGCAATCGTCAGTCCTGGAAAAGACCGAAATGCTGACTTGGCACGGCAAACTGTAGGACTGCAGAGAAGGGGAACAGTTTCTTATTTGCCCTGGATATAAATATTTTCACATGCTGTGATGTGGGACCCTCTTAGCTATACAAATAATCCCAACATCTTGGAATAGAAAACTACATTGCTTCAGGGATCTCCTAACCGTCTCAGTTTCTCCCAAATATCTGTCTGGCAAATGTACACAAAGAATTTTCCTTTGTAAGCCACTGGTAATTTTATATTCTCTCTGTCTCTTTTCAATCCAGGTCTCACTGCTCTTGTGTCTGGAATGTAAAATACATCTCAAGTTGTAATGGTGAAAAGGGAATACCTTAATGAAAATGTCAGCTGCTACAAATGCAAGGCCATTTGCAACTTGCAGTTCTGCTTTTAGCAGTATGTTTTCTTTCATGGCTGTGTATGCATTATTTTCTATTTTGCTTCAATGGTCTGGGTTGCAGGAAGAAAATCTGTTTGCTTCACACATGGGGAAGGCAGCTTATGAGAATTTGGATGTGGAAAGGGCCCCACATACACCATCTGGTCTCCACTAGAAAACTCATGCAGGTCAATATGGAAACTAACCGAGGCTCATTGGCAATTCCATTTTTTTAAAGGTCTCTGGAGCCAGAGATCCAAATCTCCCTCACAATCAGTCTCTTTCAGTTTTCAAGCCCTTTCAAGGTTGCCAAGGTCCCCAAGACCCAACACTTCTTCCTCATGTCCAACCAAACTTTTCCTTCCTGCAATGTAGTTACTTAGTCATGTTTATGAAATTCTATACTCATTAATCTAATAGTTTATGAGTGCAAGCAATCTTACTGAAATAGGGTATCTACTGAAAAAAACAAACAAAACCCAAAAAACTGTGATGGGCCTGCATAAAGAATCAATAGAATCCTGATGCATGTCTTTGATAACTGTTCTTTCTTGGTAGTGACTGAACAGAATTATTCATGCTGCAGCCTAAAGACTCAATCATTCAAAAATCTCCAAATGCAGGCACTGTTTGAAACTTAAGTAATCCCATGCTGGTTATATATGTATGTAAGTACTTATATATGATAACTCTATTTCCATGCATTGTTATGACATACATTAGAGAGGGATTTTGTTTTGGATTTCATTTCTATAGTATCTCTGGGAGTCATTATCAGGATTTGCTTCAACCCAACTCCCTGGAGAAATGGCAGCACTGGATAACTTAGGGCACATTGACTATCATCACAAGCAGAAGGGAAGATAAGTCATTTAGGAACTTCTTGAACATGGTTAGTGCTCAATAAATGGCTTTCTGAATTTCATGGAATGTATTTACTTTCATCTTCCCAATGGCCCCTGCAATCCTTTCCATTATTCCTTATTTTAGACTGAGCTTTCTTTTACTAAGAAGGCATGTGCTAGGGGTCGGATGTGGCTCAACTGGTTGGGCATCCGTCTCCCATATGGAGGGACCCGGGTTCAATCCCCGAGGACCTCCCGGTAAAAAAAAAAAAAAAAAAAAAAAAAAGGCACATGCTTGCTCAGGACCCAGACCTCCTCTGTATTTTAACACTGATACCCTGGTGCTCCACCTATTCTGGGTGCTTTCCAATGGACCATTCAATTTTTCACAGGTATTAGAGATGGGAACTCTTAACAAACGGGCCTTAGGGACCAAACATTTTGCCACTGCAAGACATTCTTATGGGTCTAGGCATTCCGAGGCAAAGTCTACACTGGCCACTAATGTGGTTTGGGAAAGCAGGTAGGTAATAGTGAGAGGCGGCCGTATAAGTTAGGGGAGCAGGGCTCTCAGCCAGTTCTGAGAAAGCTACCAACACTAATTGGACAAGACTTTGTTTCATGAAAGCAGTTTACAAGCCCTTTCTCAAGAGGGGGGAAGCTAAATCCCACAGGTGGCTCTTTCCAACACTTCTGTGAGCCTTTGGAAAACAGAAAAAGAATTGAAGGGGATGTGATATCGGGGAGCAGGAGTGAAAAGAAGACAGGACAGTGTGTGGCTCTACCCTTGGCCACCTGGGGCTCACCCATGTTGTGAGAGGCATCAGGTAAGGGACTGAGCGTTGGGTGACCTGCTGGAATATCGCAAACAGACTCCTTCTGTCTGAAAGCCACCTCCCCAGGGGTCCCCAGAAGTTGGCCAGTCTGACTCAGAAATGGCAGTTGGCTTTGAACACAGCCTGGGGCTCCTGGTCTTGAGGAGCTGGCAGCCCAGGAACTGGAACTAAATCTGCTTCTGGCTATGGGGCCGGGGTCTCGTAGAGTAGAGCTGAGCTACAGAGAAACCCTGGGAGTGGGCATCAGTGTGCGCTTGCTTCTTAACACAGGGGCCTTAAGATGGCAGACCTCCTCTGGCTCCGCTGTGGCCGCTGCCATCTGGCCCTGGAGAGCCAGGTGCCCATAGTCACTGGTCATTTGTGAAGCCAGGCCTCCCAACTCCTCCGGGTTAGTAACCGACTTAGTCATCTGGAAAAAGAAAACAAGCAAGACACACACACACAGAGAAAAGCATGAGAACCGTGTGTTAATACCACTGGAAGCCAAAGAGTTTCATTCATTTTAAGCCCCTGACGGGGTAAAGGCCGAAACTTGCATTTGGGGCAGGGCGCTGGGGAGGGCGGTTCAAGCCAAGCCCATGCTGCATCGCACACAAGAGGCCAGGGCCGCGCAGACACCGCTGGGATCCTCTCAGGCCAGCAGGGTCTGGCAGAGCCGGGTGGGCGACATGCTCAGCGTGGAGGCCGTGCAGAGTGGAGGCCAGCCCTCGGTATCCATTCTCTGGGGTGGTGAGAGCGGCAGCTTCAGGCCGGCCCTGCCCTGTGACGACGCCCTGAGAAGCTCCCCCAAGGAAACCAACAGAGGGCGCCCCCCTGTGCAGCGCATATCCCTGCTTACACCCTTCCACTGGAGCTGGTCTGGTCTCTAGGAACCCTGAAGCAGGTCCCACACCGGGCAAGGGAGGGCATGAGGACAGGGCTGTTAAGGAAATCGTGAGTGACAAATGACGAAAAAGCCAAATGTTTTGGAGGAAGAGACTCCTACAGAATGCAGCTTTGCAGTAAATTTGTGCCAAAGAATGACAAGGTTTCAGCCCAAAATTAAAGGGTTTGCTGTAGCCCAAAGGGTCAAGTTCTACCTTTTTATTTCAAAACATTCAATATTTCCCTCCTGTTTTATAGAAAAAATGATCTCAATTTATCTGACCTAGCTGGAATATGGTTTTCTCTTTTTACTTCTTTCTCTGACTAGAATGCTTCTTAATTCTCAAAACAACTGTTTTAGCCCAGAAAAGTATCTTGTCCCTCTTTGGGTAAGAGGACCCCTTCCTGCCCCACCTCTTCTCTTTGAACAAGGACATTGCCTCTTTCTTTGTAGCATTTTAAGGCAGGATGGGAATGTCCAGCCTGTCTAAGGCATGTTTACAAGGAAATGAAACAGGTTTTCAGGCTGGCATGTAGTTCCCAAGGAACAGATGCTGAACCCCAAGGGAGGGAGGCTGTTCCGTTTGAGCCCTGCCCAATGGAGCACACTGATTCTGGGGGCGACCTGACAGAGGAGAGGAAAAGAATCCCAAAGTCATAAGAAGCTTGTGGACGTGTGGACAAAGTGAAACGGGATTCTCTCCAATTCAAGGGGCCTGGCCAACTCTCTCATGGGCAGCAATGCAGCTCAATTCTGAGTTCCTTAAGAGCACAGAAACCAAGTGTCAAGACAGGCCAACCCAGAATCTTGCCCAGGAGATATCCCAGAAACATCAGGAGGCCACACAAAAATGTTTTCACCCACTGCTGCCTTGTGCTTCCTGCTCTTTGGAAATTGGCATCGCAAGGGCTGCTGGATTCGATCTATGAGCTGACCTGTGAGGTTCCCCAAGAAGGGCCAGTTTGGGCCAACTCCAACCTTTCCATAATACACTGCAATGGGCACCATTCTTACCTCCTTCCCCAGCCCAAATTCTTTTAAACAACAAACCTGGCACAATCACAGGGTTTCTATGAATTCAGCAGTGGCTGCCTTTGTGGTCCAAGCTCAACCTCTAGTGGACACATGATTACATGACAAAACCATTCAGAAAGGCGCCTGGGCCCGATGGGCCAGGAACCAGCCTGGGCCTGACTGTGGTCCTCCAGCAGGAAGGCCACTTGATTTCTCAGCTCAGCCCTTTGTGGCAGGCATCAAAGAGACATCTTTCCAATTTTAGCCCATAACAGGAATTTACATTCTACATACTCCTTTTAATTCTTTGAGAACACCATTTGTAAAACTTTTTAACATATCAAGAAATCATTCACTGTCTCTCAATGCCATTTATACCTGAGAATCCATATAATCCAATTCTGATTTTAAAACATTTACATGTAACTCCCCAAAATTACCTCCCAAAGTTACATGTCTTCCATTGTCAGAAAAAAAATTTTATGTAGCCATTCTGTTTAAGAGCAGCAATACACTTACTGTCCAAGTATTATAATTTGCTTCCATCAGACAATCTCTGTTTTGTTTTATCCTAAAATGTCTTCTCTTATACCCTGATTTTAATCTAGAAACAATCCTCAAGTCCTCTGAGAGGGCGAATGGGATTTTTTCTTTCTCCTTACCTCCAACTTCCTTCTTGTCCCTCCTTGACTCTCATTTTCTCTCCTTCCTTTGTTCCCCTGTCCTCATGCCCAAGTCCCAATCATCTTTAGGTCCCTCTTCACAGCTTTATCATGAGATGGTAACTCCAATATACTGGGACTTTTAGACCACAGGCAGTCAGAAAAATCACAGATAAAAGACACCGGGTTCCAGGACAAATTAGAAACAGGACTAGGTCCTCATCTCTCCGATATGGACCCCAAATTGAAGACTCAGTGGTGGTGGTGGTTAAAGGGCAATCGGCAGTGAGTAGGGGAGCTCTTTTTCTTCTTACCATTTCCTGAGCTGTTACCGCAATGGCTTTGGAGTATTTAACCACAGTTGTCTGATAGTCGACAAACGTTCCCTTTGGTTCTGGAGGAGTACCTTCATCCAGCTACAGAGGAGAGTAAAAGAATCCCAAAGTCATAAGAAGCTTGTGGACATGTGGACTGTACTTATTAGAATTAAGAACTTTGAAAACTGGAGAGGTCCTCAATGATCCTCTGACCCAGAGTTTAGAGAATTCCCCGACTTCTGAGATAAGGATTTCCAGTAGAAACTGCACAAAAGGTGCTCAGGGTACAAGCAAGAAGAGGCCCCAGCTCTCTCTGAGAGGAGTAGGAGAGCTTTCCAGAGGAATGGATGTGTCAGTTGAGCCTTACCAGGTGAGGAGGAACCTGCCACCTATAAAAGGTGGGAAGAGTGTTCCCCCCAAAAAGGAATAGCATTCAAGCACACGGGGGTGTGAATGAACCTGACAGCTCTAGATAAGGACAGAGTGGCAGAAGATGAGATGGGAGAGGAGGCAGAATCTATATTGCGAAGGGCTTCCGTAGGAATGACATTGCCCACAGATGTCTATACCCAAAAACCCTGACTTATGATCTAAGTGGGGGAAAAGAAGATTTACATGGGAAGGCACTAGGAAAGATGTGAGGTTCACCTGACTCTAAGTGCAACAGGAATTGTGTGAAGGGCAAGACTATTATGGGGCAAAACAGCCAGAGCAGTTCAGAAGACTTATATTTGAAGCCTGGTTCCAGAGCTTGTGAATGGGCCTCAAGCTGGTTACTTAAACTCTCTCAGCCTCAGGTTCTGCACTGGTAACTTTCAAACTTGTAGGTTGCAGTCAAGATCAACTGAACACTATATCTGGCCACGTGCTACACATAAAGGAAGAGGAGATGATGACCACAATAATAAAGATGATGATGATGATAATGATGACAGTGTCAACGATGACTACGATGAAGAAAAAGGCAACCCATCTTCACCACCATCATCATCATTACCATCATAATTCATCGCTGAATGATATTCCAGGTTTGGAGACCAGGTGAACAGAAATGAAAATAGGAAGAGTGAGTAAAGTGAGGTCAGCCTGACTTGAACAGAAGGGAGCTGCTAGAGAGTAGTGGGAATGAGGTTGGATCTGTTTCATGGAGAACCTTGAAAAGCACGAAGAAAATGGTGGGCTTTGCAGGGAATGGAGAAGATCTGCCTGGAAGCTCTGTGTTAGACAGTTTGGAGTCAGGGAAGAGATTAGAGGCCAGGAGGTCAATTAGGAAAATGTTAGATGGGTTTTTTGATAAGAACTACATGTCAATCAGGCCCAAGCTACAATGTGAGTAGAAGGAATTCCTACTGTAGTGTATGACCTGGCTGCACAGCCTGGGATGTAATTTTCACTGAACTATCAACACAAACTCCAGGCTGGACCTTAGATTTAAATAGAGTTTTTGTTTGGTTTGTTTCTTTAATTTCCTTTCTTGACAAAATTTTTTAAAAAAGAAAGAAAAAAGAAAAGGTACAGGATCATGAAACCTCAAAGGCTGAGAACCAATAACTTCACTGAATTCTATAGGTGGGGAAACCTGGGTTCTGAAGGGTTGAGTGATTTATCCAAGATCACCCAGAAAGCTGATTAGTCATATTAATCTATTAGTTTCAAAACCTTCCATGCTTAAGTACAGAGACTCTTGGCAAGAACCTCCACAGCAGAAGCCCCAAGGGTATTAAGAACTGCATTCAAGTTAGAATCCCCTTTGGGTACACTCGTATTTTTCTGCCAGTCACTGCCTTTGAGAATTTTAGATAATGATTCTAATAGTACCTCAGTGTTTTTAACCAATTAACTGACACTTTGGTAGAAAACATCCACTTCCTAATGCCTTGCTACTTAGGGGCTCAAGGGACCTGAACTATACTTAATATGAAGTCCCCAGCGATGGGCAGGCCAGGGTGGGCTCAGGCAAAGGGAGCAGGGTAAGAGTTGGCGTGGGGTGCCTTGGGTGCTAGGTTGGGGTATATAAGAGTTTAGGGGTACCAATGAAACCCCAACTGTATACTGTGTAGAACTGGGGGAAAAAACAAACCACAAAAATTTTTGTTTCTAGCCCCTGTGGCTCATGCTATCAGCCATTCCCAATTTAATACCAGACTCATTTCCCACCCCTTCTGGGAAAATCAAGTGTGCCCTGGGCCGACAGAACTTCTTTTCCTATTGACACCACAGCATGGTACACAAGGCTTGAAGGTTACAAGCAAAAGCCTTCAGGGGTCTGGCTTCCATCCACCAGGGGTTTATGGAGTTCTTCCCTATTTCTGGAGTGACTCTGAAAAACAGCTTTTCCTAAGAAGAAAAAGATTATCATTTGAATTTCTAACTTGTACCAAGAAACCTTGAGCTCCACTATTTAGTGACTCTGGTAGATCCATAGCTTATTTCAAAGCTCTGGTGTTCTGATGTCCTGAAAACCAAACATTCACTGAGACTTATTCAAGGGCCCCGGGAAAGAGGGAATTTCATTCATTTTCTGCCAAAATGTCCAGATTTGAAGTATGAGAAGTTCACAACAGAAACTGAGTGCCTTGACAAGGCAGAGCCCTGGGTCTCTAAAGGGAGCACGGCATCCCAGCTTGGACCTGCTCCTTTATCAGTCTGATAATGACTACATAATGTTTAAGGATAATTATTGTAATTATAGTGCTATCTAGTTTCAGGCTATCATTTCTTTATGGAGATACGAACAACCAATCTTCTCAACATTAGCAATTGAAGACTGCCTATTATCCTGAAAACCCATATTAATGGATTCACAATCTGACAACGGACATTTCAAAACACAGACAATGTCAAATTCTTGGCTATGCTTCCGCAGGGTGGCAATTAGATGTTGGTGAACAATTGCTAATTTTAATGAATATTAAACTGACATGACTAATGAAGGATTCCTTGGGGGAAAGAGCAGGAGCTATGGAGTTCAAGCTGTCTCCAGTTGTATTTCCCTACAGACCTAACTCACCTGATGGGTCACTAAATGAGAAAATGATCATCATTTTATCTTCCATTCCATTGCTTATGAGAGTTCACGAAGGCTTTTGCTCATACTATTTTAGAGGGTTCCACATCTGTTTATTTATCAGAACCATGGGGAGATTTAAAACATTACAGAGATTCCTGGGCTCTATCCAACAGACTGAGCAGATTTGGTGGGGTGTGTTGTGTGAGGGGGTGGGCAGGAATCTGCATTTCTAAAACTCCCTAGTGATTCCAAGGTAGCCATTCCAAAGACCAGTACTTAGAAATCACTTCTCAAAATTTCATTCTGAGATTTGTTCCTCACAACACTCCTAAGAGGTAGGGGAGATAATTATTTCCAGTTTATGAAGAAAACAGTTTCTTTTTTTCTGCTCCTCTGTAAAATTGGAAGGATGGGTGCTACTGGTTTACAGAAGTGAGAACAGGTAATATGATGGACATTGGACTGGACATACATACATCAACCAGAGCTTTTGAGAAGGTTTGTTAGTTTCAGTCTCCAATCTCAGTCAGCTCCTTGGAGACGAGCACTAGAGGACCAAATCAGAGGGAAGCTGAGGAGGAAATGGAGCCGAGGACTGAGGGAGAGCACCTGGAGCCCAGACGCACCTTGCTCATGGCTTCGGCTATGGCATCGACCATGCCTCCCACCAGCCCCACTTCGCTGGCGGCTTCATTCAGCGTCACCATGATGTCATCCACAGCCTCCTTCATCAGCTGGGCGGCTTCCATGATGGCATCGTGGGTGTGCTGTGCCTGCGATGGACGGGTGAAGAGAGCTCTGAGCTGTTTTCTTTAGGCAGAAGAAAGTGGTGCTCAATCTTTTAAGAATCACTTCCCTTACTTTAAGAATAACCTTAGAAAGCCAAGTACAAGACTACATCCAAATTATGGAGCAAGGCAATGTATTTTTCCTTTTCTTTGTATGTTTGTTCAAAAAATAAATAAAAATCAGAAAGATGGAAAAAGAAAAGGATCTCTTTTTATAATCAAAAGTAAAATAAAACCATAATATCAAACAGTGTCTTATGATATGACTATTTTATATGTTACTATGTTCAGGGTGATAGGAAAAGAAGTCACAGATTTCTGAATATACAAGTTGACACATTTAAGAAAAAACTAATATAAGGGAAAACTGTGTTCACAACAAATGTACTTCTCTTCAAGTTGTGCAACACACTATAATTTCCTTCCTACAAATAAGACTGGGTTACAGAAATGTGGGGACATGTAGGAGAAATACATCTGTAGAAGGCCTAACATGCTTTGGAACTATGTCACAAATTACACTGCCACATGGTTGGAGGGATGAATGAGGAGAGTTCTCCAAGGAAAGCCATTTGGCAAGCAAAGCCCTGAGGATGCATGTGTTCCCTACACTCTACCCAAAGGTGCTTAAAAAAACTGCAGGTGTTTCACCCACGAGTCAAGCACCAAATAGGGGCTCAGCAAATGAATGAATGAATGAATGAATGAATGAATGGAAGCTTGAGACAATGGCAGGGATGGGCTCCCTGAAAGACACCTCAAATGGCAGTAAGATGTGGGGGAAAGAACAAAGGTACTGGGGTCAGCAGAACCTGAGTTCTAGTTCTGGCTTCACTGCTAACTAGCCAAGTGGCCCTAGGCTTGGCTTCCTTCTAGGTAAAGCAGGAATAACTATAACAACACCATGCAGTGACATTCTGATAAGAGGATAAGAGTGCCGGCACCTTAGAAATGATAAGCCTTTGTGCAAATGTCAGTTATGACTTCACTAATAAAATTACTTCAGAAGACAATGAAAAATAACCTTAAGGAATAATGATTCCTTAATTCTTTACCAGACTGGTGTCCACCTCTCTCCCTGACTTCTCAGGTCCTCCATGTGGCAGGGAAGGCAGCCTTCCTCCCTAGACTTATTTCTGCTCCTCTCCGGATGGAGTCCTGGTTGACATCTGGCTGATCTCTTCATAGCTCCACCCTCTTCTCCCCAAATCCTAATCTCCTTTAGGGTCCAGCCCAAATACCACCTCTTCCCAGAAACCCTTCTTGGATGGTTTTGTCTGCAAGCCCTCCTGTCCCTTCCTTTGGACTCCTAGAGCCCCAAGAGGCAATTCTGGAGCCAGAGTCATCGAGGGGTGAAGTGTATTTTTCCCGTCACCTTGAAGCTGGGTGCCTCGATGAGCAGACTGTGGTGGAAGTGACACTACTTGACTCCTGAGGCTAGGTCACAAAGATGATACAGCCTGTACCCGACTCTCTCTCAGGATGTGTGTCTCTGAACCCTGACCCTCCATGTAAGAAGTGTGGTTCACTTGAGGCCGTATGCCAGAAAGACTGCATGGAAGACCACGCAGAGAGAGCCAGGAGTGCTGGGGACCCCATCTGTCCCAGCTGCCAAATACTTAAGTCCTTTCAGCTCAGGCACCAGGCATGTGAGTGACTGTACCTCAAGTCACTTAAGCCCCAGCTACCATCTGACTGCAGTTGCACAAGAGACTGAGTGAGAACCAGCTAGCTGAGCTAAATCAATCTCCAGAGCCAGGAGAGATAATAACGTTGTTCGAAGCCACTAAGTTTTAGAGTGGTTTGTTTGCAGCAACAGATAACTGGAATAGCATTTAAAGAAAGGCTCCTATGCCAGCTGTGGTGCTTAGGGAAGACTTTTCAGGGGGGGTGTCCAGGTCGAAGTTAAGACCTGGAGGAAAAAAATCCACATCAGCTAGGCAGAGTTGATGGGGTGAGGAAAGAAGCAGGGGGATGGGGGTGGAGGGAGCCATCCAGGCGGAGGAAACGTGTGGACAAACCCAGTGGCAAGGAGCAGGAACTGTGATTCTGTGAGCTGGCACATGCAGCGTCCAGTGCAGTGTTGCACACGGCTCCTGTCCTCCTTTTGTTAACATCTCACCCATGCCAGCCCCATCTGCCCATCCAGACTGCATCTGCCTTGCAGAAAATTTATTCTGCTTCCCTCTAGAAGCACAGGGTTTACAGGAAATGAAGGGCTTGATCAAGTCGCCAGGTGTCTTACCAGCCCAGGTGGGACTAAGGTAACGGGTGAGACTTATTAATTCTTACATTCAGAGGTGCTTTCATAAAGATAACCTTCACAGGCTGTTGGTGCAAATTTCTCCTTGGAGACTTGTTTAGAAATAAATGGGACCATCTGTTATGCCACAAAACAGGCATCGGTGAGGACACATGCTTGGGGGGAGTCACAACAGGTCCTGGCCACCTCTCTCTGCAGGACACAGACTGCGCTCACCCAGGCCACGATGACATGCTCCAGCTTGCCTCCAACCGGAGCGAGGAACACCTGCCTCATTCACCTGGACGCTGGTAAGATGCCAAGTAGTAGAGCGTATTTGATACAACTCATGAGCCAACCTCAGGGCCAAATGTGACACTGCATACAGTTTTAAAGTCTACATTCTTATATCTTGAATGAGGCTTTTTAGCATTTTACAAACGATGCTTCCTCCTACTTCCTATGTAACAGATGGGAAATTGAGAATAATAATTTTAAAACACGTAGCAGCAGCAACTGGAAAGAGAGCTGCTAGCTCGTGTGAGGGCCTCCTTCGTGTCTGCACTGTGCTGGTCAGTTTCACATGTAACTCCTTTAGTCCTCACACTCCACCATAAGGGAAGAACTGTCAAGCTCTAGTACTTATTTTGAACTTAAGCACTAGCACTTATAAGCCAGTGGGCCGTCTGCTAAAGCTATGACACTGGTCAAAAGGAAAATGAAAATGAGCACAAAGCCAGATCAGATCAAATTTATCACTATTCTTGAAAAAATAAACCTCAAAGTAGGCCATGTCCCAGCTACTAAGGGGAAGTTTTAGCCTGTTCCCTGCAGGGTGCTTTTAAACCAGGTGAAGTCACCCAGGCACCACATGGCAGAGGCAAGGCACCCCAGGAACCTGGTCCTTGTGGTTGGCTTGACCCACTCACTCCATGTCCTCCTCTCTATTCCAGGAACAACATGCCCTCTGGCTCTCTTGGTTTTGTCTCCCATTGTGGACTTCACACTTGCCCACTGAACTTGTTGTCAGTTCAGAGAACCCACAGGGCAACCCTTTGAGCTCCTCAGGGCACAGCCTGCACATGCCTTCTGGCTCCTGATAGCTCACACCAGGTGAGCCCTGACTCAGGGACCTCAGCCAGGCACTGGGTCACCTATGTAGTGGGCTCTGGTTGCCCTGAGCTACTTCAGGGGCAGAGAACCCTTCCAAAAGACCCAAGAAATTGCATCTCTACATTGGCAGATGAGATGGTAAGAAAAGTCAGTGAGAGAAGATAGATGATGACTTTTAAGTGATTTAAATAAAAGAAGAATTCCAAGAAGGGAATATGTGAGTCATAGAAACTGGCCCTCTCTGCTGAATTGAAAATCTACAGTGTGCAGTAAAGGGTTAACTCTGCAGGCTTGGGGTATTCAGAACTTGCACATTCCAAAGAAAGGACTGGCTCTTAACAGGCTCTTGGGAAATAACCTCTAAGCCTTTAGAATATCCTGCCTGATAAAAGTGTCTGGGTATACCCGAGGCCTTGGGCCAGGCCAGATAGTTTATGCCAATAATGAGGTTTATGGTAGGGGTCTTGGGCCATGCTGCATCAGTCTGACCTCTGGAGGAGCTGGAGATTGAATAAGGCCAGTCACATGGGTGTCCCATGCCTGGGTGACTGACCCCAACAAAATCCCTGGACATCAAGGCTCAGGCGACTTCCCTGGCTGGCAATATTTTGTACATGTTATCATACATCATTGCTGAAGAATTAAGCTCTGTCCTTATGACTCCATTGGGAGAAGACAACTGGAAGCTTGTTCTTGGTCTCTCCTGGATTCTATCTTATGTGCGTTTTTCCTTTGCTGATTTTAACTGTATCCTTTCACTGTAATAAACCATAACCATGAATAACAACTTTTCTGAGTTCTGTTACCCTTCAAGCAAACCATTGCGCCTGAGGGTGGTCTTGGGGACCCCAACACACATGGGAAGCAAGGAGAGCTCTTCAAAGACAATATCCAATGAGATGTGAAATATGTTGACCATGGGTGGTCATTCCTGGGGCAACTGTGTCAGGATTGATAGTTTTCTCTCTTAGGGACATGAGAGTTAACTGGTAAATTTAAGTTGATAACTGATTTCAGCATGTATGAGGCCTCTTGACACAGAGATGGTAAAACACAAAATGTGTGGACTGGCTTTATTTTGACCATGGAAGTCTAAAAGATAACATTTCCTATATATAACTCCCCAGAGAGAGCATCTCTTATCAGTACATTGTCATTTATATAGAAGGTGAAATGGAGGGTGTTTATTTCTCTGAATCTCACTTTGAATGAGATGGCTGCTAGTGACAGAAAATGTCAGTAAATCTACACATTCATATTATTATTTTTTTTTTTTTTTTTTAAAGATTTTATTTATTTATTCATTTATCCCCCCCTTGCTGCTTGCGCTCACTGGGTCAGCCAACCACGCCGCGCGGGCGGGCCCGCCCTCACCAGGAGGCCCCGGGAGCCGAACCCGGGGCCTCCCATATGGTAAACGGGAGCCCCACTGATTGAGCCACAGCCGTTTCCCCGCACATTCATATTAAAACAAGGTACACTAACATTTTAGGGAAAGGTGAGAGCTGCATGCCAAGGATCTTCTCTCCCACATGGGCTTAGAAAGGAATCAGAAGCAAATTTTGGGGGCGGAAGTAACAAATTACAAAAGCACTCCCTGAACTCCATGGGAAATTTAAAAGCCACAATGGGTCACCAAAATCTACAAAAACACATGCTTTCTCTTAGCTATCCCAGAAACAAATTGCCCTCCCATCTGCCTCCACATGCTGCTTGTGCTGTTGAATCCTCTAGAAGGTCTGCTCTCCTTCACTATACATGTTCAAATTTTAAGGGTCCTTAAAGGGTCAGCTCAGAGTCTATCTCTTCTGGGAAGCCTCCTCCAGGTACTCCAGGACTCATCAGGGGCTCTGCCTCTCAACTCCAACGGCAAATTTCATCTTCATTACACAGCCTAGATCCATATACACATGCCTGCCAGCCACGCACAACAGTTTTAGTTACCCAAAGACACTGTAGGACCCCAGTTAAGGCATGTTTAAAAGACTAACAGCAATCTAGTAAATGGAGTTAGTAGGCATAACAAAAAGGCTGTTATTTTATATTCTGGAGGGGCTCCTTATTACTGCTCCTCACAGCATAATACATAAGGAAAAAAATAAGGTTCTTTGCTTTTTGGGGAGGAAAATGTACCTTAAGTCCACTTCCAAGGGAGCCTTACCACTTTCTTTATTATAGTGTTTCAATCACAAAGCCCAGTATAGCAGGCACAGATGTCATGGGAGTATGGAAAATGAGAGATGGTGACTGGGGGTTAGGCTTTAGTACATGGGGAAAACAATGAATAGAAATGCCTGACAGTGGATAGGGCTGTGTATTTGCTGGCGTGTTGGAGGCAGAAGCTGAAGGAGGCCATCATGGCTGCTGCAGAAGGGAGCACCTGGCGGGAGGATGAGGGCAGAAGGGAGCTGGGGGGCAGGGAGGGGGCGAGGCTGTGCAGCAAAGGCCTTTGTAATGCTTGTGAGTTACTGACACCTGGCTCTGGGGCTACCACTTTTCAAACACCTACTGTGTCAGGTACACCTACTGTGTCAGATTAAATCAGATCTCATTTAATCTCACCAACTACCCTAAGGAGGTATTTGTTATTAACCCCTGTCTAGGTGACAAAATAAAGAAATGAAGTCATTTGCTAGCAAGAGGTGGAACTGGGATTTAATACAATTATGTCCAATCCCAAAGCTTGTGCTATTTTTTACCAAACCAAAGCCACAGATAATCTTTTAATCTCATTTTATCCCCATTTCCTCTGCAAACAGGGACCCACAACAGCTAACACATAGCGAACTCCTAATATATATTTGAGCAATGAATAACAGCCAATTTTATTAGGCCTGGGTATCACACCCTCTGGGAAAGGGCCTAAAAGCAAACCTCTAGTGTCCCAGGCATCCAGTGTGACAGGCCGGTTAGGGTTTGCAGACAGGGGAGAAAAGAACTAGCTTGCCTTCACTTATCACACATTTTAATCGATCATCCAGTACTTGTGGTCATTCACTGGAAACTATTTCTCACTGGCTTTTGGCCACCGTTTACAAGCAGAGGCCACCATTATAAAGCTTATAGTGCTGACTATTTATGCTTCCAGTGGTGAGGTTCCTTGGGATCAAAGGAAATTCTATGAGGAGCTCTGAATTTTCAGTCTGAGCAGATGTGCTGGTATCTTAAAAATCCAGAAAAACTCCTATGTAGAATTACTCTGCTGAGCCTGAAACTCTCTAGGGCAGTGGTAGGGGGCACAAACGCAGCAGTAAACAGCCCTGAAGAAACGACAACCCAGAACTGGACCAGGAGGGTGACTGACTCCAGCACTTGGGAAGCTGCAGAGGTGGCTGGCCTGAACTGGGGCTCCTGTCACTAATCAACCACAGCCAGGACAGCACTCTTTGATCTTCTTGCTCTACCCCTCCACTTGGGCAATTAGACTTATTTTTTCAAAAGTCTCTGAACAACTTGAGGACAGTGGCCAGCTCTTAATTTTTTTAGCATCTCCAGAATTAGGTGCTTAAAAATTGGCAGGTGCATGAATGACAACTGAATACAGAAAATATAAGGCGTTGTCCACATTGCTGCCAGGATGATGTTGAAAAAATATGGATTGGTCATGCCATTGCCTAGCCCAATCACTCTGCCACAAATGTCATCCATGAGAGAAACAGACATGTTACCATCATCTTTGATCATTTAAGGTAGCTAGGTGCACATTAGGCTGAAGAAACGTTCCACTTGCAAATTGGCAAAGGAGATTTTCATTTTAAACTACTGTCCCCAACACAATAGAAGCAAATGCCATGAGTGACCCTGTACCAGGTTTTGCTCTGAACTTTAGTGGCTGGACTTGAAATGGCATTCACCTAATAACAATTGAGCCTTCCTTTGTGTGTAAAAACTGAATGTTAAGACTGAGCAGGCGCCCAGCAGGTATCAAAAATTTTATTTCGATAATAATCACCTCACCCAAAAATGCTTGCCTACATGTTCTGCCACAGGAAAAAAAAAAAAAACTTTTACATAAGCTTTACTTATGTACAGTTCTTGCTTTTCCCCTAATAATCACTGGGAAGGCCAACAGAAGACTATTTCCCACTGACAGTGGGAAATCAAATGCCAAAAAGCAAGAACTGGAGTTTTACCTTGGAGGGACGCAAATACAGGAAGAATGGACTCTTAAGGTCATAAATGAATCCCCGATATCCTGAACCCTACCTTGGGGTTTCCTCCACCTTCTTTGGCTGCATACAACATTTGCAGGGCAGACTCTGCGAGCGTTTTGGTCTGGTCCAGCACTGTCATCTGCTGCTGATGGTCAAGAATCTTGGAAGCAACACCAACCGCAGCTAAGATCAAGGGTTCAAAGTAGCTCGCTAGCTGAGTGACCTTTCAAGAAAAAAAATCCACAGATGCATTATGTAAGCTCATGTGTCTCCTTAAGAAGCACAACTGGCTGGGAGGGGGATGGGAGTGGGGATGGGATGACTCACTGGGAGAGACAGAAATCTGCTAAAATTTATCTTTGAAAGTACTTGCTAATTAATGAACTGCTTGGTTTTTACTTCCTTTGGAGAGCTCTACATCTCTTCTTTAATGCTGGCTTAGGTGCTAAGAAATCCACTCTGAGATTTAGAGGTAGGTGTGAGAATAGAATTCAATTTTACAAATTGTAATTTGCAAACAAAAAGCTTTTTAATAAACCAAAGGTGAGCATCTTACAAATTCAGAAGGAAGGGTAGGATTGGGAGAGGGGTAGGGGGTCATGGGCGGAGCTGAGAAAAGAAGCTTCAGATCAAAGGCACCCTCCCAAAAGCTTCTGGGGAAACCAGTTCAATTGCCCTCTGCCCCATAGAGACTGAGCATTTCAAACAAGCCTTGAATTTGGAATAAAAGCAAAATGATTTCATATCAGCTTAGATGTTCTGTTAATGATCAGCCCAACCCAGGAGAAGAAAAAAGCTGGCCAAGGCAGCTAAACCATTGTCACAGCATAGGCCTATTTCTAAGAAGCCTGAAGGAAGAGAGGAGAATGACACCGGAACACCAAGGCTGACCAGCTGGGGAACTTGGGGCCACGTGTGGCATACATCTGTCAGGTGGGTCCCCTATGCCAGGCTCTGTGCTAAATGCTTAACGTGCACTTCCCCATTTAATCTCCACAACAATCTTATGAGGTAGTTATCCCCATTTTTCAGATGAAGAAACTGTGCTTCGACATGTGAGGCAACATGCTCAAGCTTATGCAGCTGAGAGGTGGAGCTGAGGCATGAACCAGGCCTGACCCCTACAGCCCGAGCTCTCAATCGTCCAAGCTCCCAATCACCATGCTCTACTGTCTCTTTACTGTTTTTAAGTTTTATTCCAGCTCTGCTGCTGTTGTAACATTTTATAAACAATAGAAGTTTATTGCTTGTTGCTTTGAAATGTCTTTAAAATAAAGTCAGAATAATATAGTAACACTTCTCTACCCAGCAGCGAGAATACCAGATTTTAGCTTTTGCCATATTGCCATATTGTTTCAGATACCATAATCTATTTCCACTCAGGTAAAACACAATGCAACAAACACACTTTTCTGTTCGACTCCTCATTTTGTGTGTCAATCCCTAAATGCTAGTTATTTCCATCAAGTGGATATAAGTTCAAACTTTTAGCCAGCAACTGCCTTAACGCTTCTTCCTGTTATGTAGAAGGAGTGAATCTCCTGGGGATGTAGGCAGGCAGAACACTTTACATCACTGGATCAGAAACAAAGGCGGAGAAAAAGACAGAGGGAGGCTGGTGGCCGGGCAAGGTGGGCTGCGGTGAGGTGGTCCAAAAACAAAAAGTTCATCAGATCTAAGAGTGAGAAGAGGTAGCAATAAACACACCTTTACTTTTTTTTTTTAATCCCTGGTTCCATTATCTTACAAATAGGTTTTGAAGTACTTGGGCAGGGCTGCTGGACTTTATGGCTCCTAAGTATGAATTTTAAGGGGGTGTCCCTTCCTCTGGGCAAGCAGAGCGCAGGCTGGATTTCGGCCCCACTTGCCCCTCTGACCAAAGGCAAGAGGCAGTCCTCACTCGTGCTGGATTTCATGTTTTTCTCTGGGAAGGGCATTGCTGAGTCAACAGGGGTCACGGCTCAGGATTGGCCCTTTATTTACTAGAGAAGGGGTCAAAACGTGCAATCGTACATATTTGCTAGATTAATTTTAAAAGTATGTTCCGTTAAGTCAACTGTAAAATGTCAAGGGTTGATATGTGATGAGAATAATTAAAAGCAGTAAATAAAGGGCATCCTAGTTTCCCATGCAGGTCTATGGATGGGTGATTAAGAGCTTAAGCTCTAACTTCAGAGCCCCTGGATTTGAATCCTCCCTGCCATTTTCTTATTGAGAAATCTTAGGTAAATTGCTTCATATTATTAAGCTTCAGTTTCCTCATCTGAAAATAAGGAATAATAGTACTAAGCTCATTAGGACTGTTATGAAGATTACATCATTATACATAAAAGCACTTAGAACAATGCCTGCCACATTGCAAGCACTCAAGACATGCTAGCTATTGTTGCTCTTCACATAGCATGAGCAAGGGCTTTGCAGGGATGTGCTTTCCCTGCATTTAGGGAGCATAAACAAGGGCTCTAACACCTTCTGTTCTTGAGAGACATGACAGAACAGGAAACATTCTGTTTGTACATAAACAAAAATAACAGACAACTGTGAATATTTGGCACATAATGTTGATTCACTATTTCTGGGGAGGGAGAGTGGGTTGACGGCAGCCCCAACAGATATGTTCACATCCAAATCCCTGGAACCTGTGAGTGTGACTTTCTTTGGAAAAAGGGTCTTTGCTGATGTAATTAAATCTTGAGCTCATCCTGGATTCCCTGGAGCGGCCTTAAATTCAATGATGAGTGTCCTTATAAGAGACAGAAGAGCAAGAGTCAATGTGAACACGGAGGCAGAGACTGGAGAGAAACAGCCGAGAAACATAAAAGAATGCTGAACAGTTGACAGAAGCTGGAAGATGCAAAGAACGGAGTCTCCCCAGAGGGAGTCTGGCCCTGCTGACACCTTGATTTTGGACCTCTGGCCTCCAGAACTGAGAAAGGATAAATTTCTGTTGTTTTACGCCACCCAGTTTGCGGCAATTTGTTACAGCAGCCACAGGAAACTAATACAGGTGAAATCTGAGAATTTGCATTTCTAATCACTCCTAGAGGAGGCTGAAGCTGGAGACCGCGGATCCTGAGCACTGTGACAAAGCATTTGGCACAAAGTTGGTATTAACTCCCAGTCCGTGATGCCTCTGGATTGAGGGTCACACCGGCTTCCTTTGTCTAAAACTCCCAGAAGGTGAGAGATGTACTTAGCTGAAGCACCAAGAGTAAGTTTCCAGCTCAAGTTGAATATGTTGATTATTTTTGATGCCACCCATTGACACAGGAATTAATCTTCCATATTAACACAGCATCTTCAGAGACAAGGATCCTGCCCTCTGAAGAAGTTTAGAATATTTTCTTACAAAATTCCTTCTGAAATGATGTCCAGTTTCTCTGCCAAACTCAGTTTCCTTGTCATAACGAAATAGGCAATGGCCACAGCCCACTGGCCTGCAGAGCTCCAGCTTCCAGACCAGTGTCTAAAACCTCGTACATAGGTGGACAAGCCTTTCTATCAGAAAGCAACTCAGCTAAAAAATGAAATTTGCAGAGACACCAGCCATTTTAAATCTCAGAAACCCTACCTCAGAATCAGCAGGAAGCTTAGTAGAACCTTAGGTTATTCTGTAATTAAAAAAGCGAGAATATTGATTTTTAAAAATCAATACCTACAGAGAAGATTTTGGTTATTGGATTTCTTGATATGCACATCGATACTGATGGCTGCACTGATAAATGCTAGGAACCCCAGGGGTGGTTAAAAATCCAATATCTGGATTAGCTAAGGCACAAGCTACAAGACAAGCCAACTATCCTGGGAGGATTTGCAAAATGAACCCCAAACAGTCAAAACAGCTTTCGGCACTTAAAACCATGTGGGAATCTACTCTCAGTCGAATAATTCCTCTGGAGTGGCCCCAGTGGAAGGCTTTGGTTGTCCAGAGGTGAAATTGGCAAGAATTGTCTTCCTCATGGGTAAAAACAGACACTCTATTAGAAACCGTGGAAGAACAGTATACCCCTATACACACAAAAAGGGGACCAGACAAGGACAAAAATGGCAGACATCAGGCTAAGAACGTCGACTTCAGCCTCTGGCTTATTTCAGAGAAGATCAAGATCGATGGATGACTTCAAATGCCTTATTGGCTGAAAAGGCTGATCAAACCAGACACATTTCACAGTAGCTTTCTTATAATTTTTGGAGAAGATGCCAGGGGAAGGTTGAGTGCTATCTTCTGGAGGGTAAACCAGTACTGGGCCCATGCACAATGCCTGGCACTATAGGAGTTTGGGAAGAAAACCAATGCTCTCTCATGAACACACACATGCTCTGCACGATCCCCTTGGTGCCCAATACCTTATGTCCCAGCTGGGCTGCTTCTCCTCGAGCAGCTGTGGCGATGGGATCAATAAGGTGCCCGATTTCCTGGACCACTGAAGTCAACTGCTCCTGTAGCGCCTGAGAAGGAGAAAACAGACACATTCATCCCACCGCAGTTCCCCACAGAGCTGCATAGATTCTAAAAGGCCCCTGTGAAAAGATAAGGGCAGCCACGTGGACGGACATCAAAATGCCAGGGCCCTTCCCAGTGATGCCTCAGGTCCTCGGCGTTCCAAGCCCCCCACAATTCTTCCTGAGAGAGACAAGAGCAGGTCTGAGAAACCCTCTCTAGAGCCTTCTTGACAGTCCTGCTCCTCCCTACGGGCTTCTCGCTCCCGCCAACCAGAAGTGATGACTGATGCTACTGGGATCTTTACTTTAGGCTGTTTATTATAAATTACTGGAAATGTGGAACAGCCATGGCTTTCCAAGAAGGAAAGACAACTTTGTCCAAATGGGCTTTGCTTAGCAGATGCAGGATTAACGTATCGGAACACTGACATTTTAAGCCTACACACACCAGCCTAGAACTGGACCACTCCCGGCACAGTGACAATGTCTAGCTCATCAGAAACGAGACTGGTGTCCAAAACTTTCCCACAGAACAATGCTGTATATGGGCTGGAGACTTTGGGCTGAATTTAGTCAATGAGAGGAGCAGCCTAACATTCTAACTTAGAAAAGCAATCCAGGGCCTGGCGTACCTCCACAGAGATGTCATCCCTTGTGGCCAGGCTCTGACTGACGGCTGCCAGCGAGGCCTGCTCAATGTCTCGGATGCACCGGTTGATGCCATCGATGGAGTAGTCACATTCCCGCTGGCCAGGGGCCTTGTCCCTGGAAGGGGTGGCATGAATCAAACACAGGCTCCACAGGGTTCAAGTCCCACAACCTGTCCCAGCTCCAGTGGGCCCAGAGCCTCTGTCCACTTCCTACTCTCATCATCTCATCTGAGGAGTAGTTCCCTGACACTTGCCTGGAAATGCCTCTCTTCATAGCCAATGCTTTCCTCACTTAACACCTGAGATAACTCTACTTCTGGTAGAAGGGATATGGTGCCACCCTTCATTTCAGGTGAATGCCAGGCAATTTCACAATTAAAAATATTTGGACTTGGATGTTCCATTCACTGGTTTAAGCTTAGGACCCTTACTAATATATAAGGTCAACATTATTTTCAGTGCAAACATACTATGTTCTCTATATTACACGTAATTCACAGTCTTGGGCTGCAGTAGGAGTAAAAATATGAAGTGGAATTTTCTTTGCAAGGCATTAAGAAAGAAAGTTAACTATGGTCTTAAGCTTCTAAAGAAATTAAGTGAAATATAACTAAGGAAAGGGATGCATTCTACTCTGTGGGGTATTAAGTAAATTTCAGAAACGTATGTCTACTTGGAGGATGCTTTTTCAGGGTCCTAAAATCACCAAGGAGGTCAGAGATGCCCAGTTACTGCAACAGAATATCCTTTTTGTCTTATTAGCAAGCCAAAGGTAACTCTGAATCTTGCTAAACAGGGGTGCTCTCTGTCTAAGCTCCTGGGTATAGACAATATGTTACAACGGTTAGAAGGGCTGGGACTGAGCCACTGGGCCTGGGTATGACCTCGGGAATGTTACCGAAGTCCTTTCTGCCTGAATTTTCTCATCGGCAATGTGGAAACGATAGCAGTATCTACCTTACAACATTGTCATGGTGACTGAACAGGTAATACAGGCAGTAAAATGCTTGGAACAGTATCTGGCTTACAGTAAGTGCTTAAGTTAGTTATAATTATATGACTGCAGCTACCACTGTCCCATAAAGATGGAGAAGGTGATGCTAATGCTCAGCAGCATTACTATCAAGTAAAGGCCTGGTGGGCATAGCCCCGTCCTGCCCTGCTCAGCTGCAGCGCAACAGTGGTGTCCACATGGGAAACTGACCTGATGGATGTGATGAGACTCTTGATGGAGTCGGACACAGTGTGGGAATGTCCAGCCAGCACAGACCATGTCGGGGGGTCTTTGGGGTTGATGGCCAGGGAGCGTGCGGTGCGGATGAGGTACGATGAGCTCTCCAGCATGGTCTTCGCTGAGACCAGGATCGGTTCCTGTGCCTGGGAGCCCTGGGACCAGACAGCAGAGGTGTCAAGGGCAGGGTACGCAGACCTGAGTGAAAGAGTGTGGTCCTAGAAGGTCCTGTTCTTGACCAAATCACCACCTCTGCCCTTGGGAAGGAGACAGAGGACAGAGTACAGTGGAGGCTGGCTGACCTGGGGCCTGGAGGTGGGGACTTAGGTCCACGCTCATTCCATAATAGCATTTTTGAGCATGACACATCCCAAAAACCAATCAGCCCCAAGCCTATGCACAGAAATTGTTCTCCCCATCTAATGCTAAGACATTCGCTCTCAGATGTACAGACTGAGCTTCATCAGCCCTGTGCATATAAGAGCAACAATAGTAGCAGCCTCTAGGTGCAAAGGGAGCTTTGGGATTTTCACCATGTGTGCTCATGTGGTGCTACACAAAACCTGCCAAAGACCTCGAGAGTTGCCTTTGCTGCAGGCTGCCCACCTCGGAGCTGATCTGGGCGGGAATACTGACAAACTCAGGGTTCGAGGCGAAGGCCGTCAGGTTCTCCACGGCTTCGATCAGGGGCGCGGTGGCAATGCGGCACTTATTGCGGTTGTCTTCAGAGAAATCCCCGTCCAGGGCCTGCCGGGAGAAGCCACAGGGATTTTACTCTCATCACTCCTGTAGCACAGCAATCATCTCCACTGCAGGAAGGTCATTTTATGGGAATATTGAATGTCTTTGGAGAATTCATAAAAATAAGAACTGACTGAGATCCCTGCCATCAAGCAGTTAGCAACCGTAAGGAACAAACCGAATGTGTGGCTACAGGACAGCTGGTCTTACAGTCAAATTCCCATCCACATGGGACAGAAACACGATCAATTCGAGCAGTGCCCTTCTCTTCACTCTTAATGAGACATTTTTGCAGCTGGACCACTTTCTTTCCCACTTTTGAGACTATAACCCTTGAGCTCTTCCGCATTCCCCATTTCCACTATGAAAATGCTGTACATTGTATAGCACCTTTAATTTTTCTGCATTTTACCTGGATGTCCCTAAATTGCTCTGAGGGAGGCACAGCATCCCTAATCACCATTCTGAGAAGGAATAGGCTATAAGTGCCCCCAACAACACAGACAAGTCTCACAAACAGGTTTAGTGAAAGGCCAGATACAAAAGAGGACCTACTCTATGATTGCACTCGTGCAAAGTACAATAACAGACAAAACAAATCAGGGTGTTAGACATCAGGTCACTTTTTGGGGCAGGTAAAACTAGAAGAAAACAAAAGGAGGGCTTCTGGGCACTGGTAAGGTTCCGTTTCTTGATCTGGCTGTAGTTAACCTAGGTGTGTTCAGCTTGAAAAAAATCCATTTACGCTGTAACATAGGTGTGTCTTTTCTCTATATACCTTGTGCTTCAATCATTTTTTAAATTAGAAGCATTGTGAATAGCACAATGGCATTAAGTGAGCAGTGCCATAGATACTTCATGGCTCAGAAGGGCAAGAATCCGGGAATGTGGCCCATGGCCCATGCCAGGCTGCCTCACAAAGAGTCAGTGCTTGGATTTGGGAGTCCCTATCCCTGGGCCTCCACCTGGCTGAACAAGACTATTAGAAGCCATAGGCTGGGACCAAGCAACAGCTTCCCTCCTCCCTGCAAAGGGCTGCATTTGAGGCCAGGTACATTTACAGAGGAATGTAAATTCCCTTGTTAGATGGCCAATTAAGTTGTTAATTTAACAGTTACCAACAATACACAAAAGCCAACTTGGACAATTAGTGAACAAAAACCAGAGGGCCAGCATTACAAAACAAGCAGGGTCTGAGATGGGAGCATTTCTGTTTTCGGTAAGGCAAGAGTAGGCAGGCATGGCCGGTCTGAAGGCTATTTCTTGTAACAACTGCATTCCAGTCAAGCCTGGGCAGCTTGGGATAATAATTACACATCCACAATGCTAATATTTTCAGAGGAATTCCTACAGGTCTGGCTCATTTACTGTCTCTGCTATTACTGCACCTTGCTGGCCTCTGTGTCCACGCCCTGCCCCCCAACAGACACCAGCCCCATCCTACCTTCTCCTACTCCACCATTCTTCCAGGCCCAAGGGAGGCCCTGCAAGCCTTGCTTCTAACTGCTGTGCTGATTCAGCAGGTGCTAACTGCCAGCCCGGTGGGAAGTGCTAGCCACAGGGAAGGAGCTCTCGGCTCTCTAACCTCACTTTGCATTTAACACTCTCTTCTTGAGGTTGGGCCCTACCCAGCTTTAGAGCAATTGGAGATGCCAGTGGGAGCCACATAGCAGGAGCCGGACACAAGTGGCCCCAGCCCAGGCAAACCAGTGAAGCAGGCTCCATAGCAGGAGAGGTCTTAGGATTCAGAAGGATCCGGTCCCAGTTCTGCCAATCACCTCTTCTGGGTAGGATGACCTGACTTCCAGCTCCAGGGGTGATGCTACAGCCTCCCTTGGTGTGCATCACCTCTCCTGCTCCTCACTCTCCACTCTTTCCTTCCCACCCCGTTCTCTGCCTCCCAGGGCCCTCTCAGCTGAGCACTCACTCTCAGGAAGGAGGGCATCTGATCAAACCCCAACCCGTCACCAAACTTATTCAAACTGAAAAGGTAGCTACCCAAGGTAAATCCAAGGGAATGGTTTCATAATTGTGCAGTTTCAATCACTGCAGCAACAGGAAGAAAGGACTTCTTTTTTTTTTTTTTGAGCAGGGACTTTAAAATCACATATCATGCAGCCCAATGGCTCATCACAGGATGGGGCCTCCAACTAACATGGAACAGAAGGCCAGGCTCCTTCAACCACTTTTTTCATCTTCAAAAGGGAAAAAGGACTTTCTCCCCAAGGAGGCACTTAGCATCAGAAAGGATGCTTTGCAGAGATACTATTACATTTCTGAATGCCTCTTCCACACTGGGCACAGCTGAACAACCTGAGAAAACTGAGTACTTAATTCTGCCCACAGGTGAAGTTGTAAGCAGGCATGTACAGGTTCCCTAAAGTCTTGTATAGAATGCCTTGCACACCAGGCACAGGAGTGAAAAATGCCCTGGCCCTACCAAGGCAAGGGATCCCAACCCTTGGGCCAACTCCCTGAATGGTCTCATTTCATAAATTCCCACAGGGAGGCTGGGAGGACCAATTTCTGCATGGATACAAGAATCAAAGATTTATAGACTTTGGTGGCCAGATGGGACCTTAAGGATCACTCAACCCCAAACTTCCATTTTCCAGATGATAAAACCAGCATCTAGAAAGTGACATCTGCCAAGGTCACCCCACTACTGACTGGCAAGCCTTAAACCAGATCCCAAGGCTCCTGGCTCCCTTCTTCCCTATTGCTCCTTAGATATGGGCAACAAGCATAAGGAGTAGCCAAAGAGTTATTTTTATCTTTCTCTTTTGAAGAAACCCATTTTACCAATCCAAACATAAGGATAACCAAGAAACATACTTACAGCCAAGTCAAAGTCAATTAAACAGAGATGGATTGGGTGTCTTTGAAATGCCCTGGAACTGCTCAGTTGCAAAACACTCTGAGCTTCAACTCTGCTGGAGGGGCAAGGCCATGTTCCAACTTCTCAGAAAAACAAGAGCTGTCATTGCACAATTTCTACTTGGCACCCAAACCTGAGCGACTGCACAGCTAAAATAACATTCCATTCCACACATTTGATTTGAGATTAGGTAATGAGCTGACCGAAGTGAGAAAAGCAGTCAGTCATATACAAGGTGACCAGTAGAGGTGCCCTGGTTAGGGGTGCGTGTCCTTCTCATTTGCGCAGCATTTAGAGCAGTATTATGTGGAGTAGGGGCACAGATATTAATTGTTGCTGAGCTATGTTTGGGGATTTTAAAGGATGCCATCAATAAAGACTTAAGATTCTTGGAGTCCTACGATGGGGTAGTTACTTCCTGCTCCCTGTTCCCCTCCCTTCTCTGTGACTATACAGGTATAGCAGTTGGGACTTAGGCTTGGGCATATCCACCATTGTTAAAAGGGGGAGATTTATACAAAGAAAAATCTTGAAGAGAAATGCAGCCATCTAAAGCATTTGGGGAATTTAATATTCATTTGTTTCTCTATGTGTCAGGGTTGGTAACTATTCCTTCAAACAGGAAATCTATCCTATACATAGTATGGCATGTAGAGTGGCACGGCCTTTTTCACTTGCCTATTAGTAAATTAAAAACAAAGCTCACAGTTCTTGGCAAACCCTGCCACACTGTGGGAATTGAAAAACCAAGCACATTTTCACAAGATGAGGGGCAATCTGTTTGTTTCTGCTCCAGTGTCGCTGATTCCTACGATGCTCACAGGAGACAGAGGACTTTCTCTTCTCCACATTGCAATCACCCTGCATTCCTATTCCTCCTTGGATGTTTCTGCACAGGCCTGTCTTTCAGGCCATCACAAGAGCTCATTTGTTGCAGGGAATTGCAAAGAGGGTTTGACACTGGGGAGAATCTGAAAAGATGAAATCGTAAGAGAGGTGTGCTTTACAGAGTAGGTCAGGATTTTAAACCAGAGAGGAGGCAGGAAAAAAGGGGCTCCAGGAATTTTTATAGAAGAGTTTCTTTTCTGTTTGTTTCCCTTAATCCATCTAAATATAACTTTGTTTTCAATGATCAGAAAGTGGCAAACTTTAACTGAGAATAATTATACGGCAACCAATACTGATGTCACCACTATCAATTTTAATGCCCTCTTTCTATCTCTGCCTCCCTCAAAATGTTTACAAAAGCACTGTAAACACATCAAGAGACTTCTTCACAGCTGAAGACACTGGGAGACTGATTTGTCTCTATTACAAAAATGTGGACAGCATGCAGGGAGTTGAGAAGCAGGATTGAGAGTAGTAAGAGGAGGTACTGTGCCACCATGAGAAAGTAACTTAACCTCTCTGTGCCTCAGTTTCCTGTCTGTAAAATGGGGATGACAGACACAGTAATCACTTGGAACAGGGTTTCACACCAAATAAACATTTAAATATGACAGATTTGTTTATTTCTAATACCAGGAACTACGTTAGCAAATGAAAGTGAGCTGCCGCTGGGATCGCAGGGGTGCCTGGGCACAGGCCTTAATTTTTATTTATTTTCAACCTAGCTTGGTATTGTCTTCCAAACAGCACTGTTTAAACAGCTAAGAAACTGCTGACTGGGGTAACTGCCCCATATTTTCCCCTGCCTGCTTTCAACTGCTGCTTGGCTCATCCTGTGACTGATTTCTCCATGCATTATATTGGCTTTTGTAGGAAAGGAAAAATGAGGTGTGCAGTGTCATGTCCTGTGCAGAGAACTGGAAAAAATCCGATTTCTCCAGGACTTGTCCCAGCACCAACGCAGAGTCTGGTCCCTGAATACATGTGGAAAGCCTTAAATGAAAAGGGTTAATGCCTCCCATGCTCTTCCTTGCATGTCAGGGTTTCCACAGAATCTTACCTACAAGTACAAGGGTCCTCTGAGGCTCAGGGGCTGGGCATGTCAGGCCCGCTGCCTGTGGTCTGCCATCCGGGCTGCAGTGCCTTACCTCGCGGGGTCGGCTGCCCACTGCCTGTGGTTTTAACACCATCTACAACAACTACAGCCCAGCAGCTTCAATTCCCGCCCTGCAAGCACCCGCCTTCTCGTCCCAGCATGGCCTGGAACCAAGACACTTTCCTGGTTTAAAATCCCCGAGGCCCTTATTGCTTGAAATTCTGTAATTTTCTTGAGTGATGAATTACTAGAATAAAATGGATGATTGACAATTTAAAGTAAGAATAAAAGAAATACAAATACCCAGAGACATTAAAGTATATTTTATCTAGGTCTTTGACCATCTAGTCCACCCAGAGCCAGCAAATCTAGACTATGGAAAACTGTATGACAGACTACCCCGTTTCTTCAACAAATAAATTATAAGGGAAAAAAGATGGAGGGGAAGTCTACACATGAAAGGAAAAATACACACATGACAAGCAGACCTCAACAAAACTGTCTAAAAATAAAAAAGGCTTAAAAGATCTATCAGTGGGGAACGGGAGGAGAGGGGAAACAAAGAGTAAGGAGAAGAAGAGAAAACTGGGAGATTTAAGCACTAATGGACACAGGATGATATTAAATAATTCATGTTAACTTTTTAAAAAAAGTGTGATTATGGTATTGTGGTGCTATCTTTCAATGTGTCCTTATCACATAGAAATATATACTGAAATATTATTGACAAAATGATGCTGGAGATTTGCTTTCAAGAAGCCAGAAGGGAGAAAGGATCACTTTATAAATGAAACAAGACTGGCCAAGAGTTGCTAACTATTGCAGTGGGTGAAGGGTACACGGGGTTCATTTACACTATTACATGTTTGAAATTTTCCCAAAATAAAAACTTAAAATCCTTCATGAACTGTCAATCATCACTATCCAGGGATGACCATTTTCTAACTGGTCAAGAAAGATGGTATCTTCACTAACTTAATTTTCTCCAGACTCAGAGTATCTGCCCTTTTACATAAAGCTGCCCTTCAACCCATCTATGGTCTTCAACACAGAGATTAACTTGTTCTGAACATGGAATGCTCCCTTTTTTCCCCGTATCATCTGTGTCAGCCATCTAACGTGCTTTAATTGGGATGTCATTACCGCATCCATTTTTAAAAAGTTGATGCTCCATTAAATTTAAACAGCTATAAAGAGAATATATATCACAGGAGAGTTTAAGTGATTTTTTCTTTTTTTAGGTTAAATTGATTTTTTTCCCCATCATCTCTTATTCCCTTCTTCCTCCACCTACTCTCTTGGCCTACATACTCCTTGGAACAGTCCAAGCAAAACCATCCCAAGTAAAGGTACAGTTTAAGAAAAACAGGGTGTTTGCTCCCCAAACACAGCATCAAGAGATGTCCCACAGCCAACCCCGTCCAACCAGATTTCTGCTTCTAAGCGGAAATTGGGAGCCCCTCCGTATCCTTTAGAAGATTGGCAGAGACCAACACTATTAGTTTACTTGATGAATATCCCCATTAATAAGGAACTCTTCCCCTCAATGACATAAGCCACAAAATGGAATGAGAAGTTAAACATCACTAGGCTTAAGTCTTAGCAGAGCAGATCTTGAGTCCTGCACTTCTTTCCTCTCTGCAACAAGCAGGAATTCATCAGGGCTCTAGTTCCGTGGCCTACCTTGATAGTCTTCACCAGGTTAGCAGTGCTGTTGGCGACTTCCTTGGCCGACTGGACAAAGTGTCTCTTGGCCACTGGGTTGGCCGTCTTGGATGAGGCGATGCGGCAGGCATTGCACAAGGCCGAGGTGTGTTTGGCGACAATTGTGGCAGCTGACAGGACCTACAAAACATGGAGTTGGGTTGGGGGCACCCATTCTTCAGTGCAGAGGGGTCCAGATCACTTTGGTCCCAAGCCCTGGATTTCTCAACCCACATGTCCAAAGCCGGTGTAACTACAAGATGTGGGCCTAACTCTGCTACCCGCAAACTCCCTCCAGGAAAGGTGAGGGCAGGAAATATTAAGCAAACGAGGGAAAAAAAAAAAGAAAAAAGAAAAGGAAAGGAGGTACTAATGTGGTGGTGGGACTAAGCCCCATATAGTCTTAAGGAGGATGCAATCAGCCTATCCTTTGTCACCTTCAGATACGAGGTAAATGGTCCCAGGTCTAGACCAGCTCTGCCCAACAGAATATAATGTGAGCCACGGGTGTAATTTTAAAAATTTCTAGTAACCACATTAAAATAAGTAGAGAAACAAAAGAAAGTAATTTTAATATACATTTAACTTGAAATATCCAAAATATTATCATTATCAATATAAAAAAATTTAGATATTTTATAATTTTTTTCATACCAAATCATCAAAATCCACTTATAATACAGCTCAGTTTGGACTAGCTCCATTTCAAGTGCTTAACAGCCACATGTAGCTGGTGCTTCCTATATGGGAGAGTCTAGGTTTAGAAAACACAGCTGAGATGATTAAAATAAACATCAAGGTGCTACTAGCTACAGGTGGGCTGTAGGCACCTTAATTAAGGGGGTCTGGCTCAGGAATCTCATCAGGCTCCCCCTCCAACCCCCATCTGCTCTCCTGAATCCACCTGCTCTACTTTACTTAAGCTAGTAACACCCCTTTGGCCTTAATGGAGCAGATAATGAATCCCAGCTGCACTGATGCCTTACCTATCAGCTCTCAGACATATTTTAGGTCCAAATGATCCCTGAAGTGCCTCCTTTACTTGGGTCCTTCTTTTGCCTTAAATGCCAGTCCCAAGATTCACTTTGGATGTGCCACTGGCAAGGCAACCTCTGCTCCCCATATCAGAGAGTTGTTCCTTGCAGCACTCCAGTGTTTTAATAAGTGGACGGGGTCCTATGCCACTTGGGTATTAGAAGTGCCATGGAAGGTCAAACGCATTCTCTCCTCCTAAAATATCCCTCTGCCTCCTTTGCAGAATTCTTACTCAGTGTTGAGGGCTGGCTCAGCGCTGCCATCTCTGTGCAGTGACCCCTCTGCATGCCTGGCACTGTCATCATACCCCGACCACTACATGGTCCAAACTTTGTCCATACCTGCCTCCTCCATTAGACTAAGAGCCAAGGGGGTGAGGGATCAGATCCTACTTACGTGACCCCTTAGTGCTGAACACAGAACAAGCTGCCAATGTATGTTCCTTGAATTGAGTGGAATTGTGACTCTCGATGAAACTCACTGTGCCTTCACTCCCACTGCCTTCCAGCACCCCATTTCATAGCACCTACAAACTTTCGTGTTCACAGTACACAATCTACCTTACTGTCATTATCACTAGGGCTGCATTTAGCCGGCATTTTTGTGAGCTCTGAAAGAACAGCATCCTTACTAATTTCTCACAGTCCTCCCACAGCCCACCTAGAAGAGCTTAAGGACTCACAAACCTCAAGTGGTTACCTGTGATGGGCTGCTTCCGGGGTCCACCAGGTTCTGGCATGCCATCTGGATTGCCTGGTTAGCCCTGGCAAACTGGATAGGGTCCACAAGGCCCTGGTGGCCTGCCTGGCTGTTTGGATCAGAGATGCCGACTAAGTATGCAGCCTGGAAAGTGAAGAGAAAAGCCACAGCTCAGGCCCTGTCCTCACATAGGAGGCTGTGGTGGACAACTGTCCTGCTCTGTGCATGTAGTGGTCATGCTCAGATGCCCATTAGTACAAGCCAGGCAGGGTAATCTCATCCCTCTTGCCAATAAGACTTTTGGGATGGACAGGCCTGGGCCAGCTTGGGCCAGTGACTTGCCAGCAGTCTATTTGGGAACAAAGACTCCTTGTTCTAAAGAGAGAGCCTCAAGATGCTCTTCTGCAGGACATGAGCAAGAATGGATGCAGCCCTAATTGCTTCTGGCAACCATTTTATGACCAAGAGGCAACCAGCCTTAGCCTGAAGCCAAGGCTGTGGCTGGCAGAAAGAAGTGGGTGCAGAGAGGATGTAGAGCTGCAGGGTCAGCCAACACTGGACTTCTCTTCACTTAACAAGTTCTTATTGTTTATGCCAATATTTCTAATAGCAGGAAGAACACTGGCAATCAATTAAGAAGAATGTGCTAAATAATTCTAATTAGAGAATTACATGGCTGTGATGGCTCAAATAAATAGACAGACAGACAGCATTTGGTACCCAAGAAGAGTAGAGGTGACAAGAAAAGGTCTCCTCTTCAAAACTTTTGGAAAAATTAGGCAAATAAAAGGGAGAATGTGAATTTGTGAGTAAGCTTTTTGAACTTAATTCATTTGCCCTGAGATGAGAAAAGAAGGATGAGGGTAGAGAGTTTCATCCCCCAAACTAGGATGTTTCTCTTTGGATCAGTAAAATCTTCTAAGTTCAAGATAATTATCAAAAGATAAATCCTCAAGGTAAATTCTGACATTTTTAAAGCTTCAGTCACAGGAGCCCAATAATTGTTGGAAATGCACCGGACAGTAAACAAAGAGAGGAAAGAACATGCCACAGCATGTCTCTGTGTGATCGTGTCTATTTTTTTTTTTTCTCTGATCCTAAAAAAAAATATGATTAGGATTTTTGCAATTCTAAATCCTCAGGGCAAATTTAAATTATGTGGTGCTTATCTTCCCCCAGAACCAACTCACCTATAATGTTGGTTTAAAAAAAAAAAAAAAGTTAGGTCTGCTGTGTTCACTGGGTCTCAGGGTCCAAAACCTTCCCCCTCCCCGTCACTATTCTCCCGAGCCTGGCCCCACTGCTGCTTAGGCAGCCAAGGCTGGATGTGATGAGGGCACCGATCCTAGGCTCTGCCCTTGGGGCGTAAGCAGCTGGTGTTTTGTCTACCTCAGCCAGCACAGGGACCACTGCCTTTCTGCTGTGCTGGTTACAGCTGCTTCACCTGGAGCTCCCCAGTGCCTCCTGCAGGCATGCGGTTACTCCTGTTATCCGTGTTCAGGACAAGGACAAGACATCGCAGGGCATCATGACTGGCCCCTTACCTGGGCCGCAGCCTCCGTCAGCCCACAGAGAGCTTTGGATGCAATGCCCACACATTCCCCAAAGGCAGGGAGGTCCCCAGTCTTGGCGTTCTGCGAAATCCCTGCCATCGACTCACCCAAAACCTGGAAAACAAACAACCAGGGATATTTTCTGTCCAGCATTGCTTCAAACCACAACATAGTGTTTTGCAGAGCAGTAGGTGAAACTTGTGTTTTAACCTTGTTTGTAAGTCAATACAAGTACACAGTAGTGAATCAATCATATATCTCAGTTTTTGAAACTAAACAACACTCAGGGAAACTTGTTTTAACATTGTTTGTAAGTCAATACAAGTACATAGAAGTGTCTCCTTTACATAAGGATCATCCCCTTAGTCCATTTTTCCATGAAGCAACAGCTTAAAATCCATTCATTTCACTTGCATTTCATTTTAACCTTCTGATTTTGAGGCATTTCAGAAGGCATTAAAAAGATCACATAGATCAGCGTTTTTCAACTTTTTTTTTTTCCTTTCTTTCATTATTGCTCTCCAAAGGAGACTTTTTAGACTTTTTTCTTTTCTTCCCCCCAATCAAATTAAATACTAAGGAAAAAGACTCTGTTGACTAGGGTTAAGGTTTGGAGGGCCATAGATCATTATAACATCTAAGATTTTTTTTGTCCCCACAAAACACAATTTATAACCCCCTAAGATTGCATGCCACAGATGGGTGGCACAAACAACATAAAAGTGGGCTTCATGTAAGCTAAGGTCACTAAGAGGCTTTCTACACAGTTCAGTCCCAGGCAGAAAAACACATGATTGATTCATAATATGAGCCATCTGTGATATGGTACAGAGCTCTCAAAGTGTGGTTCCCAGATCAGCAGGACAGATACCACCTGGGAGCGTGTCACAACTGTACACTCTACTCCATCCCAGACCCACCGAATCAGAACCTCTGGATGCAGGGGCCCAGCAATCTGTGTTTAACAAGCCTTCCAGGTGATTCTGATGCAGCCCAAGTTCCAGAGCACTTGAGCAAAGGCTTTATAATATATGCAATCTGCTATAGTGGTTACATGCAAGTGCACACAAACAACATCTTTTTTTTTTAAGGAGGTACTGGGGATTGAACCCAAGACCTCATATGTGGGAAGCAGGCTCTCAACCACTGAGCTACATCTGCTCCCCAATGAGAGTTGGTTTTTTTCATTTGTTTGTTTACATGTTTGTTTTGTTTGTTTTTAGGTGGTACTGGGGATCAAACCTGGGACATCTACATGGTAAGCAGGCACTCAACCACTTGAGCTACACCCACTCCCCAGGCATTGTGATTTTATGCATGCTGAAAAGCAACATTACTGAATTATAGCACAGTCTTACCTTGGAGTTTTCCATCACACTTTCAATGCAGTCAAAGTAAGAGAGGTCACTAACAGGTTCATTAGGATTATCCAACATCCCCTTGACAGTCTACAGAATGAGAATACAACTTAAAAAGCAAGAAGTGTTATAGAACAAGAGAAAAACTATAGAACAAGAATGTAAAATACCAACTATCAATTTCCCCTTTGTATATAGGGTTTTGGTCAACGATCACTCATTTATCCAGATTCTTGAGAGGAACTCTGATCATGGTATCCATGATTTTAGGTTTCCTAATCAAATTTTAACAATAAAACAGTGATTGGGGGAAGGGGAAGGTCCATATTATTTAGCTTTGCCAGAGATGAGTCTTCAGTGTTTTGAAGGAGGAAAATCATGGTATCCACAGAAGGCTGAGTTTTGTTTTGTTTTAAAGAAATTTGAAGATTAATGCAAGGCAAGATATTCATGGTCAATCAGTACAATCTCTCTGCTGGATAACTCCAAGGACTTTAAATTTCAATGACATATTCATTCATTTCTTCATGCCTGAAAACCAGCAAGAACCTTCAGCCTTTTAATTCTGGAAACTTTTAATGGGTAGGCATGAAAGAAGGCAATTCCCTAAGATTACCCATTGGAATATTTCCTTTGTTTTTAATTTTTAAAGTATAGAAAATGTTCATCTTGTTTAGGCAACCATCAAAAAACTGGGCATTGGGCTTGCCTTTTCTTTGTCCCCAGACCACTGAAAATCATTGCTATTCTTCATGTTGTAATGATCTTGGGTCACCAGTTATGAGGGACTTTTCCAGGGGAGAAAAGCCTGGTGATGTAGGTCTTCAACCATCTCCCCATTAAAAATGTATGTACATTATATCCCACTGCCAAAAGCCTTTGGGGCACAGCCAACAAAAAGACAAGGTCATCTAAGTTACAAAGGGTTGGGGGAAAGCAATGGTGGAAACTGCTGAGCTGTTTAGTTTTAAGATATAAGGGAAAGGTTTGAGAGAGAGCAGGCAGCATAAAGAATGAGCTAATTTCACTGAAGAACCTCTTCCCACTTCCTGGATAATCAAAAGTGTTTTAGTAAGAGCAACTCTGAAATAGTCATATTTTGGTAGCTTATGATACCATTACAGGACAGAACTATTTGCACATAGGCCAACAAAACTCACTCACACTGACAGCCCACATATCATTTATATTTGCAAGTGTGAACAGACCAGAATAGGGCAGTAATTCGGCCAATATAAGAACATTCTCAACTGTTTTCAGTAGGCTTCAGGCCTGGGACAGGCAGCCAACAGTGCACAATGGACTAATTGCCATTGTCAGACAGGGCCTCAATCAAAAGCTTCAGCAGCTGCAATGGATACACCTACCCACCCTGTCAGTCCCATACCAGTCACCCAGAAAACTAAAGTCCCGTTGGGTACAGCCATATCTACTGAGATAGCCATTTGGCTGATTGAGAATAACCTGCATTGATTAGAACTGCTCTACATACAAATGTGCACACTGATTTTATGTCTACACATACATTCTGTGGGAGTAAATGAATTTTCAATTACAAATAAACTCATGTTGTAGGTTTATTAAAAAGTACCCACAACTTTGTTCTGGGCCGCCAGGGGCCTGGGTGGGGAAAGGCTTTGAAAGTGTAGTGCTAAGTGTCACTCCTGGCTTTCTGCTTATGTGCTTATGTGTGTATGTTACAAAATAAGATGTATGGGGAATTCATTTTTACTCAATAAATATACCTCTTCCAGTCTATATTTCTCTCCCAGTTGTCCCTGAATAATCTCTCCAGAACTTTAAGGTAGAGATGGCTCATCTTCGGCCTACATTCAATAACATAAACCCCCTCCTGTTTGAAACCAAGAATCTTTTAACAAGAAAAATCTCATTCCAGTGGAAAAAGAGAAAGGAGGGATGATGAGCCTACCAAATCTAAATTTTCTTCGGCTTCTTTCCACTGGATTGGAATTTGGGCTCCATTAGTCTCCCAGGAACATAAAAGGCAAGGACAGAAAAGAAGAAAATAATGCTGTAGGGAAAGAGCAGGAACACACATCAACCATCCCAGGACCTACCTCGAGCTCTCGTAGGGCATTATCACACTCTTTTTGGCCAGGAGCTTGTTGGGTGCACAAAGTGATGAGCTGATTGATGCTCTCTGTCACAGCTCTGTAAGAAAAGGTGTTTTTAAAAAGAGCAACAGTAATTTCCCCAAGAATGCTTTGCAGGTTCATGAGGAATACAATTAACTCTTTTTTTTTTTTTTTTTTTAAAGAATTTATTTATTTACTTTATCCATTTTAAACTCCTCCTTCCCCATTTGCTGTTTTGTGTCCATTTGCTGGGCAATTCTCCGTGTCTGTTTCCTGCCATCTCTTCTCATCCTCCTCCTCCAGGAATACCTCCGATGTAGGAGAGAGGTATTCTGCTGCCTGCGCCACCTCAGCTCCTGGCTTCTGGAGCTTTTTCGGAGCATTCGCCTTGTCTCTCCCCTGTTACGTCATCATTCTGCTGCATGGCTCCCGGGGCCCGACAGCTCAGCGTCACACAGAGCCTGGCAGCCCATGCGCCTTCTATATATATTTATTTTATTTTACCGGGAGGTCCCGGGGATCGAACCCAGGTCCCTCCATATGGCAGATGGACGCCCAACCATTTGAGCCACATCCGCCCCCCTACAATTAACTCTTCATGAGAGTTCTTCCACAAGCCAAAAGCTCTAAATATTCAGAAATAACCCACATCCATCAAAGATAGAAACCTTTTAAGCAAAAGAAAATTACTACCTTGCTTCCACTTAGTCATTTGATTTACTTATAGTTCTCTTAAGAAAATATGACTATCTTTTAATATAATCATAAGAAAGAATTCCCAGTGAAGTTGCAAATAGCAAAAAGATCATGTCAACACTGATTTCAAGACCCTGTGTTAGATAGAAACTCACGAGGAATAAGGTTATCTGAATAAGGTGATTTTTGAATAGAGTAGAAATATTGCAAACTGTGCCCATGATTTTAAAATCTCTACTTTCCCTTAAATCCTACATGATTGACTAGTTCCTAGAAGTTATCTTTAAAATAGCTATTTTTCTGGTTAACATTAATAGGAATAAATTAGATACTCTTGCCTGATTTAAGATGTATTTCTATTCTTCTTAGAATTTAAGAGGCAGCCCAGATTTCTTTTCTACAATGGCAAGGGTTCTACCCCTCCTGAGCATCTCCTGCTTAACTTGTCTTAGATAACTCCATTTTGAATTAATTTGGTGTGAAATATGAGTCAAGGTTCATTTTTTTCTTGCATATGGAAGAACAATTGTTCAAGCACCACTTGTTGAAGAGACTCTCCTTTCCCCATTGAACTTCTTTTGTTTGCCTCTTTGTTGACAATCAATTGAGTATATTTGTGTGGTTCTATTTAAGTTCTATTCTGTTCCATTGATCTATGTGTCTAACCCATTGCCAATACTACACTGTCTTGATTACTGCAGCTTTATAGTAAATCTTAAAATCGAATGCCCATACATCTTAAAAACTAGGAAAAAAAAAAAAAAAAGACACGTTAACTCCCTAAGGAGGGAGTAAGGAGGAGAAAAAGGACCATGCCTTTCTGACTCCAAACCCAGAGCTGCAACCACTTTTCCACAGGGTCCTAGCTGGTCTACACTCTAGCAGGGCCAGGAAGTCTATGTACAGTTACTAGCTACCGCAGCTAAAGGGTAACTTAACAAAAACAAAGACACACATTGCTGCTAATCACCAACATTTTATTAGCTAAATTGGCTTTGCAGCTTCCCACAGAATATCAAATTAGATGGAAAACGATGTTGCAAATGTACAAAGGCAATCAGCTTAATTATTTGATGAGGAAATACTGTTTTGAATTTTAAATTTACCTAGGGTGATGAGCCGGGAAGAAAAAAAAACATCCCTGAACTCAAGAAAGACTCCCAGAATAGTTTTTTCCAAGATTGACTCTAGTGATTCATTTATTTGGGAAAAAGTGCTCAGTTAAGGTGCTGTTGGAAAGTGTTGTGTTCTCCATTGTAAAAGAAGGATGGGATTAATAGAGCAGGACAATCTGTCGTTCTGACCACCTTGAAGGGTACAGTCCATGATGTATTCATTTCAAGTGCCACCACTTTCAAAACACTGAGTGGACAGGCTGGCATATGTTTACATCATTATGGATGGAGAATGCCATGAGCAATTGGAGATTGCAGTCACATATAACATGAGCTTTCCATTTAACTTATTACTTTCAATGTCTCCTGTTTATCTGGAGTTTTTTAAAAAAATAGTTTCTATACGTAAAGATTTTTCCAGTAAAAACTGTTTACAACTGGTGCATCCAGAAAGTATACAGCTGTTTGTTGTCCTATTCTTTTAACTCTTTTGTAGATGTGAAAATTTTCAGATAAAGACTTGGGTACAAAAAAGAAATAATGAAGGGTTTGTAGCTGTGTAATTCATAGAAGTGCCAGTCCAGCACCGTAAGTCTGCTGGGTCACTTGGGAAGTATTGATTCATAAGTAAGAAGGTATCACTTATCCCCACATCTCATTTCTGAGCCTGGATTGCATAGCCAAATAATAAACTACGTGGCGCAGAGGCTTATGGTTATATAGCTTTGACAATGAAAACCATCATTTTTAGGCTTCAAACTTATAGCAGTCATCTTTAAGAGCAAAGGATCAGGATCAACTCAAATATAAAGCATTGATTAGTAGAGCCCACAACAGAATGGTTATAGTATATTACTAATGCCACTGAAGAATATTCATGATACACATTTAAGTAAAATAAAAACTTCAGGGAGTGGATGTGGCTCAAGCGGTTGAGCACCTGCTTCCCACATTGGAAGTCTGGGTTCAGTTCCTGGGGCCTCCTAAAAAACAAAAACACAAACAACAAGCAAACAAACAGAAAACAAAACAAAACAAAAAACAACTCAGGAGAGCCAATGTGGCTCAGTGGTTGAGCACCTGCTTCCCAAATACAAGGTCCCGGGTTCAATCCTTGGCCCCAGTACCTCAAAAAATAAAAATAAAAAAAATAAAATAAAATAAAAATAATAAAAATAAAAAATAAAATAAATAAAAACTTTACAACAGTACAGCATATGGGCCCACCACTGTATAAATATGTATGCAGAGAAAAATGGCAGAATGACATATCAGAATGCTAAGTGATTTTTAACAAGTTATTTTTACAGAAAAATCTTCAATAAATCTACGAAAAATAATGAATTAAACAACTTACAATATCATAAAAATATGTCTGAAATTAGTAGGACTCTCCCTCTTTATTTATTTATTTTTTTACAATTTTTAAAATAAGTTTATTTAAAAATTATTTTTAAAAAACACAGAAAAATTAAATAATCAAAATTCTACCATCCAGAGCTAACATTTTCTTGTAGGCATTTCTATCCACTCCCTTAAAAAAAAATTTTTTTTATCTATGACCTCAGAGATTAAAAAGCACTTTCTAATCTAAAAACTGCTCAGTGTTCAGAGATACTGAACTGATTCAAATGGCGTTTGGGATCTCTGGTTGGACATTTTAAATAGATATAGAAATGGGGTGGAGGTAGTGGGTAGGGGAGGTAGTCAACCAACTTTTACTTTTTGATGACCTATTAAGCATAAATCTCCTGATAAGCAGCTGGGGGCAGGGGGAACAACCCAGAATAAGACATTTCTCTCCCTCAAGGGAGGAGATATTTAGGAAGAAAGAAGAAATCAAAATCCACCTGCAAGTATTCCCTAGACTCTGCTGTGGACAAGGCATGGAGATTAACAAATAATATAGTTTAACTCTCTCTCTGCTGGCAAGGGGCTTGCATCTAGCTGGAGAGGGCTGGGCAATGAAAAGACAAGACACAAAGAAGCTGAAACAAAGAAGGCAGTGAGCGGAGTATAACACCAGACAGGACAAGATGGAGCGCTGAATGGGAGGCCAGGCTCATGCTGCAGATTCACAAACAGCAGAGAAGGGAGTGCTCTATGTGGACTGAGGCAACTGAAAAAAGCCAGGCCTCAGTGGGATCCTGATCTGGATAAAGGGAAAAGAACATTCTAGACAAGACCAAGAGGAAGCGCAAAGGCCCCTGTTCATACTTGTCTATTTTTTAGAGTGGAGGTGTTTTCTCCCGTCATGCTACTTTCTGTATCATCCTTTTTTTTTTTTTTTTTTTCCCCTTCACAATTTCTGGAGATAAAGAAGCCTGCCCAGCAGGAACCTCAAGCCAAAGGGTAAGCAGGGAGGTAGAAGCCTCCTGCAAGTTCCTTGGGAATACCCTTAGAGGACTGGAAAGCAGCTGGAAAACAAGGTCCTGGGGTTGATCCGATGTTGGTAGCTGTGGGCGTGAAGTCTTGGCTGTGGAGTCCTTCTCACCAGTGAACTGTGGTGTGGGCACTGGCCTCAGGGAAGGTGATGAGAGGTAGGACACCCCTTCCCTTTTTCAACTGCAAACTGGTTTTCCATTTCCTATGCTAAGATCAGGGACATCAGACTAGCTCCAGATCAGGAAATATGCTGGTGAAGTCTTGGCAAAGGGACTCCAGCTCTACCCAACTTTCAGAAAAGAGCCAAAGCCAACCAAGTTACAGGGTTGTTGTCAAACAAGCTGGAACATTAAAAAGAAATGACCTCCTCTAAGGCATCAGAGACCAAGGGGTGGTGGTCTCAAATGTTGAGACAGAATTAAGAGCAGTCCCCATAGGCAGAGGATATATTCCACTATTCTCCAGAAGCCAGCCTCTTTTTTTAGAGTAGGAAAGATCCTAGAGGCCACAAAGAAGAAGGGATTTAAGTTTGCTGACAAGGGCTGAGTTGATCTGGGTCTGAGAACCTGCAGGGGATATCCATGTGAACCAGAGGCAGGGCTTAGTTGTTTCCAGAATAGGGAGGCAGTGAGACTGAAGAGTGCAGGCGATGATGTCCAGCTTCCATGAGCAGTTACATGCAAGGCCTTGGTGAGGCTCAGAGCGAAACGCGGGAGGCATGTTCTATGGGCATCTTCTGCCCTGACTCTACCAGGCCCACATCTCTGTCTTATTTGCAAAGAGCTGGGCCTAGCCCATTTTAGGTATGCAATAAATACCTGTGTAATGAACAAATGAAAGAATGAACTTATGAACAAGAGAATGAATGAATGAACCCTAGCATGGTAGAACTTTACCTTCTAAGAGAAGCTCCCTGACTCACTTGACTTGGCAGGAGCTTCTACTGGGAGACAACCCTGGGGAGATGAAAGCTTGCCAAAATGTACCAAGGAAGCCAAGGAGAACGTGCCAGCATTTGCTTGCAACAGTTACATCCCAAGACAATCATTCTCACATAATGATTTTTAAATGCTCACTTGTCTATAAAATCATCAGGTGGGAACTCCCTGTCAAATAGCAGGAAAGCCAGAAGGAAAAGGCAGTTTTAAAAACGTTCTTCACGGTCACCACCAGGGGGCCTTCAGGTACCCATAGAGGACAACACCAGCAAAATTCCTCTGGGATCTATGTTTCCTTCTAATGTCTGGCTTTCAAAGGCCAAATTTATACTCTCCCCCTTTTCCTGCAATTAAGGAAAGTGAACAACACAGTCCAAGTAGAAACTGTGATTCTGAAATGATGCAAAAAATTGAAGATAATGAAAACCATCTGAGTTTAGATACCTGGAAACATCAAAGGGATGCCTTATCCAAAGGGTCTTTGTAGGAAAAAAGAAATGATCAAGAGAAGGTTTTATATCAGAAACAGCTGCTCCACAGAGCAGACATCACCCCCACCCCCATCCCTTACCATTACCACCACCAGGGAGGATACTCATTGATTGGAATAATTACAAGCAAAGATAAGATGGAGGTAGGGAGATGTGAAGATATTTTTCCAATTCCCCTACTGGCACTAGGTATTGTTTGAAGCTAAAATATCTATCTCAGAATAAAGGAAGAAACTCAGAGGTTTTCGAGGAAAGTGCTTTGACAGTGTTCAACCCCCTCTCAAAAATAACACACAAGCCAAGAGGGAACCAGAGACATATTTTAGCCATTAGTACCTTGAGAACTGGAAAGAAGCTTAATGATGATCTAGCACACACCTGCATTTTGCAGATGGGAAAGTTTAGAGAAGTGACCTGACCAATGACACTGAGTTACTCAAACATTAAAGGTTGGGCTGAAATTCAGGTCTCCTAACTCTGACAATTTCCAAACCAACCATTGAGCTCCCAGGGGAAACAAAAAACATGAAAAACAAATAAGCAAACAAACAAGGCCAAAAAAAACAAAAACAAAACAAAACAAAAAAAAACAAAGCAGAATTGAAGCTGTGCTTTTCAAAAATCACTGATCTGCACATTTTGATAAGGTTTCTACTTATTCTACATCCTCTCATAGTCCTGCATTTAATCTCTCACTGCTGTCGGCTTTTCTATAGAGTCATGTCAAACGATGCTAAGAAAATATGCCTACACCACCACAGGATCATAAAATACCCTGTGGGTTCAAGAAAATGAATGTGGTCTTGCTAATATAAGATCTGCCTGGGCTGTCACTGCAATTTCTCCACATACCAGCATTCAATCACTAGCTACTGAGCTAAATTGCTGCAGTGGCTCTGGAGCAGAAATTGCCCTGGAGCAAAACCAACAGGGAAGAAGGACATCAACATCATCAAAACTTAGATTGTTGTTTTAATATATTTCAAAAAAAAATTTTTTTTTAAATTTTTACTCCCATCCTAAGCTGGAGCCTTTCCACATGTCACAGACTGAATATTAAAAATCAGTCTAAGAGCAGTTGTAGCTCAGTGGTCAGGCGCCTGCTTCAATCTCCAGTACCTCCTTAAAAAAAAAAATCAATCTAAATAACATTGATGCCAGGCTCATAGTAAATACTCAACAAATGTCTGTTGAATGACTGGTTGGACATCATTTTTTCTCTTCATACTTTTCAGTATTTTCTTTTTTTTTCTCAATGAGCATATATTACTTTCATAACCTGAAAAAAGAGATCTATTATTTAAAAATATACTCAAGCCATTGTTTTACAAATCAATGGGGGCCTTAAGTCTGAGCAAGTTCTTACTTGAAAAGGCTATATGAGAAGACAGCAGACATTTTTAGCAGGGAAAGCACATAAAAATGAGCCAGTTTTATAAAATACTAAAGTCTCCATCACTCTTTTCTCCACCTCTGACAACACAAGGACAGCACCAATTCTTTGCTCAGCAATGGCAGCAGGATGTCAGGCATATCTTTCAGATGGCAATGACGCTGCTTAACCACACATGAAAGCACATGCTGTCCCACTCTTACCTTGCAGCTGCTGCCAGGAGATTTTTTGCATTGGGGGCTCCTGGGTCTACAGAAAGAGACTTGGCAGCTAACAACAGCTTGCTGGATGCCATAGAGATATTCTTGAGGTTCCCTATCACTTGGATCTGGTCTTCTTTTGTCTGGAAGGTCAAAAGAAGCCAGAGTAATTAGGAACAGTCCATCTCTCCTAGGCTAGGAAGAATTCAGAGAGCTAGGAGCAACATCCTGAGATGGAAGCAGGTTATCTGCAGACGCCTAACTCAGTAAGACACTGACCAGTGCCCATCCTTACCCAAGCAGATGTCCTGATCAAGATGCATGCAACAGGGACAGAAATCCATCCCCAAGTGGGTCAGCCAAGAGCTGTGCTTCTCATAAGCAGAGGCATTAAAAGGGGGGGGGGGAGAGAGAGAGAGAGAGTATGCACACACAGACCAAGCACAGATTCCAGCATCTTGCTTAACAATGCTGGAGTTGTCAAATAGCTTGTCTATCTCAGCCTGGCACAGACCATCAGCACTGTCTCAATACTCTGAGCTGAATGCATCCCAGGAGTTCCTGAACTGGGAAGGACACATTTCTCACCTGGCTTGCCATCTGAGAAACAACCCTTTAAACAGACTAGAGCAAGAAAAAACCTGGAGAGCTCTTTTGGGGGCTTCACAGGAGCTCAGGGAAAAAAAACAAAAACAAAAACCAAACAAAAAACACAGCTCGTCAAGCTGACTCCAGACCAGTCATGTACCCGTTCTAAACAAGGGGTTTATCTGTTCATCTGGAGGAGGTCATTTTAAATTTTCTGATACTCAGCAATAGACAAAGACCTTTCAAATGGGTCCGATGAACCTCAAATACATGCTTTTTTGCTATATTATACCACTTTTGAAAAGCCTATCTATGCTAAACATTCCTCCTCTTCCTCCTACCCTCTCTCCCTCCAAAAGTAAAATGATAGATTCTGCTGGAGGACTGTGGGAAAAGTTATCCTTCATCACGGAGCAGCACTGCACACACAAACAGATAGCATCTTTGGGAACGCCATTCCTGTGAGGTCATGGAGCTTCCTAAGCATCAAAGGGAATGCGGCTAACTGTGGACTGCTAACAGGTGTCCTATTCCTGTCTGCCCAATGAGCCTCAAAAGTGGACATTCCATCAGAATAGAGAGACGAGGGTCAACTCCAGATGGCAACCTCCACACCCACCTGAGCTTGGCCAGCCATCTCAATGCCAGCATCAAGGAATTCGTCGAAATCGTCACTGAACTTTCCAGAGGCTGCAGCCAGCTCTCCGCTCTGGCCTCGGGTGGCATGGACTACTTCCCCAGCAGACTGGTTCAGATCAGCTGCTGCCTGGTTCAGTTCACTCTGGGCTTCCTGGAAAGGCTTTGTGCTTGGAGGCAGCTGTGGGGAACAGAAGGCACACCCCATGAGAAGGTCACCTCTGCACAGGAGGCATAAAGGAAGGTACTGGAGAGGGAAGAAAGACTCTCCAGAGACTTGTTTCTGAGTTATCAAGACTAAAAGGCTCTGTATGGTCTGAGCCCACATTACATGTGACCTTCAACATATATACATTCATTCATTCTTTTAAATTTACTGAACACCTACTCAGTGCTAGACACTGCAGGTATAAAATAGTAAGGGCAGGTATCCTCAGGGGCTCACAGTGTCCTAAGTGGCAGAGCCAGGGTTCATGCCAGGCAATCTGACTCCAGAACCTGCTCTCGTTCACCACCACACTATTCTGCGTCAGGATGAGAGCTCTCAAAGTTTTTGCCTTCTGCGACTGAAAGATACTATCAAGCTCCAAATCCTGTTCTTCCAAACTAATAGCCACCAATTTTGTTTGATTTATGGTCTCTGCTAATAATGTAACTTTTCTACAGACTAGCTAAGTCACTAGCAGAACTATAAGCATTTATGAAAATTCCAGAGAGCTAAGCTAGACTCTATCTGTCACTCCACATACATTGCTTTGGTACCTAGCATGTGCCTGGCATTGTGCAGAGAAGAAATAAAGATGAATGAAGACAAATCCCACCTTCAGGGGGCTCACAAAGCAGAGAAAGGGACAGACCCCAAGGTGAAATTCCTCAGACAACTCCCTCTCTCCTTAGCCCTGGATACCTGACCCTCTATCACCTGATCATACCTGTCGGGGATGTTCTGGTAAGAAGTCAGATGATCACACATCCCCTTTTCCTGTCCCACTGGGATGACCAGAGAGCAAACAGTAACATGGGCTCAAAAAAAGTCAACTTTAAAGCTCCATATGGGAGACTGATTCTGATCAGAAAACAAAACAAGGAAGTAGGACTCCTGGTCAGCTGCTTGGAGAGCTCATGGAGGAGAGAAGACTGCTCACACCTAGAGTGAAGCCCAGTGCCCCCAAGTGCCTCCTCCCAAATCCAAGAACCTCTCACCGAATCCACAAGCAGCTTCTTGCTGGACTCTCCGATGCTCTTCAAGGCCACGTCCACATCCTTCTGCCCAGGGAGGCAATTCACGCAGCTATTCAAAGAGTGTGAGACGGCTTTGGCCACCTGAACACATGGGGTGGCGGGTAAGAAGAGCCATGAGAGAGAAGCCCTGGGAATTTCAGTACAAACATTTCTGCACATCTGACAGTATGCAGAGCCGAAAAAGAATGAGGCTTCCGGCCCCACACCCCAGGAGCATAATCCCCAAAAGGTAAGGTGGGGGAACTTGTCCACCAGCATCTATGTGACACTGTTTACTATGTTAAATCACCTCATCTAGGTCTCTTGGCCAAGAGCAAAGCTAAGTCCTCTCATGGGATTAACATCCTGTCTCGGCAAAGGGTATGATACACAAAGGGTGCTCTCCAAAGCCAGGCTGTCACAGTTCTGTGATTAAAACACAGAACCTTCCCATATCAGGTCAGGTGCTGAAACAAAGATATCAAATGCCAAGAAAATGGAAATACCTCCCTTCTTGAGAGCCCTGCTGAGGTTCCGAAGGCGGGAGTAGGCCTTGAGTCCCTGGATTATAGTAGCAAACCTTGTGGTTGATTTCTGCTCAGTGACCCTCTGGTACGATAATCCCTAAACCTCACTCTACCCAAAGGCAGGTAGGATGCTCTGAGCACTTCAGGATCACCTTAAGCTACATTGTTCTGGAACTGCTCACCTACTGCCTTTTAAGGACGTTTATGTGGCTCTCTGTCTGTGCTCCTGGCTGTGTCATGCCCTTTAATCTAAACCATCTCCTTCCTAGCCCCATGGGGAGAACTTTGCCTGGATGGTACGTAGTTAGTTGTTTCAATAGGTAGTTGAAAATCATCTGAAGGGGAAATGGAGAATCAGAGTTTAAAACTGACTAACAAAAGTGGCTATAGTGTATGACCAGCATTGATAAGCATTTTGGAAGGCTGTGAAGAGAGCCACTAAGTGAAAGTTTCCCTATCAGGAAACAAAGTGCTCAGGAGGCAACCTGACAACACATCCCCTTTATCAATGACCACAATTCCCAAGCCTGGGCCTCACCTGAGCTAGTCTTTGTTGCCTCTCTGCATCTCCAGGTGCAATCAGGGCCTGCTTGGCTTCCTGAATGAGCATGGCTGAGCCCTCCATCACGTCTCGAGCGGAATCTAACATGGCATGTGCAGCTGTGGGGTCAGTGGTAGACGCAGCCACTCCACGAGCAGCCTGGGCCAGTGTTTTCAGAGCTTGGGCCGTCTCTCTAGCAGCCACTCCTGGGGATAAGAGCCCACCAGACCTTCTATTAGATGTCATCTAAAAGTCAGACTTTGACTTGGGAGTAAACCTCCAGACCATGGCCCTCTTGAAAGGAAAGAACTCTGTGACAGAGTTCTGAATTAATTTTTTCCTCAAATCACTTTTTATAAAATTTGAATTTGCTATGTTTCTCACTCCAATCCAAGAAAGATGCTTTAAAAATATTTCCCTCTGACCCCCATTGCTTCCACTGTCCCCCAAATCCCTGGACCTGAAACACCAAGGGATTAAGTACACAGATGGTCATACCTGGGTAGACACATAGGCTTGTGAGAAGTTATTTAAACTCACTTTTCAAGTGGTTTATTGGAGCACAATGTACATGTAATAAAGTAAACAATTCTTATGTGTAATAGCTCAGTGAATTTTTACATGTGTACATATCCACATGTAACCACCATCCAGGTTGAGATATAGAAGAGTTCTATCACCTTATGCCCTTTCCAAGTAAATACCTCCCTCTCACCAGAAGTAATCATTATTCTAACTTCTACCACTTAAGACTAGTCTTACCTATTCTTAAACTTCATGTTAACAGAACCACACATAGTATGTATTCTTTTGTGTCTGGTTTCTTTCTCTGATCATAATACTGTGGGAGTCACCTATGCTGTTACACGTGGCAGTTCATTCTTTTTTTCATGAGCTATAGTATTCCATTATATGAAGACAATAAAATTTTATTTATTCATTCTTCTACTGACGGACATTTAGATTGTTTCCAGTTTGGAGCTATTATGAATAAAGCTACCAAGAAACTTTTCATACATGTATTTTGGTGGATATACAGACTCATTTTTCTTGGGTATAAATCTAAGAGTTGTGTTGCTGGATCCTAAAATGCATATTTAGCTTTAGGAGATATTGCAAAACTGCTTTTCAAAATGGTTTTACCATTTTACATTCCACCAGTAATGTATGAGATTTCCAGCTGTTCTATATTCTAACCAATCCTTGGCATTACCTTTTTAATTTTAGCCTTTCTGGCAAGTGTATAGTTGTATCTCAATGAGGTTTTAATTTCTATTTCTCTGATCAGTAATGATGTTGAACACCTTTTCATGTACTTATTGGCCTTTTGGATATTCTCTTTGTGAGGTGCCTGTTCATCTTTAAATTCACTTCTAAACCAATGCTGGGACTTGGTGATAAACTAGGAATATAAGCCAGTCCTTTAAGCCTATAGCACCACCTCATGCAGAATAAACACGAGCCTGACTACTTGGTAACTAGCCTTTGGCACACCCAAGAACAAGATGAAGACTGGAGATGTCAGAGCACATGAGAAAAGAGTCCAAGAACTGCTGAACAGCCAACCTAAGAGCTCATCTCTACCTCCTCTCATCTAAATTTCACAGAAGAGGCCCAATGTTGCAAAGTATCTTGTCCACAAACACACTTTTATAGACATCACCAGACCTAGATCTGAGGTTCCTTAACTTTCAGGTCAGACTCTTTGGGATAGAGAGCTATAAGGGCTTCTTATTAGATCATTTTTATGAAAAATACACATATCAATCTCTCTCACACCCTAAACTTGAGCTGACTAGTTTCTGAAGGATTTAGCTGGATGGTCCATAGCAAGAGTTCTTAACCTTTTTTGTTCCATGGACCCTTTGCCTGTCAGGTGAAATGAATACTACTGTAATTTATTTATTACATACATTCATAAGTGAAGGAAATGTTAGGTTTCAGTTAGAAGTCAGAGAAAAGAAAGATAACAAATTCTTTTTTTTTTTTCAATTCAAGCTCACAGAACCCCTGAAATCTGTCCGTGGACCCCTAGTTAAGAACCCCTGGTCTTATAAGCACACATTGAGTGTGGCCTTTACCAGCAGTTGCTTTAGCTAAGTCAGCACAGATGCAGTAGGTGGTCCCCTTGTTACTAAGGATAAAGGTCTGAAATACAATCAAGTGTGGGAACAATCCCCAGACCCATAAAATAAGACAGCTTTGCAGCACTACAGACTTGTTAATCTGTAAATATTTAGTAAGTCACACAGCTGGGACATAACTCTGCAGTCTAATCAAGGCAAATTACAAAGCTGCCAACGTACTATTTATCACATGGCACTTCTGAGTACAGCCTGTTGAATGAAAGAATTTTAAACAAAAATTTTTTTTATGGCAGATGAGAGGCCCAGAAGAGAAAACCCATAGGAAAATAAAGTTAAGATGACGGAGAAGAACAGGGAAAGTAGAATGGTCATTCTACTTTATGTCTAAGTCTTTTGCACAGGGTTGAGGGACGTTGCTTAGAAGAGTACCAGAGGAGGATAAGATCTCATCCTAACCCTGGCTCTGTGACCATCAGATGTGTAGTCCTGGCTATTGCCTTCTTTCTCTTGGCTTTAGTTTCCCAGTTTTAGGAGAGGTTGAGAGTCCAATTCTGACCACTGAAGATTTCAGACTGTGATTTCTAGACATCTCCTCTCACCTTCCCATTTATCATACAGACACTTGAATCCATTTCAATTTGAGTTGTACAGGAATTTGGAAGAAGAAAACATATCATATGAATTAGAAAAGACATGTTTATGCAAAAATAATTTAGTGAAAAACTTTTATAGACTCAGAAGATTTAAAAAGGCAGAAACTGGAAGAACTAAATTCCAAAGCCCTAAGCTGGTCAAGCCCACATGTTTTCTGTTGGGGACTTGTGAACTCTCACAGCACATCAAGGATTCTCTTTGGATCAATCAGGTTTCCTGGAAAGAGGAAGCCACATCACCAAAAGGATGAAACAAGGTCACTAGGGGTCAGAGAGTTCAGTAAACATCCAAGGCTGTACGTGGCTGAATTGACAACAGCATTCTCAATGATAATCACTAGAGTCAGGTCTCCAAAGCAAATAACATCTCCAAATGAAACTGTTCCTGTAGTTAAGTGTGCATTACAATGCCAGAACCACCAGTAGAGAAATACTGAAGCAGACTTTTGTTTCAACAACCACAATCTTGGAAAACACAGATTACTTTCACAGTATTCTTGCCATCTGGGTCTTAAATAACACCTAGTAACAGAGTCATAAGAAGACATATCAGTGATATGAAATACAGAATTCCTTTTAACAGTTACTCTTTATCAGAATTCATGTAGACTGTATGTCAAGATAGTACGGGACCGCATAAGCTTACAAAGTAAAAACCAGGTATAAGAGATTTTTAAAAATCTGTTCTGAAAAGGAGTCTCTCCATGTAACTGTATTCAGCCATGGAGAAATGTATTTTGAATACTGAAACTGGCCAAACAAAAACAGACCTGCATTAGAATGCAGGCCAGGGGCAGTTCATGTGTAACTTCTGAATATACCACAAACCTCGAGGAGTTCACTAGGGACTTGAATCCCAGGAAGAAATGTCTACAGTTGCTCTCTTTCCTTGCATTCAACTCATCCATCAACCTTCCTGAAAGCATCTTCAACAAAGAGGCAGTGACCTCCTTATTCCTAAAGCTAATGGATGCTTCTTAAGCGCCCCTCTTATACGACCTTCTGGGTAGCAACTGCCACTGGTGGCCATTCTCTCTAAAGTAATAGTCCTTGGCTCTAGAGACACCCCTGTCTCCTGGTTCCCTTGATCTCTCCATGGCTGCATGTGCTCATTGCTTTCAAATGTTCCTATTGCTCAGCCTTCTTAAATACTTCAGTTCTCCAAAGTTACAATTGATAAACTATTTCTCACTCTGCCACACCCCTTTGGCAAACTTATCTACCTCCATGATTTCAATCATTATCATTTACTAATAATTTCCAGATTTACATCTCCAGCTAGCTTTCTTTATTGAGTTTCAGAGTCAAATGTCTAGCTACCTAGCCTAATGGCACCTCTATTTTGATATCCTGCAGGCACTTCAAACCGAATACATTTTAAGCTGAACTTGGCATCCTTGAACTACACCTAAACACAGTCCTGCCAATGGTCCTGAGTTCCCATTATAGTGATTCATACAACTTTTTGTTCAGTTATCAGGCCAGTTAACCATGTTGCCTTCCTTAACTCCATCCCTGACAATTTCTAACCACTCACCAAGAATTGTTAAGTCTGTTTCTTTCATTTATCCTTTTGTTTCCACTGCAAGTCACTGTCTTCTCTTATCTAGATTAACTCAAAATCCTCCTTGCTGGTCTCCCTGCCTCCAGCCTTGTTTCCCTCCAATCCATTCTGTACACAGAAAGTAGGGCAACCTATATAAAGGCAATCTGAACTGTATCCACAGCTGAAAGTATTTATTTATTTATTTCAAATTCTCTTAGGTTAAATGCCAAATTATTTCAAATAAATTCAGAGGCCCTTTGGGATCTTTTTTTTTTTTTTACCGGGAGGTCCCGGGGATGGGAGACGGACGCCCAACCAGTTGAGCCACATCCAACCCCCTTCCCTTTGGGATCTGATCCCAGCCTTCTTTCCAGCCTCATCTTCTTACTCGCCACTTCCTCACCTTTTACTTGAACCTTCTCAGTTCCTTTAGTCAGCCTTCTTTTTTCTCACCTCTGGGACTTTATATGTGCTGTTCCCACTTCCACAACCACCTTTTCAATGCTCCCACAAACTAAACTGTGATACTTCCAATCTATTTTTTTCAAACACTAACTAGGTAGTCTGTCATCCTAGATGTTACCAATATTAGATGAAGCAACCTATAAATCTATATTCCCTCCATCAAAGACAATTTCATTGTCTATGCTAAAATCTGAAAAGATTTCAGGAATATGTGGACAATTTAGAAATTTAAATATCTCATATACCTTATGATCTGTAAGCATTTATACATGCTTCCTTTTCCAATAATGCTAAACAATTCTCAAAACCCTGATTAGATGCCAGTTCTGCTCTAAAACTTTCCCTTACCTTCCCACGAGGACAGAATTATACATTTTTATTATTGCAGGTAGTGTACTATACCATAATTCCTTTTGTCCTCCTACTGTGCTTAATTTTTTTTAAATTTCAAGGTAATAAATGTACAGTTTTAAAAATCAAAGAAGATTTTTCTTGTAGTAATAGCAAAATAACTTATTGCAGATCAACCCTCCCACTGAGAAAATTAACTAGAAAAACTGGAAAAATACACAAAACACCTGTTCAAAGGCACTGGAGAGGGAGAGATATCAAGGCACCAAGGAAAAGGGGGCCAAGAAATTGACAAGAAGAACAAAGGAGTGATTCCAATGTTTAGGGATGCTTTTTCCCTCAAGACATTTGCTAATTTGTAAATGGTTGCCAAGAAACTGAGAAGCTAAGCAGAGTTTCCTGAAATTTCTGGGAGTTAAGAGGACAGAAAGTGGAGTATGGGCACAAGAAATAGGAGGGGCCATGGTAAACGCCAGGACCCCATGAAGGGTACAGCCTGCAAGATCAACTAGAAATAGACTGTACAGTTCCAATAAGCTGCCCCTGCTTGGATTATGGTAATCTGCCCCTATCTAAACCACCTGCCAGAAGAAAAGATCAATCCTCTGTAGGGAAGGAAACACAATGTAGAGCCCTAAATTATCCCGAAAATTTCAAATACCAATATCCAGTATTAAAAAAAAAAAAAAATTCCCAAATACCAGAAGATAAGACCAAGTGGCTGAAAACCAAGAGGAAAAAAGACAGACAATAGAAATGGACCCATAGGTGATAAAGAGGTTGGAGTTATTAGACCTGGACTTTAAATAACTGTGATAAAGATGTTGACAAAATTAGATGGTAAGATAGAGAATTTGAGCAGGAAATGGAAACTATAAGAAAATAATCAAATGGATTATTCTAAAACACAAAAATATGATATTTAAAATAAAAAAAATCAGAGTGGTTTGAAAGCAGACTAGCCACAACTAAAGAGAGGAATAGTGAGCTGGAAGATAGAGCAAAAGAAAATAAGAATAAGCTATGGAAAAGGAAGATGATGGAAAATACATAAAAAAGCAGAGGAAATACAAGAAATACAGTGAAAAGGTCTAACATATGGTGTAATTAGGTCTACAAAGAAGAAGAAAGGGAATGGGGTAGAGCAATATTTGAAGACACAATGTTTGAGAATTTTCCAGAACTGATAATAGCAAAAAATTCCATTTTCAAGGAATACTACAACCCAACACAGGATAAATACACAAGAAAACTTCTATGGACACACTACTTGAAAACCAAAGACAGAGAGCATTTGAAAAGTAAAAAGAGGGAAAAAAACAAAATCACATTACCTTCAGAAGAGTAAAGTGACAGCTGACTTCACAACAGAAATAAAGGAAGCCAAAAGACAATGGAATAACATCTTCAAAGTGCTGGAAGAAAGTAACTGCCAACAAAAGTTTTATAATAAGTAAAATTATCTACCAAAAATAAAGGCTAAACAAAGGCATTTTCAGACAAACAAAAATAGAGAGAATTTGTCACCAGTGGACTCACACTAAAGGCAGAAGGGAAATGATTCCAGACGGAAGCATGTGGAAATACAGGAGGGAATAAAGATCTATGGAAAGTGTAAATATTAGAGTAAATCTAAAGGCATACTTACTGTATGAAATAATATTAAGACTACTCTGAGGAGATTAAAATATATGAGGAATTAAAATATATAGGTAAATGAAGTTAAAGTGTCCCAAGACTTTAAAAAAATAAAATAATAAATGAATATACAACCAACAAACCAATCAAGGGGAGGCAAATAGAATTTAACAAAAACATATAATCTAAAAGGAGAAAAGGAGAATAAAAGGAATCTAGAACAGGTAGGACATATAGAAAAAAATAGAAGCCAGACTCAAACCCTTATATGTCAGAAATTACATTATATATAAATATACAAAATAACCCAATTCAAGGAAAAAGATTAACATACAAATAGACTCCTAGCCCCCAAAAAGAACAACTACAGGTAGTACACAAGATACACATTAAATATAAGAATTTAGAAAAGCTGAAAGTAAAAGGATGGAAAAAGATATACCATGCACACAGTAACTAAAACAAGGCTTCTTGCAGAAAACTATAAAATAGTACTGAGAGAAAGAAAGACCTAAATAAATGTAGGGACATGTACTCACAGATTAGAAGCCTCAATAACGTAAAAATGTCAATATTCCAATAATGATTCAATGTAATCCCAATTGAAAAAAAACAACAACAGGTTTTTAGGGAAGAGATTTGACAGGTTGGTTCTAGAGTTTATGTGAAAACAGAAAGGGTCAACAATAGTCAACACTACCTTGAGAAGAACAACAAAGTTGGAAGACTTAAATTAGCAGATGTTAAGAGTTACTATAAAACTGCCATAATTAGGAAAGTGTAGTACAAATGTAAAGACAGGTAACTAAATCAATGGAAAATAATGGAAAGACCAGAAACCAACCCACTTAATTTCACTTAATTTCTGACAAAGGCAGCACTAAAGACTATTGGGGAAAGGACGGTCTTTTTAATCAGTGGTATTCAACTCCAGGTGTAATTCTAAATATGAAAGGTAAAACAACAAAGCTTCTTGAATATAACAGAGGAGAATATCTTCATGATCTTGGGATAGGCAAACATTTAAAATAGGATACAAATAGTATAAAGGGAAGGCTCAAATTAGACTATTAAAATTTAAAAAAAAAATTAAAACTGAACTTTGGTTCAACACCTTTGAGAGTGAAAAGGCAAGCTACAAACTGAAAGAAGATGTAAGAAATATGTATACGTGACAAAGAATTCCAAGAAAAAGATAACACAAGTTTTTAAAATGGGCAAAACACAGGCAATTCATGATAGAACATACCCATTTGGCCAATAAATATATGAAAAGTTCCTCAAACACATAGATTGTTAGAAGAATGCAAATTAAAACCACAATGTGATACTACTACACACTCACCAAATTGGCTAAAACTAAAAGATTGACATCACAAAGTGGTGATAAGGATGGAGAACTAGAACTTTTTCATGCACTGCTATAGAGACTGTAGCTGAATGTGTGTGCAGTTTATGATACTGTAATTCCACCCCTAGAAAATACTTGAGTTCATGAAGATATATGTACTAGAATATTCATAGCAACATTATTTGGAAACAACCCAAATGTATATAAACAAGGATATTCATACTAGAGAAATACTAGAGAAAGAAATGCAAATCAAAGAACTGCTATGCTGAGCAAAGAGGCCAGATACAAACGGTCACATATTGTATAATTCAATTTATTCATAGCTCAAAAATAGGCAAAATTAATCTACATTGTTTAAAGGCATGGGTGTTTACCTTGGGGGTAAGAGAAAGAGGATACAGATATTGGGAGAGGGGTAAGGGCACATCTGGGTTGCTGAAAGTGTTCTATTTCTTGGTCTTGGTGCATTCCTAGGTATACTGGATTTGTGATAACTCATGAAGGTAAACACTTAGAATTTATGCTCTTTTCTGTATGCATATTATATTTTAAAACTCTCCCAGGGTTTGTAGCACAAATCAGCTTGCTGTTTATTGGCTTCCCTATGCCTGGGGTCCTTTATGGTTTTGTTTATTCAGTTCTATCACTTAACACTCATCTGTCTCCTTTCAATCTATGAAAATTTCACTGATATCTTGTTTTCATCTCCTCCCCTACTTTCTTTGAACTATTGTATTTCTTAACTTTAGTGGATTTCAAGAGTGAGAAGTCCTAGATGTCTATAAGTACTGTTTTCTTATAGTCTAGTAGGGGTGGCCACAAAGAGTTTGGAGGAAGCATAATTTTATTATTCTTTATATGCTTAGTATCAAGCCCACGACCAAATGAACCTGGGTACTAATTTCAGCTGTCAGTTTTTGGCATTGTGACTTCAGGGAAGTCACTTAACCTCTCTGGGCCTCTGTGAAATGGGGATCATGATATTTACTTATTGGGTTGCTGTGAGGGCCAATGAAATCACCTTTGAATGGCACCTGAGAGTCATTCCATAAATGTGAGCTCTCATACAAGAGTATGGGGAGAGGGTATCTTTGAACGTGTAAAGTGCTTGGAAAATGTGTTGAACGGCTAAAAAAGAAAATCAGGTTTACTGTCAAACCAATGAAAACACCACTCCCCTCCCCAACTCTCCTACCCCCACCCCACCCCCAATCCTGCAGTGGTCTGCACCTGGCCACATGGCATCACAAAGGGCCTAGGGAGCCTCACCTGTGTAGTGCTCGTTGCCTTGAGCAGCACAAGTCAGGAGTTGTGCCATGGAAGAGCCAACTGCTTTAGATGTACTTCCTAAGTCCTGAGCACATTTTTCCAACTGTAAGAATATTCAAAGGAGAAGAGAGGTTAGAAGAAAAGAATATATGAAAAGAAACATTCTTAGCATATATTAGAAAAATAATGCAGATGAAATTAGCCATTTCCCACCTAATACGCAGATGGCTCTAAAAAGAATCAAGATGACACAAGGGAAAGGGCCCAAACTTTAGGGTAAACAAACCTGGGTTTAAATCCCTGTCCACTTACCCCAATTGCTAGCTATATGAGATTAGGTAAGTTACTGAATCTTGCCAAGTCTTAGTTCCTGAGATCATAATTCCTAGCTCAGAAGGTTTTCAGAGCATTAATGTAGGTACTCAACAAATGGTAGCTATTAGTATTATGCCTCTAAGAGCTAATTTAGAAAGTCTGCAACAAGTCCTTAGTGGGAATTAATTATGCCTTGGCAGGAAGTGGGCAGATATCCAGTGGCACCACCTTCCTGGCATGTGGGACCATTAACATTGTTCAATTTGATCATTATACCTTGAAGAGTTCCAACAGAAAGGAAATGCAATAGAAATAGAGGTTTGGAGCGGTAAATGAGATTATGAAAATGGGGAAAGTGCTTGTTTCCCATGAATAGCATGGCATCTTGCTTTGTAAGCTGAATGAATAATTCAGAGAACAAAGTCACTAAAGGCCTAGGGTACAGATAATTATTTGATTACTAGATGAGGACAACATTTTCTATGAGAATTTGCAGGCACACAGCAAGAGTACAGAAAGGCATCAGAGAATGTGTACATTTTTATCACCATGACATGTCTCCCAAGAGAGGAAGAGCTTTTGGGGAAAAAAAAAAGCCTGGTCCATTATAGCCTATCATAATATAATATACACATTTTTTAAGGCAAAAATTTTCTTTAAAAATTATATGGTGGTTATTTGCAATCTAACTGTCCACTTATTTTATGTAAAGGCAGAATTTGTGCCATACCGGTCCGTCTTGAGCTTCCTGGAATACAGGAAACCGCAGGACGTCTGAACAACTAGGGAAAGCTGCTGGAACAGGAGCCAATCTTGACTCTGTATCATCAGCTGGGTGACTATGGTTCAGTGAATTAATGTTTCTGAACCTGAGTTAACCTGTTTTTTTTTTTTCCGCTTAGAGAAGTTGTGGGTTTACAGAAAAATCATGCTGAAATATAGGGTTTCCACATATCACCCTATTATTAACACCTTGCATTGGTGTGGTACATTTGTTATAATTTATGAAAGCACATGTTTGTAATTAAACTATTAATTATAGTCCATGGTTTGATTTAGGGTTCACTGGTTAGCGTTGTGTAGTTCCAAGGATTATTTTTTTTTAATTTTATTCTACGAGCATATATATAACCTAAAATTCCCCTTTAAACACATTCAAATATATAATTCAGTGCTGTTAGTTACATTGACAATATTGTGCTTCCATCACCACCATCCATTACCAAATTTTTCTAACAACCCAAACAGAAACTCTGTATATTTTAACCATTAACTCCCTATTCCTTAACCCCATCTTGTACCCTCATAAGCTAGATTTCAGATTCTGACTCTATAAGTTTGCTTATTCTAATTATTTCATATCAGTGAATCATACAATATTTGTCCTTTTATGCTTAGCTTATTTCATTCAGTATTATGTCTTTAAAGTTCATGCATGTTGTCACATGCAACAGACCTTCATTCCTATTTATGGCTGAATATACTCTACTATGTGTACATAATACATTTCATTTATCTAGTCATCAGCTAATGGATACTTAGGTTCCTTCCATCTTTTTGCAATTGTGAATAATGATACAATGAACATCAGCATGCAAGTATCAGTCCTTTCTTGTAATTCACATCCCATCTAGAAGTAGGATTGCCAGGTTATATGGTAATTCTATATTTAACTATCTGAGGAACTGCCAAACTGTCTTCCACAGTGGCTCACCATTTTACATCTCCACCAGCAATGAATGAGTGTTCCTATTTTGCCACATCCTCTCCAAAACTTATAAGTTTCTGTTTTCTTACTAGGAGCCATTCTAGTGGCTGTGAAATGGTATATCATATTGTGGTTTTGATTTACTTTTTTGAATAATCAAGGATGTTTGGCATCTTTTATGTACTTCTTGGCTATTTGTATATCTTCTCTTGAGAAATCTTTATTCAAGTATCTGGTCTAATTTTTAATTCAGTTGTTGGTCTATTTGTTGTTAAGTTGAATGATTTCTTTACATATTCTGCATATTAAGCCCTTCTCAGGTATGTGGTGTCAAAATATTTTCTCCCACTGAGCAGGCTGCCATTTTGTTGCTTGTGCTTTGGATATTAAGTCTAAAGAACAACTGCTTAACATAAGGAACAGAAGATGCTTCCTTATATTTTCTTCTAGGAATTTTATAGTTCTGGCTCTTAAATTTAGGTCTTTGATGCATTATCAGTTGATTTTGTATATGGTGTGAGGTAGGGTCCACCTTCATTCTTTTGCAAATGGAGATTCAATTTTCCCAGTACCATTTGTTGATGAAACTATTCTTTCCTCATTAAGTGGACTTGTCATCCTAATAAAAAAATCAGTTGGCCATAAATACAATGGTTGATTTCTGAGCTCTCAGTTCGATTCCATTGGTCTATATGTCCGTTATTATGCCAGTCTCATGCTGTTTTGATTAATATTGCTTTGTAGTAAGTTTTAAAATGAGGAAGTGTGAGTCCTCCAACTTTGTTCTTTTTCAAGATGGCGTTGGCTATTCGTGGCCACATACCCTTCCATATAAATTTGTTAATTGGCTTTTCCATTTCTGCAAAGAAGATTGTTGGAATTTTGATTGGGAATGTGTTGAATTTGTAAACCACATTAGGTAGAATTACCAACTTAATATTTAGTCTTCCCATCCATTAACACAGGATGTACTTCCATTTATTTACATCTTCTTTGATTTCTTTTAGCAATGTTTTCTAGTTTTACAACCTTGCTTAAATTTGGTCCTAGACATTAGATTCTTTAAGTTGCTATTGTAAATGGAATTTTTTTTCTTGATTTCTCCTTCAGAATGTTCATTACTAGTGTATAGAAATACTACTGATTTGGGGGTACTGATCTTGGACCCTGACACTTGCTGAATTCATTTATTAGCTCTAGGAGCTATATTGTAGATTTTTCAGGATTTTCTGTATTTAGAATCATATCATCTGCATGTAGGGAAAGTTTTATTTCTTCCCTTCCAATTTGGATGCCTTTTATTTCTTTTTCTTGCTTAATTGCTCTGGCTAGAACTTTCAGTACAATGCTGAATAAAAGGGGTGACAGCAGACATCCTTGCCTTGATCCTGATCTTAAAGGAAAAGCTAACAGTCTTTCACCATTAAGTATGAAGTTAGCTGTGGATTTTTCACATATGCCCTTTATCATGTTGAGTAAGTTTCCTTATATTCCTAGTTTTCTAAGTGTTTTATCAAGAAGGGGTATTGGAATTTGTTAATTTCTACATCAATTAAGATGACTGTGTATGTGTGTTTTTCCTTCGTTCTGTTAATGTGGTGTATTACATTAACTGATTGACTTATGTTGAACCACCTTTGCATACCTAGAATAAATCCCACTTGATCATGGTGTATATTTCTTTTAATGTGTTGTTGAATATGGATTGCTAGTATTTTGTTGAGGATTTTTTGCAATTACATTCAAAAGAGATATTGGTCTGTAATTTTCTTTTCTTGTGGTATGTTTATCTGGCTTTGATATGAGGGTGATGTTGGCCTCATAGAGTGAATTAGGCAGTTTTCCCTCCAATTCAATATTCTGGAAGAGTTTGAGCAGGATTGGTGTTAAGTCTTCTTGGAATATTTGCTAAAATTCCCCTGTGAACCTATCTGGTACTGGAATTTTCTTTTCTTGGAGGTTTTTGATTACTGATTCCATCCCTTCATTAGTTATTGGTTTGTTGAAATCTTCTATTTCTTGTTAGTCAATGTGGCTAGTTTGTGTATTTCTAGGAATTGCCTATGTCATCTAAGTTATCTAATTTGTTGGCATACAGCTGTTCATTGTATTCACTTACAGTCCTTTTTATTTCAGTGGGGATGATAGTAATGTCTCCCTTTTCATTTCTGATTTTAGTGGTGTCCTCTTTCTTTTTTCTTAGTCAGTCTAGTTACAGGTTTGTCAATTTTATTGATCTTCTCAAAGAACCAACTTTTGGTTTTGTTTATTCTCTCTATTGTTTTTTGTTTGTTTGTTTTCTATTTCATTTATCTCCACTCTAATCTTTGTTATTTCCTTCCTTCTGCTCACGTTGGATTTAGTTTGCTCTTCTTTTTCTAGTTCTTCCAGTTTTGAGGTTAGCTTGCTAATTTGAAATCTTTCTTCATTTTTTAACATAAGGATTTAGAGTCATAAATTTCCCTCTCAGCACTGCCTTTGCTGCATCCCATAAATTTTGGTAATGTAGTTTCCCTTGAGATTCCCTCTTTAACTCATTGGTTGTTTATGAATACGCTATTTAATTTCCACATATTTGTGAAATTTCCATTTCTCCCTCTGTTAATGATTTCTAGCTCCATTGTGGTCAGTGGAGATACATTGTACTATTTCAATATTTTGAATTTATTGAGACTTGTTTTGTGACCCAACATATCATCTATCATGGAAACTGATCCATGTGCACTCATAAAGAATGTGTATTCTGTTGTTGTTGAGTGAAGAGACCTATATAAGTCTGTTAGGTTTAGTTGTTTTAAGCATATGCATAGTTTATGTCCTCTATTTCCTTACTAATTTTCAGTGTAGATGTTCTATCCATTATTGAAAGTGGTATATTGTCTCCCACTATTAATATAGTACTGTCTAATTATTCCTTCAAATCTGTCAGTATTTGCTTCATATTTTTTGGGCTCTGTTAGGTACATAAATACTACTGTTAGGTGAACATATAATTATTATGTCTTATTGAATTGACCCTTTTATCAGTATACAATGACCTTCTTTGTTCCTTGTAACAGGTTTTGACTAAAGACTATTTTATGTTAATTCCAGCAACCCTGGCTCTCTGTTGGTTACTATTTGCATGGTATAAATTTTTTCCATCCTTTGACTTTCAACCTACTTAAGTCTTTGAATTTAAGGTGAGTCTCTTGTAAACAACATATATTGGGTCATGCTCTTTTAAACCATTCTGACAACGTCTGTTTTTCGACTGGAGAGTTTAAGCCGTTTACATTTAAAATCTCTACTGATAGTGCAGGACTCTCTTCAGCCATTTTGCTATTTAGTCTTTGTAAATCTTATAAATTTTGTGTCCCTCTGTTTTTCCATTAATGCTTATTTTCATATTTATTTGATGTTTTTGTATTGTACCATATTGAGGCCCTTATTTGTTCCTGGATATATTTCTCAATACATTTCCCTGTGATTACCACAAGGTTAAAATTTAGTATCCTAAATATATAATAATCATATCTGATTTTACATCAACTTGACTTCAATAGCATACACATACCCTTCCGTCTCCCCACCTTTTTTTGGTACTTGTTACAAATTATACCTTCATACATATTATGTCCAAAACCATATGTTTGTCATTACTTTTTATGCACTTGCATTATAGCATCTGCAGGATGTAAGAAGTAGAGTTACATATCAAAAATTACAATAGTCCTGGCATTTATAATCCAAATATGGTTACCTTTACCAGGCATCTTTATTTCTTTATGCTGCTTTGGACCACTGTCTAGTGTCCTTTCCTTGGAGTCTGAAGAACTCCCTTTAGCATTGATTGTAGAGCAGGTCTTGTGGTGATTTTATCCGAAAATGGATGGAAATTTTCTTGATTGGCAATTGATTTCTCTCAGTGCTTTAAGTATTTCAACCAACTGCTTTCATGGCTCCATGGTTTCTGATGAGAAATCAGCATGTAATTTAATTAGGACTCCCTGAATGCAGCACAATGCTTTTCCTTGTAGCTTTTAGAACTCTTTCCTTGTCTTTTGCATTTGACAATTTTTCAGTATGTGACAGGGTATATTTTCTTCAAGTTTATTGTGTTTGGTGTTCTCTGTGCTTCTTGGATGTGCATATTCAATTATTTGATAAGTTGGGAAAATTTCTGTCATGCTTTGAATACTACTTCAGTCTCTTTTTCTCTTTCTTCTCCTCTGGGTTCCCATAATATGTATATTGATATACTATACTACATGGTGTCCCACAGGTCTCTTTGGCTATTTTCACTTTTCTTGTTTTTTTTTTTTTTCTCCTCAGCCTAACTCATTTCAATTGACTTGTCTTCGAATTCAATGATACTTTCTTCTTCTAGCTCCAATCTGCTGTTGAAACTCTCCTGGGAATTTTTCATTTCAGTTATTGTAGTCTTCAACTTCAGTAGTTCTAGTTGGTTTATTTTTAAAAAATTTCTCTTTATTGAGATTCTCGTATTGTTCACTCATTGTTTCCCTGATATCCCTTGGTTCTTTCTCTGTATTTTCCTTCATCTCCATGAACATACTGGGTGTTTTCCTGATAACCTTTAGTTTTTTCTCAGTATTTTCCTTCATCTCCTTGAACATAGTGAAGATCATTTAAAGTCTTTGTCTAGTATGTCCACAGTCTGGTCTTCTTTGATGTTTTCTGAATTTTTATTCTCTTCCTTTGGATGGACCATTTCCTATGTCCTTGTTTGTCTTGTAACCTTTTGTTGCACACTGTACATATTAATATTTTTAAATGTTAAGACTAGAATTTAGGCCCTGATATGTCTGTTTCTCGAGCTTGTAACCAGCTGGTGATATGACAGAGATTTTCTTGAGTGTCAGGAGCTAACAAAACCAAGCAAACCTGAACAAAAAACAATTTTTGCCATCTTTGCAAAAGAGCTTTGCATTGACTGGTACTCTTCCTCAGAGTGCAGCCCTCCTATCAGGAAGGTCAGCCCAAGGGGAATGCAAAGTACAGGGTCCTCTCTGTCTTTTCTGGGCCTGTGCTTGTATGTTTAAACCTTGAGTCATCTGACATAGGCATCGGGAGGTATCATAATAAGATCAAATTAAACCTCTGTGCCATAATTCCATGTGCAATTGTGTGGCTTTATACTATATTTTGTGCTTTGAAATGACCTATCCCTGTACTTTATTAAGTAAATGCTTCTTAAAACTGTGACTCTTGAATTTTTCAAGTTTATCATTATAATCTCATTGTTGTCCATTTTACAAGTAAAATATCATAGATATAGGGGACATAAGGGGCTTACCCCACAGCTAGTTAATGATGTACCTGGATTTAGAAGCCAGACCTCCTAATTATAAACCTAATTTCTCCTGCTGCAGAGTGCTTTTCCCACCCCCAGAAAAAGGCCCCAGGATTAGAACATTGAACTCAAACACTAACATTTATACAAAAGAGGGTAAATGTTAACGAACCCTGTTCATTCCCAGGAAACCATGGGAACAATCACCAACCCCCTCCCCCCAAGTGCCACTGTGATCTTTATCTTAATGCAGGTCTAAGGAAATGTAGGTATCTTGGGACTTTACATTCAAAATGCTTGAAATTCAGGCATCTGAACTTCTAAGAAATGCCTTGACAAGGCTTTAAAGGTAGACAATCCTGCTCCACTCCCAAATATCTTACCGTTTCTCCTGGAAGTGGTTTCAGCTGACTCTCCACGGCAGCCATCTTGGCATCCTGCAGTTCATTCTTAAGCGTCTGCACAGTGTTCAGAGCTGAGTCAATTTCCATAGGACCACAGGCTTCATGGGCCTATAAATAGAGTTGGGAATATGTGTACATAGTCAGCTTTAGAAAAGTGTCCCTGACACTTTGCAACATATGAAATGCCATATTTTTCTCTAGAGAGCAAAATAATCCTTAGGACCTCAGTCCTAACTTCCCTAAATAACCAATTATGTATGTCTCATAACTGGATTTATTTAAAATCTCCTTGAGGCTTTTTTTTATTCGAAATGCATCTGCCTCTCAGACTAAAGAATCCTTTATTGGCTGACTCTGAATTCTAGAGATAGGGCATTCAGAACTATATGTATGTGTGCACACAGAGGCTCGGGATATATGTGGTGAATGAACAAATGACCAAATGGACCCAGGACTCTGGGGACAAGTGTCTATATCAAACTTGTTGTTTCTCTTTACGAATTTCTAGATTAAAAACCATTCTCTTTTCATACTGAAGATCAGGAAAGATTTTTCTCCTAGTAATTTGTTCTAAGAAAAAGACTTCATTCTCTTGACCATTTACAGCACTGGTCTCCACATGTTTGGATTGCATCCCTCCAATAGTCACATTACAAATTATATACATGTATAACTATTGATCAATATATTAAATACTGATACTTAATTTCATTCCTTTTCAGATAATAATAACCGCAATTAATATATACTATATATATTAACTGAGTGATTTTTATATGCCAGAATATTATGTGAGGAAACTGAGGCACAGAGCGGTTAACTTGCCCAGATCACAAAATTAGTCAACAGCAGGGCTAGAATTTGAATGCAGATAGTCTGAATCCACATCCACCACCCTTAACTCTCATACTATATTAAAAATATATTTAAAAGCTATCAGTGTCCTCCTGTACCCAGTGGATAGTCTTGCTTGAGCCCCACTTTGGGGTTCTCTGTTTCCAAGCAGTTGTTTGATCTTAGTGTGTGTCTAAGACTCACTGAGGAAAGTTGTTAAAATGCAGATGTTCAGGTTCTATGGCCAGTGATTCTGACTGGATTTTTCAGATGCCAGGCCTAGGAACCTGCATTCTAATAAGCACCCCCCAGGTGGTGCCGGAGCAAATGATTGCAGGACCTCCCCTTTAAAAACAAAGCTCAAAAGAGTTGTTTATTGGATACAGTTTAAAGTTCTGGATTTTGTTTTGTTTTTGTGATGCTGAAATTCAAGTCGACATTTACCTTCTTCCCTTATACATGTATGAAGCTGATGGTTCTCAAAGGGAATTGCTACAATGAGGAAAAATGAATTCATGCTACAACTTCATGCTAATACCGCAAAGTCCTTTGGTAATTATTAAGTTCCAGAGACAGAAACTCATTTAAATCCTAATTCTGCTCTGTTGAAGACTTTGTTAAGGTGAATACCCCCAGGAAAGATGTGAAAACCTTTCAAGGCAAAGAAAGATATTAGAAATGAGCCCCCCTTCCCCCATAGATTTGCTGCCTACATTATTTATTAACTTCACAAGATGATCACTGGAAGATATGATCACTTTTTTTTGGCCCACAATTTATATGGCACCAAGAAACTAATGACTAACAGTATCCCCCAAGACTGTGAAAAATGTCCATTGCTCAATCCAGGGCATGGGAGGATGGAGAAGAATGCAACCTAAAATAGTTTGACAAAAGTCATCTGTAACTGGAAGGTGATAACTAAGTCTAAGAGATAACAGCTAAATATGGTAAAAGCCAATCCAAAAGAGCATTATTAAATGGTCATACAAATGAAATGGGAAATGCTGCCAAAAAATATGTCCAGCAGTGTTGAGGCCCTGGGTAGCAGCCACGCTACCCCAGCTCATCCGCTCCTGATGAGCGCACCGCTCTGCAAGGGTCCCACTTGCCTTCTGTGAGGCAGTACGCAGCTCTGCCAAGCTGGTGGCGAGGTTCTTGGCACACTGGCTCAGCTGCATGGCTGCAGCCTGGTCACTCACGGTGGGCACTGCAGCTTTGGCAGAGGACACCATCTTGCTTCCAGGCTACAGAGAGATGAGCAGAAGGTAAGACGGCTCCTGGATAGCAAGAGTCAGAAGAGTAGAGACCCAAACAGAGCAAAGCTGCCATACCACGCAGAATTTACTTTACCCTACAAAAAAAGAATGTTAAAACTATCTAGTTTCCTCCCAAAATTGCCACTCCCAAGTCAGAAAGTCTAGGTCAGTACATTCTAGGAATATTAAAACAAAAGATGTATGTGGAACAGGAAGCAAAACCAAGATAGTTGAACTTCTCATTTAAAATAGATTTCAAAGAGTTTCTTATTACACACTTTCTGAAAAAGTATTTCTTGGAATAGCTCTTTAATCTTTGTCACAAATATACCCTATAGACTATTCAGAAAAATCCATACAGACAAAATGACTCAAATAAAATCACTTTACACCTCACATCCCAAAATGATTTCATGGTGCATGGATGTCTGTATACATAAATGTATATATATTTATTTATCAAAAACAAGATCATGTTAGTCTATCTTACAATCTCCTTGTTTCCCATTTTCTATCTTTTTAATACCTACATAATATTCCATTGTATACGTCTGTCAACATTTCTCAATCCCCTATTGTTGGGCATGTTTCCATTTTTTCCCAATATAATAAAAACTGGTATGATAAACACCTTTGTACCTAAATCCTTAATCCTTGTACTCATTCATAATTTTCTTTGTGCACTTTAAAAAAAATTTTAAGGTGGGATTTTTCAAATACTATAGACAATTGTAAGGCTTTTAATATATGTTTTAAAACTATTCTTTAGTAAAGTTATAACAATTTCCATGTTTAAAACTATGAAAATCAAGGAAATGTAAAATCAACACTAAGAAGTTTAACAAGCAAACGGACAAAAATGTGTATCTTTATATGCTTAATTCCCTATTAAAATGTGTTCTCCATATACTGCTGGTTTAAGTTTAGATTCATTTAATTTTTTGGAAGAGCAATTTTACATGTATGAAGAAAGCTTAAAATGTACAAGCTTTTAAAGCTTGCAATCACATTTCTATTTATTTTTAACCCTGTCCTATTCTTGAAAAGACATCATGTGTCTATGACAGCAAAATTAAAAGGACAAAAGAAAAGGTAAAACAAGAGTAGGAACCGAATAAAACCAGGAATGTGTCTACACTGCTCCATCCTAAACACCCAACAATTCTGCCGGTGGTGGGGATATCACAACTGGCTAGGCTAAGCACCCCACTGAAAAAAGAAACACGTTGTCCTAGCTACAACTCTCAATGCATGAAAGATAAAAATAAGCTGCTTACAATTCTGTTTCTAGGAATTTACCTTCAGGAAATAATTCAAAAGGGAACAAAGACTTGAATACATAATTTTAAAGAAAAATCACATGACATTGTTCACAATGGAAAAAAAAAATTGAACACAACCTATATGTCCAGGGATGGGAGAAGAGCTAAACAAAGAGTACAGCCATATGAGAGAATATTATTTAAAATCATAAATGCTCGTAATATAAATGTCACATTAAAAAAACCACAAGAACGCTACATACAATGAATCCCAATTTAAAATTATATATACATATAGTTAAAATATGAGAAAACATCCTAAAACTTTCATGTTTTATCTGTGCAAGTTGGAATTATGGCACATGAGAATTTATGCAAACAGCTGTGTTGCTGGGTCCTGTCACTGCAGGCTGAACTAGAAAGGGTTGAGGAAGAGAGTTCAATTCTCATATAAACCGCTTGAGGGATACAAGCAGACAAAAGTGCTGATAAAGTAGAGAGATTTGAATACAAACATGGATAAAGGGAGTTTTTCCATTAACTCAATATTCTTATTTTATCCAATCGCCCTTAAAAGGAAATCTACCCCTTACCCCTACAAAGACCTTCTAATAGTACAATTGCCACAAACGATGATCACAGCTTCAGAGAAGATGTGTCAACCACTTCTTTTTTCCCCAGTTCACGAATAACAGCATTAGGCACACTGGAAACTCACCCTAAAGCAGTAACTAGTACAAGGCTGTTCATCAAAATTTGCAACTTATTACATGTTTGCTCTCTTAGAGGAGAAATAAATATGATACTCCCAGGAAAAATGGATCATGTGTGGTCTCCCCAGGCAATTTCCCTGCATATTAGCATTTTGCTTTGCCAAGTTAAATCTACCTCTCCTGCAACGGGAAATACAATGAGGAGGTCTTCAAGGACTGCTTCCTTGAAAAGATCTGCTAAGGCTGTGGAATTAGCTAATTCCTCTCCTTAAGGATAAAGGGGCCCCCTGCCCCGCTGGGGGCTCTGGGCATGACCAAGGCGAATGCTTGAGTTACCTGCAGGAAGTTCTGGCTGGAGATAATGAGAGCCAGCTGAGCACTGAGGTCTTCTGCTTGAGCTTGGCTCCCTCTCACCCCCTGGACCAACTGAGGGATATGATCAGCCACTGCCTACAGGAAGCAAGGAAAAGAAAAACTGAGCACACTTGGCATGGGAGGAATTGTCAAAAGAGGGTGGAAAATAACCCAAGGTGATGCGATTCTGGGATGTGCTATTCACTGCAGGGTGACACCTGCCCCAGGCCTTGTACTGACCCATCATGTTTACCCAGCTAGGTCCTTGCAGACCCCTAATCCTAGTCTCTGGTTCTCTTTTCCCACACAGGCTCTACCCTGTGGTCCTAAAGTCCCAACACATTTAGCAGAAGACGAATTCTCCCTAACAAGGCTTTAAAACAATCTCTCAGGCGCAACTCATACCACCCTGGCTCATTAGGGTTACAAACTTAGAATCAAAGAATCTGTGCAACTCACAGGTAGATAAACTGGTCATATGATCCCACGATCAGAAGAAAAGTGAAATAACTACTAGCACATTCAATGCTTCAATTTTTTCTTTACAGGTATACATTCTCCCCATCCAATTTTCATGTCATCAGGGCCCTTCTTCCTTTATTCAAAGTAGCACCTCTTATTTCTCAAACTGGAAAACCCAAAGCCCAGGGTAAAGGGAGGTACATTCCCCAGGACTGTTCCCACACTGCCTTAGGGGGTGAGCCACTTACCACCTGTGTATTTCTTCTACACTTCTCTATATTAACCCTCCATCCGATTAACCAGGCTCTCAAAGTCATAGCTCCATGGCCATCATCACTGATGCCAACTTGGCCTGGTGATACATTTTTGGGTAGATCTTTGCAGCAAAGGAAAAATAAAATATGTCCATGGAATTTGCCCCAAGCCCACATACGGTTTGCTGGCTCCAGTGATTTGATGCCACTCTTCCCTCTCCAACACAACCTGATAAATGGTCATCCTGTCCTTTCTTGGCAGTTAACACCAAGAGGCTTAGTACCTTTAGTCTGATTTGCATTAAGGGGAGGGGGGCTCATGAGTAGCATGTGCTTCCTGAGATGGGGAAAAACCATTTACCCTCCCTTGCTTTTCCCAACAGGAAACAAGCTCTCAGCAAGACCAGTTCTCTATCTGCCTAATGTCTGATGACAGTGGGCTTGGGGCCCTACTGCATTGCTGAGGCTTTTTGCCTAGAGCACACTCACTCCTTAACCAGGAAGTGGGGCTTGGTCCCAGAGAACCTGGAATCAAGATTACCAGGCTCTGGGAGTTCCTCTCAGAAGTAAAGCCATTTTCTTTAGTAGCAGCAGTGACACCCTTTAAATGCAAATCAGTATTTCCCAGAGGAGATGTGGAGAGGAGAACAGGGCAGTGACTTCTCCTAACCCAAGTTTGATCAAATGTACCTCTCCACCAACTCCCACCACTAACTGCAGTCAGAGCTATGCTGCCAACACAGGGGCAATGGCCACAGAATCAGGGACTGTGTCTGGCACCATTCAGTGGTCTCCTGGGAGGGTCAACGCCCTGGGTCCTCGGAGAAGGCAACCCCACGTTGTTTTCTGTGTCCTTTGCAGTACGCGGGCCTCAGCATCGCATCCTTCAGGTCACAGAAGAACGAACAGGACACAAAAGGGAGCACCAAAGCACATGGCCCCGGAGGTCAGTCAGATGAAACAAATCCTACAGGCTTTCAGTGGAAAGCAAGAAACAACAAACTCTCCTCTGATGAGTAAAGCCTGAAGAGGAAGGCCCAACTCAAAAGAGAAAAAGCACTCTGGAAATCCAATGCTTCATTACTATTTCAGAGCCCGAAAATGGCCTCGTCATCGATCCCCTTTGATCTGGCCTCTTGAAAAGAAAGGAAAAGTCTCTTGACAAAGGAAAGATAATGCTGAAAAAAAACATACATATGTTCTTTCCAAACACAGGCTGTCCACTTAACTGACAAAAAGCAGACACATGTACACCTGGAACATGGGAGCCGGTGCAAACCAGATCAGGGGCCCAGATGATCTGTAGTAACCAAATTACCAGGGCGCTTGGCGTCCTCGGCTGCCAGGGTCATCCACAGCAGACCCGGCTCTCAGGCAGCCAGAACCTCACCTTGCAGCTCTGGACCAGCATCTGCTGGGCCGCAGGGTTCTTGTTGGAAACGGCAGCATTCTGGGAGGCGGCGATGGTCTGCGTGGCAGCAGCTGCGGCCTGCTTGGCTGCAACCTGCACAGGGGAGAATGAGCAGGGTGACTCAGGGTTTGCACATGCAAATGTACACAACTATGCCTGCCACTTCTATCAAAGATTTGGCACGCAGGCAGCTCACACGAGAAAGAGAACTCCAAGAACAGGCTCCGACTTTTAAAAATCACTGATGAGTTCAACCTAACAGCGCTCTTTTATTTCCCTTTGGATTACATTCCCAGGGACAAGTGATAAAGACAGGCACACATGAAAGCTGAAGAACCAGGGCTCCGTTTGTCTTTCTCTAAAAGACAGGGAACAATTCCAAGATGGTGGCGCTGATAAGCAGCACCAAACTCTGGGTGTTTTAGGGAAAAAGAAAGATCTCACACAAAAAGCACAGGCTGCTCTCCGGGTCAAGCCCAGACGCTGACACTCACAACTTTCCACTCACAGCACAAGGGAAGCCTTGGCTTAGAAATACATGGAAACTTTCCCACTGGAGTATTTAATTGCGTTTATTCGACATCTCCTTCCAAGAACAAAGAAGCCAATTTTCTTCCAGAAGAGGCAAGACCGCATATGGAGGGATTCCTCGTTTAAAAGGCAGGTTCTCAGCCCATAAGCCAACATATTTTAGTGTAAGGGTCCCTCCCTGTGCACATTCGTGTATAATTAATATTGGCATCATTTTATTGATCATAAATAAATGTTCTGAAAATCAACAAACATATTTCTTCCTATTCCCTCCCATCCTCCTCCCCCTAACTCTGATCTCCCATCTCCAGCCTTCCAAAGTCCGTATTTTCTATGGGATCACATGGAAAAGTCACTGCCTCCAATAAAGTCTGTATGTTTTCAGCTAAAGGTCCTTCCTTGACATGTATAACTTTTAATGCAACAAACAGAAACAACAACAAAAAATCCTCAAACCTGGCTCCTCCTGAGAAGATTCTCAATTCTCTTATACCTTAATATTAAGCTGAAAGGATTTTTAGCTTTATGGAGTTTCCATGAAGCCAGGACTGAAGCAATTTTTCAAATTGTGTCAATTAAACTATGCCTATAACCTTAACTTCCTTTATATAGACATCACCCTGTTAACTCAATTATTATTTTTTCAAGTAACTCTTGGCAATCTGAATGGGCTTCCTCGAAAAGCAGCCCTTTGCTGACCTCCAGTCGGTTGACGATTTTTTTCTTGATAGCATTCTGGGCGGCAGCATTGGTTGCCACTCGGAGACCTTCTGCAGCTTCTCTCAGTCTTTGCTGCTGGTCCTCATTCTCAGGGTTGGCTGCAGCCCCCTGGAGTGTGAAAACAGAGATGTCAAGAGGTCCAGGGTGCAGCGTGCCCTGGACCCTGAATCCAGACCTTCAATTTTACTTCTTAGTAACAGCTGGAAAGCAATTGGAAGAGAAAGCCAAATGCTGCAAGCAATATTTTTTATGATAAAGATGTTTCCTCTAAGAACAAAAGAATAACTATCAGGGGATGTTTCAAACCTGTACCACTAAACAGTAGAAATCCAGTGGCTATAATTAAACACTTGAGATCATAGCCTTAGTCATCCAAACAAATTAACTTGTGGTCAGAAGTTCATGGTTTAAAAGATAAGATTAATTGCCCCCTACTCCCAATCTCTCAGGCAGAGTTTTATTTTAATTCACATGAAAACACAATAATGACACATACATCTGCACGTCACTGCTAAAAGATTCTCATTCCCTGTGGCACTAGTAAATGTGAAAGGGCTGAGATTCCAATTTAAACCCATGCACGAGGGTAAAAGAGAATGGGGAGGGGAACGGGATGCCATCCAGAGAGACTATAAGGAAAAGTTGTTAAAGAACATGCCTAGAAATCACATTCCTGGAGAGCATGAGTTGGAAGCAAAGTAGAGCTGATACCCAGCTGTACTGAATTAATGACAGAATCTGATGCCAGTAACCTGGCAGGGAAAGAAGCTGCCCAGCCCATCGCCATGCCTTCTCTTCTCTTAACTCCATGGCCCTTGCGCTAGGTGGCTTTAAAGAGTCTTGGGAGTCCAAATGAATTTTATGTGGATGCGTGGGATTCTGAAGTTGGGAAAGGTTAAAGGTTATAGAGGGAGGATAAGCATTTACTCCACAGTAATTCAACAAAGACTTCAAGAACATTCAGCCCTCCTCTCCCACCTACAATAAAAACAGCAATCAAGAATTTTCTCACAGAGCCTGGCTGTTTTGTGACTAGTGCTGGGTGCATCTAGGTCAAGGAGTTTCTTTCTATGAACACTTGCTCATGAGGTAGGGAAGCCAGCAGTAGGAAATAGGCCAATTTACTAAAAATAAATTTGCTGAATGTTTAGATTTTCCAAATGGCCAATATGTCAAATTTACCAATTTATAAGACCATATTTCTTTTAGCTATTTTAAAAGTTATGGTAATTCATACAGGGTGGAATGGTTTTAATATCTGTGACAATTGTTTTGACAATCCTCTTGAAGAGAACCTTCTATTTATTCACAGTTTAACCACTTTTAGTAGTCTTGATTTTGTGTTTCCAGTAATTAAAACATTGTATTTCTGCCTTTCATATATGAAAAGGTTGTTCAGGCCACTTTTGAATTCTTTTGCAAGTATATCAAAGTCATTTTATTTTTTCTGGTCATCAGGTATTTTTTTAGGGCACTTAAAAAAAAAAATCAGTATTCAAGTGGCACATCAGCCTTAACTGAGTAGCTGGAAACCAACACTTTCTCACTTTACACAGATGTGGGTACTCTCGATCCTTCTTTAGTGATGGATTTTTTACAGTAAAAGTGTGTCAGACGTGGAGTACTAGTTTTGCCCTGAAATCTTGGTTGCTGATTATGAAATATTTTTTTCCTGCACATTGAATATATTCTATGGAAGTCTAACCACCTATGTTCTTCAGCTTTCAACAAATTGACCAGTCCTTAAAATGTTGTTATGGAGACAAAGTGACAACTTTTAACTAAAAGTTAAGGGAATTAACTAAATGTTTATGGGGCTTAACACTGCCCCATCTAATATAAACAATCAAAAATAACATAAATACGTAAAAGAAGTAAGTTTTTGGTAGTGTGGTAAATTTGATGAATTGGTCTGGTGAAGGCAGCACATCTGATTCTGGCTCAGTTCTGGTTATGTGATGTTAGTCTGAATCCTTATGAGCTTTAATTTTCTCATTTGTAAAGTTAGGGATTGATTTAGATTTCTATAAGGCTCTTTTCAGTCAAGCAAATAGGCTTTTTTTAAACATTTTTTTAACTTTATTTTTTACATTTGATAATTGAAAATATAAACAATTAAAAACTAAAAAGTAAACACAGATAGTTTTTTACTGACATAAAGGTTTGCTTGAAAAAGCTATGTTTAGACATAAAAGGGAAAACACCCAGTGAAACCCTAAAAAAAAGCCATGATACAAAAACTACTATGTATTTTTTGCTAAAATGGGTTTTTTAAGGGCTGAGCTTCTTTGGTTGAAACAAGAGTCCAGAGGCAGAGGAAGGAAGTTCAGACCCTGCCTCCTTCTTGGGTCTCTTCTTCACTCCAATCCATGAGGGATCTCTAAGAACTTTGTTTCTCAGGTAACACAACAGAAAGTTCAGACAAGCAAGATCCTCAACATTATTCACTGCATGTCCTAACACACGTAAGAGAAGTAATTCACATAGCTGATTGAAATACACTACTATTCCATTGGTGCTAAGGGAGGTAGGATAAGATGTGAGGATGCTTAATGAACCTTTTATGCATAGGAAGGCATTAAAAATGTTATTTTGGGGGTGATGAAATTGACAGTGATTTTAATTTTCTTATTTATACATACCTGCATTTCTATGAAGAAATATATGTTGGTCACATAATTTTTAAAAATAGAAAAATAAGCCTTATCCATTTTAAACCATCTTCACCTGGAGGTATGCATTGCCTATGGAACGTAAACATACTCTCTCCCCCTCTCTCTCTCCCTCTCTCCTTCTCTCTCTCTCAGTGACCTAGTGAATCAGAATGTTTGAGGGTAGAATTGAAGCATGTGCATTTTAATGCATTTTACAGGGGCTCTGAAACAGCCCCCTGGTTAAGAATTACTGGCTTTCACTGTCATAGTTCACAAAACCGGCCCTCAACTCTTTTTTTTCAAATATTTATCTAATGTAATCTCTAAAACAGCCACTGGGAGTTGAGGAGCAATAAAGTAGGAAGCACTATACTATGCAAACTCTTGTTAGGAGTTTAGTTGAGAAGTCACGTGGGGGGCAAAGCAACATTGAGGTTGCAGGAAGAAAACAGGTGGAAGTGAATTTACTGCTGAAACTCTCAAGTTTGAATTAATCACCATTTTCAATACAGTTGATAGTGATGACCCAATGGATAAAGAGCCCTGGATAAAACAGGGCACCTTGTTGACCATGACTGAGTGGGCACCACTTCCCTAAAGAGTTTCATTAATAAGCTTAACATCCTTCTCCTTTCTCACCTGAACAAGGTTTCATGTTATAAAGCCATACAGGCTTTAAACCAAGATGCACTCTCAGCTACTCATCCTCTATCTTGAAGATACCTTCCAAATCCTAACACTTAACAAGTCATTTTTCAACCCAACAAATCCAATGTTATACCTTTGCAGCTTCCACCATGCGAGCAGTGGAGTCGGCCAAGAGTTTTGCTGCTGCCAGGAGCTTCTTGGAATTCTCCATGTCTATTTCAGCTTCTGCATCTGACCTCATGGCATTGACGAGGTCCGAGGTGGCCTGGGCCAGGACCCGAGCCTGGCGCACCATTTCACCTGGAAGACAGGGTAGAGGTGGCGGTCTATTTCTCTGGTTCTAAAGCTCAGTTAAAAGCTCAGGAATTGATGATGGTAGCAATGCAGTTAATGGCACCGAATTATATACATAAAATGGTGAAAATTGAAAATCCTATGTTATATATATATATATATGTTACCATGAAATTAAAACAAACAAAAAAATTCCTCAGTAGCCAGTACAGTCCTGTTTCCACTCCTATGTCTAGCTGGGCAGAGAGAACTGAGCCTCACATGCATGTTCTGTTCATAAACACTGCACCCGCATTACAGCCAGAACCAAAAATATTCTCTGCGGCTGCCAAGACTGCACATCCAAATGCATCCAAATTCAATCAATCTATGAGGGATAAATATGACATAAGAAACCAAAAAGGATAATTTTATAAAGAGAAAGCAGAGAGAAAAATTATGTCGATTGTGTGGATTTACTTTTAATAAATATGGATAGAGAAAATATCATTTACCTCACTGCAAGAACCTGCTAACACAAAAGCCCCTATAATAAACTCTGAGTAATGTGTACAGACATAAATTATTTTTAAATTTTTTATTACTATGAATGCTACTTAATACTAGATGAGTAATATCCCATAATTCTCTGTGCCATTTTGCTCTGCCTTAGAGGAAGCACAGACCCCTGTTTCATGCTCAAGTGTTCAGATTTTCTTTGGCCAAGAGTTCTCCCTATCATTTTTCTCTTTCTCCCTGCTATCCTCTCCCTTTTCTTCCGAGTACTGGTTTTGGTCTTTTACTAATTATTTGGTTTTATTGTACCTGCAATTTTACTGATATCTCTTTCAACTTCGGAAGTGAGAGAAGTATAATAGCCAACAAAACTACCCAAGTATAATGGATTCCTTCCTCTCCCAAAGGTCATTTGACAAGAAGATTGAAGCATTGCAACATTAAGAGAAAAGAGCTTTTATAAAAATTAAAATGTGCTAATAAATACAATGTGGCATACTAGATTGGATCCTGGAACAGTAAAAGGACATTAATAGAAAAACTAGTGACATCTGGATAAAGCTTGGAGTTTAGTTAATAGTTATGCTACTCTCTTAGTTTTGGCAAATGTGCGATGGTTATATAAGGTTTTAAAGGGTATGCAGAAACTCTCTATTATCTTTGCAACTTTTCTGTAAATCTAAAACTATTCTAAAATAAAAGACTTATTAAAACAAAAAGAGAAAAGAAAAAAAAATTCAAATGTGTGGAGAATTCCTATTTTCTTAAATCATTTAAGGAAAATCTAGAAGAGCATGCAGTAGTTTTCTGAAAAATACCTGTGCAGGCAAGAAAGTAGGAAAACAGAGTTTTAAAAATTACTGGTAGGACTTTCTGGAGATAAATTTCACAGAAACTTAAAGAAAACTGTACACATGTGTTGGTCCAGGAATTTCATCAACAGGAACTTATCCTACATGTATTCTCCCTAAGTACACCCAGATAAAGAATGCTCATTGTAGTATTACTTTTGTAAAAGCAAAACAAACAAAATAACTTGGAAAACCACCTAAATGACCATTAAAAGATAACTGGTTAAGTAAATTGTGATGCATCCATAGAAAAGAATACGATGCAGTCATTAAAAAGATCAAGGGGTAGGTTGACATGAAAAAGCTTCTAAGATATATTAAGCGAAGAAACTTGCAAAAGCATGTATAACACAATCCCATTTATATAAAAAGAAGGACCTATACCCATATACATATACATATACATACATACATATATATGTGTACACACACATTTGTACATGACCATAGGAAGATCACAAAATTCTGAATAGTTAAAATATACGGTAAGTGGTCAATTTGGGAGATGTAGATCGGGGAGTGATGGGCTAGGTGGAGGAAGACTTGTTTTTCAACTTCTACACTAAAAACTCTAAATTATAAAAAAGTAAAACTAGTTAATTTTTTTTTTCTTTTTTATGTCTCTAAGTGTTGCTATAGAAGGATGTGTTAGGGATCTCATGTTTTTTCCAGCCTCAGTGAGGACGTTTAAGAGCTTGCCCTTGACAGTCAAGGCAGTCTTCACCTCTCTTCCTCATGAGCATCACCATCAGGGAACCCCAAACTGACCCACCCACAGCCCAGCCCCTCACCAGCATCGCCCATGGAGCTGAAGATGCTCTCAGTGACACACATGATGGTGTCAGTGGCCTGGTCGTAGCGGCCGATGGGCTCTCCACGGCTGGCAAATTGTCGGACATGCTGCAGGAGGTCGTGCAGGGCCTGGCTGACCACACTGGCCGCTGCGCTGACCTGCTTCAGGAGCTCACTGTCATCGGTGGCCGCCTGGCAGGCGCGGACACAGTTCTCCACCGAGCGGTCCACAAGCTTCCCTGCTTCGATCAGCTGCTCCTGGCACACAGGGGAGCTGATGGTGGGGCTCACCACCTGCAGAGAGACAAGAGCGAGTCTTGGGCACTGTGGGCTGACTCTTGGCCCACAGCGTACATGGGCATTTCCACCAAGGCCTTTCATGATTTGGGCCCCAGTTCTTTACTTATAGGACCAGGGATTAAACTAAACCATTGCTAAGGTGTCTCACACTTTGCTATTCTACTTTATCTTTGTGATGGTAGATGTTCTGATAATTCATTTATAGCTTCATTGATGATAACATGACAATTCATACTACTGACTCCTTCTATAAAGTCATTTCCAGTACTTACTAATTATACCTCCAACTTGTAGGCAACTCTGAATTGAGTCTTCTGAGCTGGGAAAACAAAAGCAGGCTACCTACAAGAATTGTATTTCTTTTTCCAAAGACACCTCTGCCTCACAGGGAGATTCTGCCATTTATCTGTGGATCCTAGGAGAGTGGGCATAGAAACCAGGAGAGAGACTAACAAGGACACATCTAAATGATGCTGCAAATCCTACCATAGGATATGAATTGTCAGGTTGAGTCAGATCACTGATCTGCACAACATGGCATGTCATCAAGTCAAGAAATGGGTATCTCCCACCCTCGGATGCGTCATCTCAGGAAAGAAAAGGTATTTGGAGTCAGACAGACCTGAGTTATAACCCTAGTTCTGTTACTTACTACTTATGTGGATTAAGCTACTTACCTAACACCTAAAGGCTTCAGTATCCTCATCAATAAATGGAGCATGATGGCATCTGATTTGTAGGACTGCTGGGGAGATTTAATAGGTGATGTATGCTGCACAGAATCTGCACACTCTAACTGGCAAGAAGTCACATCCTTACTCAGACACTGTGCAGTATACAAAGTACTCCCAGAAACTCTGCAGAGTATTTCTGAACCCATTTATAGTGCTGTACCGCACAATGCAAGAGCCCTCTGTATGCATGTGTAAATAAGACATATTAAAAAGTCCAAAAGGGAGAAATAGTGATTTGAATATAGAGATTACAGTAAGATATAGACAAATACGAACAGCTTGAGAAGACTTGTGCAAAGAACAAATGATAAAAGCAGAATTAGATAGCTTTTGCTAAATCCTATCATAAAAGAAGCTAGCTGAAGCAATCTCTAAAGTCTCAGGCTATTTTAACAAGTTCTGCCCCTATTCCCTATGAATGACTAGAGGCAGACAAGAGCGTGTGACACTTGGTACAGAGGGCTGGGAGTGCCAGCTGGCTTACCTTGGCACAGGCCACCAGCTGGGAGGTGGAGAGGGCGCACTGGGTGGCAGCAGCAATCACCCTATTCTGTAGAACTGTGTCCTCGGCCACTTGGGCAACATTCTTCGCCTTTAATACCAACATGGCGGCAGCATTGGCAACGGCTTTGGCCAAACTCATCAAAACGTCCTGAGAAAAGGGAACCAAAGACTATTTACAATTTTTCTAGTTATTCATGACAGCCTGAAAATAAAATGTGACATCTTCCTAAGGATTTTATTAAAATTCCATTTGATGTTTCCCTCTAGCATTTAGAAGTGTTTTTCCACTTATTTTTCTGAAATGTCAACTTATCCTTAGAGATAATTAAGGAAGGAGATCCACATCTAATAACATAGTCTCTTAAACACCCATGAAGCAGCATAGGTTTAAATCTGAAGTAGGTTCATTTCGGGAAAGGATTTTCATTTTAACCACATATTCACAATGAATTTGTACTTATCTGACACTAAGAGTCTTTACCTCTTGGATATGTGGTCGTTGTGGTGCATCAAGCGTAGCTTGAAAATAGATCCAGACACCACAAATACTGTGAGTTACAAAAGGTTATGATGATTCATGGCCTCCAAGTCATCATGCTCCACTGTCACTTGAAAATTTATCTTTCAGATCTCTACTCTGCACAAGGATCCAAGTTATCAGAAATTCAGCCACATCTCTGCCTGCAGAGGGCAACGTTGGATGTGCACAGGCAAATAGCTGGCATCAACACTGAAAGCTCAAGAGCCAAGGCATTCTCTAAACATAAGTTACTCTCAGCATTCTGCAGCCTGTTGGATAGGGATTAAATTATTATGCAAAGTGGAAAAGGAGTCTATATAAACAAACACAAGAAGGTCTCACTGAAGATGCAAGAAACTCTGACCCCTTAAAGATATGTTTATGCTTCAATTCAATCAAAAGGCATTCTGGCGCAGGACAGGGAGCCTACCAGATCTGTCATCTATCTCTTTGATCTGAAGAATAACCATGATTATGCCAAATTTACCTCTTTGATTTTAATACTGAAAGTAGCTTATCAGGTTTGGAAATGACTTCCTAAACATATGAGCCATTTTTATTTTGAACAAACATGTCAAGGCTTTCCCCCGAGGAAATATGGTCAGAGTCCTTATTAATTCATCAGATAATAAAAGGCACTTTTGATTCTAAATGCAAAGGACACCCACAGAGTCTTTACAAGATATTTCATGAGAAGACATATTGAAGAGAGAGCTAGGTCTGTAGAATTCTACACAGAGCAAAGACTATATGCTATCAAAGCAAATCAGAAACCTGTGAATCCACCAAGTAAGCTAATTTTAAAAAAGACAAAAAACCAAGGGTCTTAAAGGAACAGCTCAGTCCAATTTTTTTTTAGTTCTCTGGTGTTTACTGGACATCCAAGGAAAACCCAAAGCCTGTGATGCTGAAACCTTCAGGATCCGACTACTCGGCTGCCACACAGCTCTTAAGAGCGAGCATTGAATGTGGTCGGCAAAGTCTCAGTTCTTGGACATTTATCTCTAAATGCCCAGTGAAAACACAGCTTAAATTTCACAAATCAATTAAAAAGATTTTAAAAAATAACTTTCCAAAATGGGTCATAGTATTCTTTCACTTTATATTTAATACATCTTTTCACTGTGGTCCTGTAGAATCATGATTGTTCTGAAGTGCTTTGTTACAATTATCTAAGGAAATCCTGTTCCTCCTATTAACTTTCTCACACACACACAAATACAGTTAGGAGAAGAACATGATACTACAGCTAGAGTTGCTGACATGGCCTTTGTCAAACTTTTCAACAAGCCACTATTATGCAGCCCATGTAAAATAAATCTTTGTTAACTCTGGGAACATGTAGTACATTGAGAAAGCAAGTAAAGATCCAAGATAGGATCCCAAGAATCAAGAAAACAGAGAGTAAGAAATCCAATGTCAGTAAGCCAGGGGCTACCCACAACTGGAGGAGTTTGCAGTATCACCTTACTGCACTGGTGTCTACCTAGAGACCTTACAGAAACAGAAAACATCCAAGTCAGGTAAAAAAAAAAAAAAAAAAAGTCTGGTAAAAAGCCCCTGCTCCGGAATATCACCCTGAACCAGAACCTGTTTCCCTAGCATGTGTGAAGAGAAACAAACATTACTTCAAAGGAAAAAAGGGAAAGCCTTTACTAGTATAAAGATGCAAGAACTGTGACCTTCTCCTCACTTCTCCTCAACCTTCCCAATTCCTTGGGAGAAGCAATACTATTTTTCAGGAAAGTAAGTTGATCATTTCAAGATAAGCAGCTTAAACTCAAAGTTAACCAATCCCTAAGTAGGTGCCTGTCTACAAAGAACTACCTGCCATATGCAAAAAGTAAACGCCAGTGAGATTCTGTGTAACTCCCAAACAGCAAACTTGACATTGGAAATGGAAAAGGGCACCTTCCAGAGAAGCTCAGCTATAACTGTAATGTTTTAATTAGGATGTGTTCAGATAACACTTGCAAAATTAAGATGTAAGATGAGGATGCAGAGAGGGAAGGCATCTGCCCACAAGTATGCAAGAAGAGAAGCTCATCTTAGCCTGTACGACCCCGGCAGCAGGACCAAGAACCCCCATCTGGGGTGGACCAGGAAGGGAGCAGGCAAGCTGAACTGGTCTGAGCAGCAGTGTGGTGGGTACCGGCAGTGCGTCAAGTCAGCTGCGCACAGTGGCTCCAGCTGTTCACCAGAGGACAAACAAAACATGTTTGTGGGTATTGAAAAAGAAGTCACCAAAAAAACACAAAAAAAACAAAAAACAACTCCTCTGTTACACTTGTGGTTTTGGATGGGACACAGAAAATTGAACCACCTCTGAATACAAAAGCAGGCCTAAACTATGTGTTTGTGGGCACATGTATGGGTGTGTGCACATGTTTTCACTTACGTGTGTACCTGAGAATGAAGCAATTAAAAACTGCCCTGACACAGATAACATGAGATTGGCCATGAGTTGATAACTAGAGGTTGGGTAGTAGATTTATGGGAGGTTCAGGACTCTATTTTATCCACTTTTATGTTTAAAGAATCACAGTGTATTGACAAAGAGAAGAGCTAATAAGTGCATTTCAGTGGTTGATGTATGCTATAAGTGTAATGAATTTTTCCATTAAAAAAGTTTTTTTAAAAAATTAAAACAAAAAAACCTCTTCCCCCAAATAATCTACCTCAAGCTTACTCTTGACGGCTCAGGGAAAACTTAGTTTGTTTTTCATTACGTTCTCCCTGCTGTGGCCTATACATCCTTTATACCTCTTTCAAGATTGTGATGCTACAGAAATCTTACTTGGAATCGTTCATCGGTCTCATTCTCTCCGATTTGTCTCAGAAGATCCCCACTGGCCTGTCCAATGCTTCCAGCAGCGGTCAAAACTGTCTGTCGAGGCTATGAACAAAGAACACAAACACCTTGGAGGGAAAGAAAACATACTTCCTCCATGTCCTCATCAACATGGCCATGCAGGAAGAGGAATCCTGTGGGAATATCATGTTGTCTACCAGACGGGAGATATAAACAACGTTGTAAAATCTGTTTAAGAAAACACCCAACAAATCAGCAAAAGGCAGATAGATTTGAATGCTCAATTAATAAGCCTGGCTCAGCTGCTAAGAAAGTGAGATGTGCTTTAATGGAATTTAGGATGCAACTTGTATCCCCTTTAAATGTAGGTATTTGTCATGTGTGTTAGTTTCTAGGGCTGCATCCAATCAAATACCCTTGATGGGGAGATCTTCATAGTAAGAGTTCAACCAATCCCCAAGGCTGAACAATAGCCTCTGCACCCAATTCAACAACTTCCAAACACTACTGTGTGGTAACATACCCCATCGGGATGGAAGAAAGTGCTAAGGAAGCAAGAGCTCCGTGGTACCCAAAGGATGCACTTGTCTCATCAGAACTTGAGTGACTGATTTCCCCAAGAGCTCACCTCTCCAGAGGTAGGCTGCACAGCTTTCAGCAAGTCTGATACTGCCCCAGCGAGGGTCCTTGCAGCTCTCAGCAAGTCCTCTCCACTGCCCACTTCATCGTCCATGAGGGCCGCCAACAGCTTCACGCCCTTGGACATCTCCGTCAGGTTGGAAGAAATAGTGGTGATTGCACATCCCACAGCTGTGTAGTCAGTGTCTGCGGGGTCACCTGGGGGAGAAAAGGACCAGCACCATCAAAGGAGGTCAGTGAAGGCTGAAGACAGCCCAAGCTGGCAGGATGTAAGTGGTCCTGGGGAGAACTTTCAAAACCCCACATTGGCAAGAGCTTCCCACCTACCAACGTGAAGGAGTCAAAGGCACAAAGCACTAACATGAGCACAATTAGATGGATTACTTTTCAAAGGGTTTTTTCCCTATGAGGTCTCATATATGGAAATATTGAACATGATTATGAACTAAATATATTGTGTAATCTCATGGAGTTAATAACGTGAATACGGGTCGCCATTAAATAGAATGAGGTTTGAGAATAAAAAGCTGAGGATTAACTTGTACAGAACTGGTAAAAAAGGTGTGTGTTAATCTTTGGAAATGAATACAAAAAGTGAAAGCACAACATAATGTTTGTAACCAGCAGTGCTATTATATGGGTATGACAGTGTTGAAAGGGAAAGTCTAAGGTCATGAAAATTACTAAAAGGAAAGCTAAACATGTAACATGGGACTGTATAGCATAGTAAAACCTCATGTGAAATATGAATATGGATAATAGTGTATATATAAACCTTTCTTTGAAACTGAACAAATGTATGTTAATGCTGTAAGATGTTAATATCAATTAGAAGATATTAATATCAGACAAAAAAACATTAGGCTAAGTGAAAGAAACCAGACACAAAGGACAGCATATTATATGACTCCATTTATATAAAATATAGATATAAATCAATTTATAAAGATGGAATTAGATTAGTGATTATGTCGGGCTGGGGAAGGAAAGAGAGATTGAGAGGTGGTTGCTAAGAGGTGTGGAGATTTTCTTTTTGGAGAAATGAAATTGTTCTAAAAATTTTTGTGGTGATGAATGCACAGCATTGTGATTAACTAAAAGCCACTGATTGTACACTTCAGATAGACTGCATGGCATGTGAATATATCTCAATAAAACTGCTTTAAAAAAATAGAGATACTAAGCATGAACCTATTTAAAATTCCAAAGAAGTCTCAGCATCTCACAAGCCTTTTCATTAAGCCCCTATCAGCAGCTCAGGGAAGTCAATGCTGCTCCTGAAACACTGAAACACTGCACGGTAAAGCCAAAATATTTCCCGGCTTTCACTTCTCGACAGTAAGAAGCTGGGAGTCATGCTATGCCAGAGCAGACCACTGCTGGACAAGATAAAAAAAGGTAGGTATGGTGGATCTGTTCATTCAAAAACATGATGAGACTGTAAGCTCCCAGAAGGGAGAAACTAGTCTTAATATACTTTGAAGAATGCCCAGCACATTGTTGAACAAGGAGAAGAGCTACATAAGTGCTTTTAAATGAGGATGCATGATGTAGCCAAAATGAAAAAAGATTTTCCCTACATTTCTCATGGGTCCGTGGGAGAAAATGCCTGAAGTACTCTGTTCCTAAAAATAGACTATCTTCTCATAATATGAAAAATCTGTTGTTTCAATCAGAGAATAATGATTTTTTTTTTTTTTTTTTTAAACAAAACCACGACACACCACAAATCTCTCTTTCAGGGACTTACCAGCTGTGAGGTTAACAACTGAAGCTGTGCCAGCCGTGATGGCATCAACTTGAGAGTGAATTTCATGTTTGGATTCATCAACTTTGTTCTGAACCCATACCCTAGACGCCTGCAAAACCAGACAATTGCATCACACAATCAGCGCATGAGAATTACCCAGGAAATCAGAGAAGCCACATCATAAAATGAGACCAAGATTTTGGCTACACTTTTCCTCCTAGCCCAAAACAGACAAAGCCCCTAAGTCATATTAAACAACGTCCTTTTTTTTTTTTTTTTTTTTTTTTCACATTAGCTAAGCAACGTCCTTAACAGGCCTCTTGCCTGTTCATAGACATGGAATATTTCTTATAATAATTACTTTTTTCCCCACTTTAAGATGTTAAGGAGAAAACTTCTATGTGGCTTTACTTACATAAATTTGACTGGAAAAGAATGAGGAGAAAAATACTACCAACAATTTTGCTATTTTTTGTCTTGTTTTTTAGGGAAAAGAGTTAGAATTTGTGTGTTTCAGCTCACAAATACTCTCTGTCAATGCACGAAGCATCTCTTTTTTACAATATGAATCACTGTATAGATGTGGCTCCTTTCCTTGCAGGACTCAGAGGTCAAGACCCCTGTTCTGGATCCAGCTATGGCAGTTTGAATTTCCAAAAAGATACAGATTATGTCTGTAAACTGGTGTGTTCCTCTGGGTATGATATCCTTTGATCGATTTAAATTCAAAGGTTTTAAGTTTACTTAATTAAATCAATTCAGGATTCAACCACATCAGTAGGGCATGGTTCAGGGTTGATTCCCCGCCCCCTTGGTGGGCTATATAAATGGACACTCACAGAAGAAGAAGAGGAGAGAACTTGGTCATTTCATTTCTGCCATGACAGATAGGAGAAGGCTCAAACAGCTAAAGCCCCAGGGAGAGCTGAGTCATTTGCCTGATAGTTTGCAGCTGAAAAGACCAGAGCCCTGAGCAGCTGAGAAGGCCCAGAAAGAAACGAGCCCTCCAAGCTACAGCTGAGATCGGAAGAAGCTGGGCCCATGGAGCCTTAAGAGGAAGAGGAAGGCTGAACCCTTGCAGAATTGGCAACCATCTTGCTTCAACACATGGCAACAGACTTTGGTGAGAAAGTAACTCTTATGGTACCTTGAGTTGGACTCTTTAGGGCCTTGTAACTGTAAGCTTTTACCCCAAATAACTACCCCTTATAAAAGCCAACAGATTTCTGATACTTTGCATCAGTACCCCTTTGGCTGCCTAATACACCAGCTTTGCCATTAACAAGTGGTATGACCTTGGGCAAATCACAACAAGATTCAGAAACCAAAGTTTCTGTTTGGGGGAAACTCAGCTGTTTTTAAAAACCTTTCCAGCTCTTATACATTTGAACCTATAAATAGCAAACTCACATTTCTGGCATTTCAGAACTTCACCTATAAATGATCATCCTCATTGAAAACAATGACTCTGTAGTAATGTTAGGTGCTGATCTGTTTCCCAAAATATCCAAAAAATATTAATCTATATTCAGGATATTTCTAGTATTAATGATATTTTATTGCTTTCTAATTCTCTGAAAATTGGTGAAACAGGAATGTTAAATCCAAATATTTTAAAAATCCATTGCACAGCTGAGTCTGCTATATATATTTTCATTCTGAAGCTCCCAAAAGATAAATGTTTAATGATTTCAGGTACTTGGGAAAAACAGCATGGAGGACACTAGCAACCTGTATATACACAAATATGCAAATGGAAATCATGGAATTCAGGTAGAATTTGGAGGGCAGCTATCCTGCTTGGAAACAAGATGGGGCTACAAACTGCATCTTGATTCTCCCCTAATCATGGCAAGAAATCAATCCTACAGCAATGTTTTTAATGCTAGCTCGTCATTAGACTCACCAGAGGAGATTACAAAACGCTGATACTCAGGTCCCAACCCCCAATAATACTGATTTATTTAGCCTGAGATAGGGATCTAGGCATTTTTTTAAGCTCCTCAGGTGATTCTGAAGTGCAAAGCAGGGTTAAGAATGACAGTGCCAGTCAGTGCTTCTCAAACTTTAAGGTACACATGAAACTGCTGAGGACCTTGCTAAAGTGCCGTTCTGATTCAGTAGGTCTGGGGGTCAGGCCTAAGACTCTGCATCTCTAGTCAGCCAATGCTGCTGGCATGTGGGTAATTTGAATCATGAGCGGCTAGATGATTTACTGTAGCAGCAGGTACATGAAATCCTCTTCACTAATTACCCTGCCCTGCTGCAAAGCTCAACAGTAATCCCCTGGTGCCCAGAGTGTGGTCCCCAGACAAGCAGCATCAGCATTACTGGAGAACTTGTTGGAACTGCATCAGACCTATTGAATAAAAAGTAAAATGGGGGTAGGGTGGTGTATTAGTCAGCCAAAGGAGTGCTGATGCAAAATACCAGAAATCTGTAGGCATTTATAAAGGGTATTTATTTGGAGTAGAAGCTTACAGTCACAAGGCCATAAAGTGTAAGTTACTTCCCTCACCAAAGTCTGTTGCCACGTGTTAAAGCAAGATGGCTGCCAAGGTCTGCAAATGTTCGGGGTTCCCCTTCTTCTTAGGGCTCCATGGTCCCAGCTTCTTCCAATATCAGCTGAAGGCTAGGATGAGCCTCATCTCTCTCCCAAGGCTTGTTTCTCTCCAGGTTCAGCTGCTCTGCTTTTTCCACAAGGCCAGCTGTTAACCACCAGGCGAATGGCTCTTCTCTCTTCCTGGGGCCTCTGCTATGTCTAATGGAGCCTCCTCTCTTTCCTCACGTATCTGCTTCTCTGTGTTCTTCTCCTATGTGTTTACTTCCAGGGGCTCCAGCTCAAAACTCCAACCTCTCTTCTCTGTGGTGTGGTTTCTCTGTGGGTCCCCACCCACCAAGGAGGTAGGGACTCAATGTCCTACTGATGTGGCCAATCAAAGCCTTAATCATTATTTAATCAAGTAAAAGTGAAATCTCTGAATCCAATATCATCTAATATGCCCAAAGGAACAAACCAGTTTACAAACATAATCCAGTGTCTATTTTTGGAATTCATAAACAATATCAAACTACTACACCCCACCTTCTGAATTCCAAAAAGACATTCCAATATTAAAAAAAAACTTATTTCAGTAGCAATACTAAGTACAAAACTATATCATAAATCGGGCATTCAATCTAACCCTTCTTTTACTAGATCCTTTCTTGCCTTGCTCTAATAAAAGGATAAACATTTGCATTACAATAAGAAGAAATTGTAATTCTCTACAATTGAATCCTCTACAATTCAGTAAACCTGCTGGGCATATTTCATTCCATTTCAAAGTCTGAGACTCATTTTCAAGATGATGGTTTCTTTTCCATGGGGCCTTATGGGGACCCACCATTTCCACAGGCTTGCCCAATGAACCTTTTTCTTGGTTCAACCCTCATCAAGCACCTGGGTGGAGACCAAGCTCCAGACATCATCCTCCAAGAGTGTCGGGTTGATTGCCACACTTTACCCAATCTTTGGGTTAGAGTCTTAACCCCCCTAGTACAGTGAAGTGAAGACAACATCCTCCCTAACATTTGGTATATAGGCCCAACCCTCTCAGAGCAATGAATTGCTGACCTGGCCTTCCCTAATCCATGGGGGACAGGCCCGACCCTCTCAGACCAATGGGGCATCGACCTCAAACTTCCTATTCCCTGAGGAATGTGCTCCACCCTCTCTGTAACCTGGGGTGGCAAAACTCTCCCTGAACATCGGGTGGGAACATCCACCCTCTTCAACTGCTGGGGCAAACTCACTCTCTCTGTACACATGGGTGGGCTTCCTCTCTTGGCCCAAAGTGATGTCTTAATTCCAGATCCCAGTTTCCATGGTTTTCCTTTTGAAGTCATTTCCCCTTCAATCTCTCCCTTCCATGTCCCTTTTAGTCCAAGCTCACTGTGGTTTTGTTCATACAGCTCTCTCAAAAAGTTTGTTGGTTTAGCATGCAAGAATGAGGGGTCCAAGCTATCAGAAAATAAGACTGTCTACAAGTCTTTCCTAGGTAACTGCATCTTCAATCCTGATTTACAAGTTCTAAGTTTAGTTAAGTCCTCAAATGGGGCACAATCATCTGGGGACTTGATTTCCAGAGGCTTGGAATTTCTGGAATCAGTTTCTGTTTTTTTTGTGCCCAATAGTTTAGCCCTCAGCCTATCTTTCTCATCGAGCATTTTGCTATAAGCTGCAAGGAGAAGCCAAGCCACATTCCCTGAGTTTACTTTGGAAAGTTCTTCAGCTAAATACCCAGGCTTGCCATTTTCAAATTCTGCCTTCAGTAAAACATCAGGAGTTAATCTTGCTAAGTTCTCTGCAACTTTTAAAACATGGATCGCCTTTCCTCCAGTTTCCAATAACAGTTTCATCATTTACTTCTAAGGCATCATAAAAAGTCTCTTCAAAGCACTCTAGGCCTTTTCTATCAAACATTTCACAATTCCTCCAAAAAATACCCCTTACCCATTTATAAAACCATTCCAGCATTTTGGTAATTGCAAAAGCACTTCCCCACTCCTCAGTACCAAATTCTGTATTAGTCAACCAAAAGGGTACTGATGCAAAATACCAGAAAACTTTGGGTTTCATAAAGGGTATTTATTTAGGGTAGAAGCTTATGGTTACCAGGCCATAAAGCATAAGTTACTTCCCTCACCAGTCTGTTGCCAAGTATTGGAGTGAGAAGGCTGTCGATGTCTGCAAGGGTTCAGGCTCCCTCTTCCTCTTGGCTTCATGGCCCCAGCTTCTTCCAACATCAGCTGTAGGCTGGGATAAGTCTAGTCTTTCTCCCAGGGTTCGTTTCTCTCCGGGCTCAGCTGCTCTAGTCTTTCCACAAGGTCAATGGTAGACTATCAGGCAAATGCCTCGTCTCTCTTCCCGGGGCCTCTGCCGTGTTTAATGGAGCTTTCTTTTTCCTCACGTATCTGCTTCTCTGTATGCTTACTTCCTGGGCTCCAACATTGAAAAACTCCAGCATCAAAACTCCACTGTCTGCTCTGCCATGTGGTTTTCTCTATGAGTCCCTGCCCTCTTGGTCGGCGGGGACTCAATGTCCCACTGACGTGGCCCAATCAAAGCCTTAATCATTAAAAGTGAAACCTCTGAATCCAATACAACCTAATATGCCCAGAGGAACAAACCAGTTTACAAACATAATCCAATATTTATTTTTGGAATTCATAAATAATGCCAAACTGCTACAGGTGGGGCTCAGCAATCTGTCTTAAGTCCTCCAGGTGGTTTTGGTGCATGCTCAAGTTTGAGAAAACACAAAATAACAAAAGTAGTTAATACTTATTGAGCTCTTACCATGTGCCAGGCACAACAACCTGATTTGCAGATGAGAAAATGGAAGCTTCGAGAGGTTAAGTTGCTCAGCTTCACACAGCCAGTGAGCAGTGGAGCTGGGATTTGAACCTAGATCATGTGACCCCAGAGCCCCAGTTCCTATTCCTAGCCCTTGTGTAGTATTACCACCAGCCAGGAAGACCCCATGGTTCTCTCCTCCTGCTAGTGCAACCTGGTGACAAAGACTCAATATCTTAAATTAAAACATGGGTCTCCACTTCATCAAGCTGGAGACAGGGACAGAATGTTCAATCAGGCGGAGCAGGTAACACTGTTTTCTGCAGAGACACTCTGAATGAAAAGTACGTGGACAATATTTACCATATCCTGGCCGAGAGGTGGCAGCGAGTCCAGCTCACTGAGGTCATCCTGGGCCTGCTGGACAGCATGCATGCTTGTGTTGATGGTCCCCATAAGGGCCTGCTGGGCTGAGGTCTGCAAAGACAGATGAACACAAGGCAGATCAGATCAGATCATGCCCTGGGCCCCACACAGCCCTCTAAACAAACACGGCAAAACTGAATTCAGGGATCAAGGCAAAGAAGCTCAGGGCCATTTCAACAACTGCCTGAACCACCTCCCATTTCAACTCCAGGGGCCAAAAATAGATATTTTGTTATATTCATGGAATGCTAAATGAGGGTTTTTGCAATAGAGGGATTATAATCAGAAGAGTGTAGAGGGCTTAATTAGCGAACAAGAATGTTCAAGAAGAGGTCTTGCAGGGCTGCTAAGGAGATTGAATCCTTGAGTTGTGAGGACAAAAGATTTCATGCACAGGAGACATGTGTGTGTTAAACTAGAACTCTTCTTGATAAATACTCAAGGATTCCATCCAAACTTAACAGTCAATACACTTCTTCAGAGTCAAATTACTTCTGAGCATTAAGGCTCTTTTTTTTTTTTTTTTTAAGATTTTTCATTTATTTATTCATTT